>CM042845.1:8648323-8850287 GCA_023653725.1 Bungarus multicinctus | reverse complement strand
TCGGGACAGACCAGACACAGAGACAACAGAACCGCAGAACAGACGACAGGAAAAGGGGGGGGGACAACCAGCACAGATACAGAAAGGAACCGAGACCACAAGACAGCAGAACAGGACCGACACACGCAGACAGACGAACAGACAGAAGAAAAGACCCAGACCTGGGGGCCAGGAACAGCAGAGGGGACAGACAGAGGGGACAGAGGGCACAACCCAAAAACAAAAAACCCCTTTAAAAAACCCTGATGACGGGAAGGGAAACGTCCCTCCGACTTTACAACGATTTCACTCAGGACCAAATTTGCCAACGGCCGCTGGAAAACTCACACTGTCCTGCTAAGGGACGCCAGCAATTCGCTTAACAACTATGGCAGGAATGGTCGTAACATGGGGCAAAGCTCGCTTAATAGCAGCCTCGCTTAACGACGGATATTTTGGGGCACAATTGTGGTCGTAAGTCCAGGAAGGCACCTCCAATGCGACGAATAAGGAATAAAGGTTTTAAAAGTTGGAATTTCGATGGGGAGCCCGGGCGAGGCCTTATCAGACCGTGTGTTGTGTGTGTGGATGTCTCACCGGATCTCTGAGCGCCCGACACACCAGCTTGTCAATCAGGAGGGGCTGACGGACGACTCGAGTGCGTTCGGCTTTCTTGGCTGGCTTGGTGATGAGGAAGAGGTCGGTGAAGAGGAAGCAGTAGACGTCCATCTGGCCAGAGAGAGAGAGAAGGGGGGGGGTAAGAGGCAGGCTGGGAGGGGGACACCTCCTGCCATGGAGACCCCGGGGGGGGACGGACTGGACCCCGGTGGGTTGGGGGTTGTCTGTGGATGGATGGATGGATGGAGGAAGGGAAGGAGGGAGGAGGAAAGAAATAGGAAGGAATAAGAAAGAAATACAGAAAGGAGGGAAGAAGGAAGAAAGAGGGAGGGAAGGAGGATGGATGGAAGGAAGGAAATATAGAAAGGAGGGAGAGAGGAAGGAAGGATCAGAAAGAAGAGGGAGGAAGGAAGGAAGAAATAGAACGAGCAAGACAGTATAAATGGGAGGGAGGGATGGAGGAAGTAAGGAAAGGAATGAAAGGGGGGAGGGAAGGAATAGAAAGAAAGAAAGAAAAGAAAGAAAGAAAGAAAGAAAAGAAGAAAGAAAGAAAGAGAAGGAAGGAAGGAAGACGGAAAGGAAGAAGGGAAGGACGGCCGGAAGAAGGAAGGAAGAAGGAAGAAGGGAAGGAAGGAAGAGAAAGGCAAGGAAGGGAAAGAGGGAGGAAAGAAATAGGAAGGAAGAAATATGGGAATGAGGGAGAGAGGAAGAAAAGGAAGAAAGAGAGAGGGAAGGAGAGAGGAAGGGATAAGAAAGAAGGGAGGGAGGAAAGAAGGGAGGAGAAGAAATAGGAAGGAATAAGAAAGAAATATTGCAAGGAGGAAGAAAGAAAAGAAAGAAAGGAATAAGGAAGGAAGGATTGAAAAGAAAATGCCACCCAGAGCTCAATTGTGCATTTGTGCCTTTCTCGGGGGGGGGGGGGGGAGTTTTGGGGTGCTTAACACGTCACTCGGAGACCCAACATGTTCCCATCGTCCCCGCAAGCCCACCTCCCTTCCCGCAACCCCTCCCTTCTCCCGTCGGCCCCAAAGCGGAGCCAGCAAACTCCCTCCCCCCCCCCCCGATTCTTCGCCACCCTCCCCCAACCCTTTTGGGGGACCCACCTTGCTGTCCCGGCCTTCCCTCATCTTGAGGGGCCCCTCCAGCAGCAGCTGCCTCGTCTCCTCTCGGGACGTCCCGGGGATCGGGCCCGTCAGATCCAGGCGCTGAAACTCCTTCAGGATCTTGGGGGGTGGGGGATGGGGGTGGAGAAGAGGAAGCAAATGGGGAAGAGTTTGGCCCTGAACCCCAAAAGCGCCACTTGCAAACGAGAAGCAAAGACCAACCCCAAACCGAGTTGGGTTGAGGTTTAACCACGGTTAGTTTCAAGCCACATCTTGGCCTCTCGTCCCACTGAGATGGTTCCGTAGACAGGTAGTCCTTGACTTAAAACCAATTCTAGTCTCGCCCTGGGCATGAAAGCCAAGCGGGCGACTTTGGGCCAATCGCCAGGCGACTGGGAGTTCTAGTCCCTCTTTAAGCATGGAAGGTAATTGGGTGACTTTGGGCCAATCACCAGGAGACGGTGAGTTCTAGTCCCTCTTTAGGCATGAAATTCAGCTGAGTGACTATAACTCCCAGTCACTAGGAGACTGGGAGTTCTAGTCCCTCTTTAGGCATGAAATCTGACTGGGTGAATTTGGGCTAGGCACCAGGAGACTGGGAGTTCTAATCACTACTAGGCAACCCGTCATAAGTTGAGAACTACCTGTAAGAGCTTTGGGGCTGGTCTTTGTTGCGCCCCTCACCCCCAGATCTCTGCCTCACCTTGTCCACTTCGTCGGTGCTGCCCTCCACCACCTCGTAGGCGTCGATGCGGTTGACGGTGGTGGCCAGGCGCTGCTGCTCCTGGTGGTGTCGCATCTGCGAGTTGACGTGGTTGATGAACTGCTCCACCGCGTTGATCTAGGGAGAAAGAAGAGCCAAGTGTCACTCATTTTGTCCTCAGGAGTCTGAGCAGCAGGAAAGCTGGCGGAGTTTCTCGAAGGTAGACTGCGACGTAGCATGGAAGTTCTAGTAAGCCTTTGTGATTGGTAGGCAGGTAGCTGGAAGGGGGAAATTTCACGCCTAAAGAGGGATTAGAACTCACCATCTCCTGGTGATTGGCCCAGAGTCACCCAGCTTCCATGCCTAAAGAGGAACTATAACTTCCAATCGCCTGGCGATTGGCCCAAAGTCACCCACTTGCCTTTCATGCCTAAGGCAAGACTAGAATTCCCAGTCTCCTAGTGACTGGGAGTTCTAGTCCTTAAGCCAGATTTCATGCCTAAAGAGGGACTAGAACTCCCAGTCTCCTGATGCCTGGCACAAAGTCACCCAAGGGACTGTAACTCCCAGTCTCCTGGCGATTGGCCCAACGTCACCCACTTGCCTTTCATGCCTAAGGTGAGACTAGAAGTCCCAGTCTCCTGGTGAGTGACTCGGTCACCCAAGTAGCTTTCATGCTTAGAGGAGCTATAACTCCCAGTCTCCTGGCAATTGTCCCAAAGTCTCCCAGTTTCAACTCCCTCCGAAATATTCATTTCCGTTGCTTAATTTCATTAGGGCTTTTCAATTTTTTCCAGCTTGGTGTCCGGAGTACAAAATTGCCCAAAAGAGGGGGGCTTTTTTTGCCTGTTGAAGGCAAAATGAATTAAGAAAGTTTTTTAAAAAATAAAATCAGCCCACTCTCAAAATTGGTGGCCAGTGGCAGGAAGTTCCCCAGGTTAACTGGGGACGGTGAGAAAATCCACTCCCGTGCACCCTGTTTTCTGAATTCCCACCGTCGGACCTTCCGTTTCGAACCGAGAAAGTACAAGAAAGTCGGCTTATCAAAAGGACATGAAGTCTTTTTCATCTCTTCTTATCAGTCCCCCAAGAAAGAGTTTTGAGGACAGATTATCTCCTTCCTTATCTTATTTATTTATCTTATTTCCGGGTAAGAGGAGAGATCGGCGCTTGTAGCGGGTGGGCGGATTGCAAACAAATTCAGACTTTTCCTCCTATTAAGCTGCCCAGCACTTTTCGGCTGTGGAAAATGCAGATTTATAGAGTTGGAAGGGACCCACGAGGTCATCCAGCCCAACCCCCCCCAACCCCACTCGAGTGAGGCAATTTAGGGCAAGTGGCTGTCGGGTCTCTCCTTCAAACCCTCCAGGGATGGGAGCACCATTCTGGAAGCAAGCCCATTCCTCTGATTCATCGATCTGGGATGACAGAATAACAGTCGGAAGGGACCTCAGAGGTCATCTAATCCAGCCCCCCCGCCCCCCACCGGCAAAGCAGCTGACCCTATTGTGCTGTCCAGTTTGGTTTTGAAAACCTCCAGGGGATGGACCACTCACAACTTCCGAGGGGGGTGGAGGGGCATCTGGGATGACAGAACCGCAGAGTTGGAAGGGACCCGCGAGGTCATCCAGCTCAACCCCCTCGCCCAAACGGGTGAGTTTCGTCAAAACGAGTGTGTGTGTGTGTGCGCGCGAGGGAAAGGACCTGCCGCCCCCCCCAGCCCGCCCCCAACGACCTCTGGGAACTCGGTTTGTCTGCTTACCATGCCGGCGACGGCCTCTCGCGCCTCGGGGGCCTCAGTCTTCTTCAAGACGGACTTCAGGAGCAGGGGGTACTTGGTCAGGCGCTGGTGCGGCTTCACCAACATGTCGCTCAGCTTCAGCCGGTTGCACTGCTTGTGTTTCTCGGCCCACTGTGGGAGAAAAGGATGGGGGGGGGGCCTCTCTCGTCACCAAGGGGGGAGGGCCAACGAAGAGGAGACCCCGCCAGCTCGGCGTCCCGAAACGGGTGCTGTATCGGGCGTCGTAAGCCGAGGACTTTCTCTACCGGCCACCGGGGTGGGGGGGTCGCGGGGGGGGGACTCCTTACCGTCACATACAGGCGAAAGAGTTCGTTTTGCTGCAGCAGACTCCGCATGTATTCCATGCAGGCTTCCTCCTCCATACAGTAACGGAGGTAAGGCTGGAAGTGGGAGCCAAACTGCAGGGAAGGGAGGGAGGGAGGGAGGGAGAGAGACCCAGAGTTAACCATGGTTTAGGGAGGAGGTCAGAAGCTGGGATTATCTAGGGTTGCCTGTGGGCCTCTCTGACTGGGCTGTTTCTGGTCTCTTCTCTGCTGTGGTCTGGAGTCCCTGGGTGCTCTCTGAGCTGGGTGGTTTTCTTGCAGACCTCTCATGACCCAGCTAGGTTACATTATCAGTGCTAGAAGGGAGGGGGGTTTATGGAAAGGAGGGGGAGAAGAAGAGGAGAAGGAGGAGAAGGAGAAGGAGAGGAGGAGGGGAGGGGAAGAGGAGGAAGAGGAGGAGAAGAAGAGAAGAGGAGGAGGAGATGAAGAGGAGGGGAGGAGGAGGAGGAAGAGGAGGAGAAGAGGAAGAGGAGGAGGAGGAGGAGGAAGAAGAGGAGGAGAAGGAAAAGAAGAGGAGGAGGAGGAAGAGGAGGAGGGGAGGAGGAGGAGGAGGAGGAAGAGGAGAAGGACTGTGGGGTTCTTGGTGCTCTCTGAGCTTGGTGGTTTTCTTGCAGATTGGCCTTGCAGTCGTCTCATGACCCAACTAGGTAGTATCATCAGTGATTAGAAGGGAGGGGGGTTTGCAGAAAGGAGGAGGATGATTGTGGGGCCTTGGGTCTGTGGTTTCCTTGCCGACGTCTCATGACCCATCTAGGTAGCATCATCAGTGCTAGAAGGGAGGGGGGTTTGCAAAGAAGAGGAGGAGGATTGTGGGTTCTCTCAGCCGGGTGGTTTCTTTGCCGACGTCTCATGGCCCAACTAAGTTACATCATCCGCTCTAGAAGGCAGAGGGGGTTTGCTCTTCCCTAGGCCCAGCATCAGCTTCCCAGCTCTACTCCAGAGGCCCACCCACCCAAGCAGCCCTCTTCACCTCCCCCCTCACCGTCTTAAACCCCTCGGACAAATCGGTGGGGTCCAGCAACTTTTGGCTCGCCCGGGCTTTCTCCAAAATGGGGGCCATGACGGTCCTCCAGAGCGAGCGATGAACCCGGATTATTTCTTGAATATTGCTGAAAAGACGCTCGGCTTCCACCTGAGAAAGACAACCCCCCCCCAAAAGAAAGGCAGCTTAAGGCCAGTTCGTTTTCCTTTCTGGGGGGGTGGGAAACCCCAACATTTAAAATCCTTCCCCCAAGCTATTTTAAATCTTTGAACGCAACATTTCGGTGCTGCAATTCCACAGCTGGGAAGGGCGACTTCAAGCCCTCCGTTTCCCAGCTGAGTTTTTAATGGGGGTCTAGGGGGGGGGGGGGGGTGGGGGGCTTACCTCGCACAGGAGACCCGAATCCTGCAAATTTAAAAGACAGCAGAGGAAGAGCTGCAGGGAGAAAGAAATAATCAAGGTATTAATCCGTTGGAAGGGTTGTTTTTTCTCAACTCAGCAATGTTTAAGGCCGGTGGACTTCCAACTCCCAGAATTCCCCAGCCAGCTGGCTGGGGAATTCTGGGAGTTGGAAGTCCACACAGTTTTAAGCGGCCGGCATGGAGAAACCCCCGTGTGGTAAGATTTGCACTGGGCACCGGGAAGGCGAGGGAGGAAGAGCTCCAGACTTACATCCGTGATGACTTTAAGTTTCTTGATGTAAGACGCTTCGGTGTGGAGCAACTCCCAAATCGCTTCCTGCTGGTGACACTGGCGTCGCGTCAAGGCCTGGAAACAAACCGCGGTTAGATTTGATCTTAGTCATCTTGTAGGAAAAAGAAAGAAGGAAAGAAGGAAAGAAAAGAGAGAGGAAGGAAGGAGGGAAGGAAGGAAAGAAAAAAGAGAGGAAGGAATAAGGAAAGAAAGAAAAGAGAGAGAGAGGAAGGAAGGAGGGAAGGAGGAAGGAAAGAAAAGAAAGAAAGGAGAGGAAGGAAGGAAGGAAGGAAGAACCACCTCAGTGCCCTGGATGATCTGCTGCCAGCTGTCCTCCATCCGAAGGCCGGCCTCGTCTTCCTCCTCTCCGTCCTCCCAGGAGTCCTGGTCGAAGCGCAGCTGGTTGGGCAGCCAGGGGAGGCCGAAGAGGCTGTAGGACTGCAGCTTGCTCTCCAGCTGCTCCATCTTGTCCAGCTCCTGTGGGGGGGAGAAGAGGGGAAATGAGAGAGAGCCACACTGGAGAAGGGAGGGAGGGAGGGTGGAAAGAAAGAAAGAAAGAAAGAAAGGAAGGAAGGAAGGAAGGAAGGAAGGAAGGAAGGAAGGAAGGAAGGAAGGAAGGAAGGAAGGAAGGAAGAAAGAAAGAAGAAAGAAGGAAAGAAAGGAGGGAAGAAGGAAAGGAAGGAGGAAGGAGGAAGGAAGGAGGAAAGAAAAAGAAGAAAGGAAAGGAAGGAAGAGAAAGAAGGAAAGGAAGGAAGAAAGAAGGAAAGGAAGGAAGAAGAAAGAGAAGAAAGAAAGAAGGAAGGAAGAGGGAGGAAAGAAGCAAGGAAGGGAGGAAGGAAAGAAGGGAGGAAGAAAAGAAGGGGAAAGAAGGAGGGAAGGAAGAAAGGAAGGAAATTTCCTTCCCCTAGAAATTTTAACTCCTTTTCCCTTGTATGTTTTTCCCCCTCTGACTAATTCCCTTCTCTCCTTTCCTTCCCTCCCCTCCAACAAGCCCAAAGGACCCAATTCCTCCTGCCTCCAACTGCCCTTCCCCAACCCATCGCTACTTCCCCGATAGTCTGCTCCTCCACAGAGAAGCTCTATCTCGGGGGAAGGAGGAAAAGACCCAGACCTTCCAGGAAGGGATCAAAACCTTTTTTGTCTGTGTGTGCGCGCGCGTGTGTGTGTGTGTGTGTGACACACCCTGGAGAATGAGCTGCCGCTGTTGCCCGACCCGAAGAAGCCGCTGAAGCGGCTGGCCCCCCGGTTCTTCCGCGTGTCCGGCCCGTTGGGGACCGGCGAGGGGGCCGCAGGCGGTAAAAGGTCCGGATTTGGGATCCTGGCATCGCCCAGAAACTCATTCATGTTCTTCCTTTGCCGTCCAGGGACCTGCGAGGTGGGGGGGGGGGGCGGGGGGGGGGAGAGGAGAAAAAGAGTTGAGTGGGGGGATCAGAGGCAGACAGACTGGCGGGGGGGGGAGACCCCCCAAAATGGCAATTAGAAACAAAAAGAAAAATATATCAAACTTCCAATCCGGGTAGCTGCATCTCTTGCAAATCGGAGCAGAGGCTCAAACCATCATTGTTGGTTTGTTGTTCGGATGCTGGGGGGGGGGGGGAATGTCCCCCTCTTTTGCTAAGCCTTCCCTTCAACCCACCATTGTGGCTAGTGTGTTACAGCCTTGAAGTTAGACACCCGCATCTTACATTTTTATTAATTAATCTAACACGGTTTCTCCCCCATGCTCTGTGTTGATTGATTGGTTTTAAAGCAAGAACAAAGAAAAATAATTTTTTTAAAAAAGGAATAATTGTAATGCATTTGTATATTTATATTTAAAAAGTGTAAAAGGAGACACACAGCAGAAAAAGAACCAAAATGTAATATTTGTTATAACAGTTCTGCCTATAGTTATCCAATGTAAATATTATTCAAGCACAAACAATTTTGTTTCTTACGAAAAAATAATATTGTTACAACAGTTATATTACTGCCTGTAACTTATCTAATATAAATACTATTCAAGTAACCAAGAATCTGTATCTAAAAAATAATATTGTTAAGTTACAATTCTGCCTATATTTAACAATTTAATTTTTTCTCAAGTACATAAACATTTCTTTCTAAAAACTGTATGTTATACATCATAATAGCCTTTATATTTATTTATATATACATTTCATATATTTATCTAATGTAAATTTTACTCAAGTTCAAACCCAATTGTTCCTAAAAAGTAGTTATCTTATCATACCTATCATCTATCTTCTCTATTTATATCTCTCTATCTCTCTATCATCTCTATCTATCATATCTATCTATCATCTCTATCTCTATCTCTCTATCTCTATTTCTAACATCTCTATCCTATCTATCTATCTATCTATCTATCTATCTATCTATCTATCTATCTATCTATCTATCTACTCTTTCATCTCTATCATCTATCTCTATATCTATCTATCTGTCTGTCTGTCTATCAATCTATCTCTACAATCATTCTATTTATAACATCATAACATTTATATGTATTAATTTATACTGTATATCTTCATATATTTATATTTATAAATATATCAACTATTTAACGAGTTATATAAACGATACTGTTTTTCAATCTCGAAATTTAAGACGTGAGGACTTCAACCCCCAGAATTCCCCAACTAGACGATAAAGACTTCCTTCCCCAGAATTCCCCAGCCAGGATGCAAGGACTTCAGCTCCCATTGTTCCCCAGCCAGTGCGTGTGGACTTCCAACTCCCAGAATTCCCTCCCTCTTAAATAGGATGAGCTGCAATTTCAACCATCCTTGCAAGCAGAAAATCAGGCCCTTGGAGAAAAGAGGATGCAATGCAAGACACTCCTGGCAGAGCTAGCTTTCTACATGCGGGGTTATCTACATGAAGTTTCCTGCTGCCCATTTTACGGCCTCTGAATTTTTTGGGGTTGCTGTTTGTTTGCTTGCCACGTCAAATACACACACACACACAAAATTGCTGCACTGAATGCAGGAGCAGAGCGAAAAAGAGGAAATATAAAATGATAAAAGTGATATTATAGATGAAGTCCTCTCCAGAGAAAATTTCCCTTTATTTCCAAGGCAAAGGTTGAGGGGGAGTCCTCGTGTTTACGACCACAATGGAGCCTGAAATTTCTGATGCTAAGGCCAGACCGTTGTTAAGTGAGTTTTGTGAACTTTCTTGCCACGGTTGTTAAGCGAATCAAATGCAGTTGATAAATGAGGAACACGGTTGTTAAGTGGATCCGGCTTCCCCGTTGACTTTGCCCATCAGACGGTCGCCAGAAGGGATCACCTGCGGCAGTCATAAATGTGAATCAGTTGCCAGGTGTCCGGATTTCGATCACGTGACATGGGAATGCTGCAACGGTCGTTAAGTGTGAAAAAATCCAGTCCTTTTTTCAGTGTCTTGGGTTGGACTAGAGGACCTCCAAGGCCCCTTCTGACTCTTGTTATCCTGTAGTCAGAACTCAAGAGATTCAAAGAACCATAAAGTGATAAAACCGACAGGTTGAAGGTTGTAAAACCATCCGTGTTTATCTAAAAGAGCATAAAGCAACGGAACAAACTATGATCTCTGACACAAAGGAAGAAAATAAAAATTATATTATATGGGCAGAGAGAGAGGAAGGGAGAGGGAGGGAGGGAGGGAGGGAGGGAGGGACAGGAAAAAAGACCCGAAAAGAGAGCAGGCTCTCAAAGAACCCTAAAAAAAGTCACCAGGGTTTGGAGGGGACCACAAAATAAATAATGTTTTCATCAGCTTGAGTTTTATAATTAAAAAAAAATGATTTTATGTGTCTTTTAAGTTTTGATTGGCAGGCACCCAAAATTGGTTGAAAAAATTGGGTGGATGAAGGGATGGATGAATGAATGAATGAGAAGGAAGAAAGGAAAGGAAAGAGGAGAGGAAAGAAAAGGAAGAAAATGGGAGGGCAGAAGAAAGGAAGGAAAAGAAAGAGGAAAGGAGAGAAGAGGAGAGGAAAAGAAAGAAAGTGAAAGAATGAATGAATGAATGTGGGAGGGCGGAAGGAAGGGAAAAGGAAGAGAAAGAGGAGAGGAAGAAAAAAAAAGGAAAACAAAGAAAGGGAGAAAGGAAGGAAAAGAAAGAGGAGAAGAGAGGGAAGGAAGAGAAAAGAAGGAAGATGAGGAATAAATAAATAAATAAATACTGAAAACACCCCAGTGATGAATCATCCACCACTTCAGGAGGCCCTTATTAGCGATATACACATTTTTCCTTTGTATTTGCAACCTTGGAGGTCTCAGTGCAGCACAGGTCTAATCCCCACACCCCGACAACAGCCCTGTGAGGTAGACCAGGCTGACATTGCACCACTAACACCACACCACTGTGCCCAAGGAGACGGGACCCATTTGCATCCACAACCCCACCAGACAACCACAATTCCATTTCCAGAACTTCGACACTCTTGCTTACTCCAAAAGGAGGCCTTAATTCTTGGTGCTTCCGCCTGCCAACGAAAAGTAGGAAATTGCCATTTGCCCCAGATTGAAAGGGTGCTTAGAAGACACAGCATACTTAAGTTGGATTCACACAATGCTCAAGACCAGCTCATTGAAAAACCCAGCAGCCGCATTCCCAGCGCCACACAAAGCTGGTTTAATGTCATTTTAAGATCACGGCAGCTTCACAACACTCAGGTTCTACTGCACTAAGCCAACTCAGGTTTCCGATCTCATTTAGGGCTTAAGGGTCCCAGAAATACAGACTTACATACTGTCTGGGTGTCCAACATCCAGGCTGACCGTGCGAATCGTTCTGGGCTGGACACCCTTGTCCCTTGGGCTCGCTCTGACCGGCTTCTTTGGCTCCGTGACAAAAGCCCCTGCTTGGTTTTCCTAGCCAGGAAGGGACTCCAGAAATCTTGGATTGAGAATTATAAAGCTGAATTCGAGCGGCGACAAACCCCGGCGCCACGGTCAGCTCCCGGCCGAAGGGCTCGTCCAGTAGGTGTTGGAAACGGGCGTAATGCAGCACCGGCCACTCGCTGTGGGTTGGAAGGTCCCACCTCCTCCACTTGGGCCCAAACATGGCCGGGTCCTCTTAATCCTGCATGATTTCCGACGATTTGGATTTCCAGAGTCCAAACAGCAGCGTGCAAATGGGTCTTTTTGAGAGTTGCACCCTGTCACAGCTCTGAATCCGAACTCAGCCGAGGGGGAGAACTCAAAAGATCTTTAAGTGGGGAGGATAATGGGTTTTAGCACCCTTGTTTTACTCAAAAAGGCATCCGACAGAGTAGAGACAGAGTAGAGTAGCTCGGCTGCAAGACTACAAGAAGTCCGCCTTGCAAAGACTCGATGGATGCAAGCTGAGTACAGATTTGCAAATGGGCACCAGCCTGGCAAGGTGTTGGCACTTCGTAGTTCTTGTGAGAAGCCGGGCAGGGTGGAGAGCTTATAACTGACTCCAAAGGTCAGGCTCTGGAGCAACCACAGGGATCTGATATACGCCCATCAATCAATCAAAGATATTTAATTACTGTCCAAATTATAGGAACTAAATGGCTCACTTAAGAGGCAATGACAAGTAACTTCTGAATTTTTTCTTTTTCTCTTGCACGAGATTGGAATTTTTGTCCTTTTGGCTTGAATCACAAATAATCAGAAGTCTTTTAAGTAAGTAGACCGGGGTCCCCAAACTTGGCAACTTTAAGACTTGTGGACTTCAAGTCTTAAAGTTGCCAAGGTTGGAGACCTCTGAAGTAGACAATAGGCTGAACTGTAATATTTAAGCCCAGCCCCAAAATCAGGAGTTCTAGCACAGGGCAAGCAAAAAGCTCTGGTTTTAAAATAAAATAAAATAAAACACAAGATGTGAATCGAAAACAAAGGTTAAAAATAAAAGTAGGCATAAGTGAAAAATAAAAATAAAAAATAAGAAAAATAAAATTAGATACAATATAAAAGTAAGATCAAATTAAATATTAGTTAAATATTAGTTAAATATAAATTAAAAGTCAATAAAAATAAAAATAAATATTAAATATAAATTAAATAAAAATAAAATTAAATATTAGTGAAATATAAATAAAAGATAAAATTAAAGATAAGTTAAATATAAAATAAAGATAAATTTAAATATACTAAAAATAAAATGAAAAAATATAAAATTGAAAATAAAATTAATATAATTAAGAATCAAATAAAATATAAATTGAAAATAAAATATAAACTCAAAATAAAATCAAACAAATTAAAAAAATCAACTCAAATATACAATAAAAATCAAATCAAATTTAAATTCAAAATAAAATAATAACACCTCTCTCGAGTTGAACTCTGGGACCCATCCATTTTAGTAATCCTACGGAATTGATTTGTCATGGCTTTCTTTTAACCTCCTGGCCTGGTTCTCAATTCAGGGATCTCCTGTTGGTCTTCCATCCCAGCATTAACCCACTTCCTGCCAGTTTGCCAGGATCAGCCAAAGTTGGTCATGTGCTGCCACCTGCTGGCTGGCGGTAATAAATAGGCATTAAAGAGCAACCTTCCTTTCTGGTTGGGGAGGAGTGGTTCCTATTGGCTCTAACGTCCACAAGTGCGGAAGTGATGTCATCCTGGTTTGTTCCGTACAAAGAAGGTTTTTCTCTCAGGCAGAAACCAAGTTCAACCAGCACGTCCATTTCTGCTACCGTCGTTGAAAGAACAGTCGTAAAACAAGGACTACCTGTACGGCTCACCCTCATTGCTCCCTTCCCAATGAAGCTAAATGGATTACTGCAACCCATGGTTTCTCTCCCACCATCTTGTTATTTTCCAACTTGGGACCGATTGTGATAATCTGAAACATGACCTAGTCAGTTTCCCCACGTTGGTAGAAATTTCCAGCTTGCTTTTGCTCACTGGTAGAGCAATTTGTTAACCTCGGCAACGTGAGCTGGACTTCTAACTCCTGAAATGTTGGATAGATCTCCCCAATGGAGGCAATTCTCCACCTCGGCCTGATAAGGGAACAACATCCAGACAAAGTAGTCTGTTCCTCAGACAGCAGCCCTGAATGCAGCTCCTTCTCCCGGACGGGTTAGTCCCTGATCCTTCTACTTGTGGACATGGGGAGGCCACCCCACACCTGTCCCCCAACTCACCCCGACATCTGTGCTCTCCCGGCGAAGGGAGATTTGCTCCAGTCGATCCAAAGACGGGGTGGCGAGGAAGGAGGGGCCGATGCCCGCTGGGCGCAGGATGGGCAAACTCAGCGATTTGCTGTCCTTCACCCCTTCTTCCACCTTGAGATCGTTCCCTGGTTTGGCTGAAACAGAGGGGAAATATAAAATAACGTGGTTTATGTTGAACCACTTTCTAGAGGCCTAATTTGGATCCTCATCCTACTCCGTTTTCCAAGCAGGTGCCCTCTGGATCCGTCCCAGGTGGAAATCATTCGATATTGTGGTGACGTCGTTTCTTCCGGCATGGTGAAACTGACTAGATCATGTGCCTGTTTGTGGAGGAAATGGGAAAACATCGAGGCGGCGGGAGAGAAATGATGATCGGCAGCCCTTGGCGACATCCCTCTAGCCAGAAATGAGCTATCAAGCCATGGTTTCTCTCCCGCCATCTGGATATTTTCCGTTTTTTTGGGGGGTGGGGGTGGTGGCAAACAGGAAGATGATCTAGTCAGTTTCGCCACGCCCAGGAAAACGTCCACCTTGATTTTTTTTTTCCCTCCCTTTTGTACAGCAAACTTGGCAAAACTTGGAAGTTGTGTGAAATTCAACTCCCAGAATTCTGGCTGGGGAATTCTGGGAGTTGGAAGCCCACCCTACGCGGCCCGTCGTAAGGTGGATCGAATCCCGGTGTTTACCTTTCACCCGCAGGTAATGTCCTCCGAAGCGATAGGCTTCAAAGTTGAGTGAGAGCGGGGTGTTAGACTGGTCCAGATAAATGTTGACTTTCGACAGATCGATGCCTTTCCGCTCAAAGATTGGAAACAAAACCTCCCTGCATTGTTCAAACAGGGAAAAAAAAGGAAAAAAACAGGCCGAAATTCAACAGGGGACAGCGCTCGACAGACGGACATCCGTCCCCAGAGAAGATCTGGCTCAAACTCCCGTGTGAAAACATGCATTTTTTTAAATTATTGCTTTAAATGTATGAATGTATTAATTCTACTTATTGCCGATTTATTAATGCATATTTTTATCCACGGTTAATCAATTAATTAGAGTCATTTCGATAGGAGATAGACCGCAAAGGCGTTGAATAAATATTTATTTTATGTGGGAAATGTGCAGGCAGTTCCTCGACTTATGACGGCAACTGGGGCCAGAATGTCCATAAGGCCAATTTCTTGAGCAAACTGCATCTCATTTTATGACCTTGCTGGCTGAGTGCAATCACTGCCATCGTTAAGTTAGTAACAAGGTCGCAAAGTGAACCCAGCTTTCCCGTGGAACTTTGCCTGTCTCACTGAGACTGTTGTAAAGGCGAGTCGGTTGCCAACTGTCCCAATTTTTTATCCCGCGACGGTGGGGATGCTGCAACAGTCGTTAAGTGTGAAAAACGGTGCTAACTCCCCCCCCCCCGCGCAGTGCCGTTGTAAGTTCGAAAGGTCGCTAAATCGAGGATTGCCTGTAGAATCATTGGGAAATATTTGATGGGGGCATCAGGTCAGAGAATTACACCCACACGGAAACTGTTCTCACCCTAAAGATTTCTTCTTCATTGCTGGGGCGATCTCCGTTTCGACGTCCACGTTCAAATCAAATTTCAGAGTGAAATATTCCCTGCTGGGATCCTGAAGAAGAAATATAACTTTTTTTTAAAAAAAGTTGGCAAGTGAGGGTTTTTAACGTGTTTTTAAAGTGGGTTTTTTAAATAGTTTTCTTTTTTTAAAAAAAATAGATGTCTCACACAGATTCGTTTAGCAGAGTGTTTTGCAAATGTGGCCCTTTTAAGACGGGGTGGACTGCAACTCCCAGAATTCCCCCAGCTGGTTGGGGGGACTCTGGGAGTTGAAGTCCACCCACCTCACAGCATCCCACTTTGAGAAACAAGCATTCAGCGCGGATTTAAACTTAAAACGATCTTTTTTTTTTATAGGCGACTCAAAAGCTGAAAAATACCCCATTACAGGAGAAAGAATCGGTCTGAGCAAGGAGGTCGGACTGGATGACCTCTGAGGGGACCCTATCGACTTAACAATCTTGTGAGAGCTGCAGTTGGGCCTCTGGATCCCATTCAAAAGTTGCTAAGCGGTTAGGATGTTAAGTTGAGGACCATCTAAAGAGATTCTGGATAAGAGGCAAGATACGACCGAAGTCTTACGTCCGTGTGTCGCCTCGTCCCTTTCTTGGGCTTTCGAGATGAATTTCGTTTTTCTCTGCAAGAAACAAGGGAGAAAACGGAATTGGGGTTACAACACACAGGTTACAACACACAGTATGTCTCTGCCCACCTGTCATGCCCCTGGTGGAGACTGACTCTGAGGAAGAGGAGGAACAGCCGACAGGGAGTGGAAGTGGGGCTCCGGAGGTTGTGGAGGAGGCTGGGGAAGGGCAGAGGCCGGCTGAGCAGTCAGAGGAGGACCCAGGCCCATCCCCTCTCCATCCTAGGGCAAGCAGGGAGGAGAGGATAAGGGAGAAACGTGAATGGCGTGGTCTACGGGGGAGGAAAGGGCCTTGATCCCCTTCATGGGCTGCAGTTGTGACAACTGAATAAGAGGACAGACATGCGTATAGGCCAGTGCTGGAAACAAAGCATGGAAATATCTCTAGTTTATGGTTCCTCTCTGAGTTTGGCGTCCTTCCCAGTGTGTGTTCTGTTATCTGTGGACGTCCTCCAGCCCTTATCTTGCCTGGTTTGTGTTGCTTTTTTCCTTCTTCTTGTAACTGTTTGTGGGGGAGTTTATTGTCTTCCATCAAGGATATTTGGAGCTTGGAAGCACAGTGAAGGAACAAAAGGGGCTTCGCCTGTTTTCTGTGACTGTGTTCGTTTGGTATCTCCACCCTGGGTCATCATACCACCTGACCGTTCCTCCCAAAACAGGGGTGAAAAAATGTGGGTTTTTTTTTCCCCCCTCCTTCCTTCTGAAAGCTAGCTCTCCAGGAAATGAGACCCGGACAAGCTAGCTTTCCGAAGTGCGGGGATGTTGACTGAATGGCTCTTCCCTACACTCACCCTCTCCCGTCAATCAGTGGCTCGCCATCCTCTTCCACGTCAGAGGCCGGGCTAGTGCGTGGCGGGCAAGACCGGGTGGAGACGTTACGCGCCAGAATAGACCCTGAAGACAAAGAGTTATGGGGCAGTAAGTCCCTGCATTGGGACTCGGGAATCGGGTTCACACATTCCTCCTCCCTCGGAGAGATTCCCTATCCAGCCACATGTCTTTAGATGCTCTTTTATTTTATTCCTAAAAAGGCTTTCAGGTGCCACGAACGGCGGCTCGTGTCTTCCAAGGCATGGGCAGAATTCTGCATCGGGTGCAAATCCTGCATCATATAAATAGGCATCTCTACATCAGTGTTGCTAAACCTTCCCTACCTTAAGATGGGTGGACTTCAACTCCCAGAATTCCCTGGTGATAATGCATTCCTTTCGATATGCATGTCTGTGGCATGCCTGCTTACTCTTTTGTAATCCCTTCCTCTGCAATCTCTCTGCTCTAGGGAGATAGAAATCCCTTTCAATGTGCATGCCTATAGCATGCCTGCTTACTCTCTTGTAATCCCTTCCTCTGCAATATTTCTATCTCTAGTGAGATAGAAAACGGGCATGGCTGACTGGGGAATTCTGGGAGTTGAAGTCCATCCATCTTAAAGCATCCAAGGTTTATTTATTTGTTGAATTTATCTGCTGCCCGTCTGATAAATTAATGATTAACGGATTGGTTGAGAAATGCTGCTCTCTGTTGTCCCTTAAAACCGCTTCACATTCTGACAAACCAATAAAGGAAGAGTGCCGTGGGTGAGGGAACCAGGCCCAGCTCTGGCCCAGGAACGCTCTGGCGGTCACCTGGAGGCGGAAGGTCGAAGCGGATATGTCGGTCAAAGTGCATCGCCCCGTGGATCTGCCCGTCGCAATCCTCGCATAAGTGCAGGGGGCCGTGGCGGTTGAGCTGCTCACATTTGGCGTGGTGACAGACCTGGAGAGGGAGGGAGAAGAGAGGAGGGAAGGGAAGATGGCGGCTTACGAATGATAATCCTCCCGGGGTAACGGGAGGGGGGGACACAGGACTTATTTTGAGACCATTTTCCAAATTCTGGGACCTGAAGCCCACAAGTCTTAAAGTGGCCAAGTTTGGAGACCTCTGGCGTAGACTCGACAACAATTGTCCAAGTGTGAAAAATGGTCGCCGGTCACGGTTTTCAAGACCCACTTAAAAAAACAGTTTTGACTAATTTAACGACTGCGATGATTTATTTAGCAACTGTGGCAAGAAAGGTCGTAAAATGGGAAGGGGGGGGGAAACCTGCTTAAGAAAGGTTTCACTTAGCAACAGAAATCTTGGGCTAAGTTGTGCTTATAAGTTGAGGACAGCCTGTAAATAAAATAATATAATATAAGATATGCCAAGATCAAGATACAATTTTTGGCCCAGAATTTAATACATAAAACAAAACAAAACAACACAAAATATAGCACAGCATAACATAACATAACACAGCATAACACAATAAAATGCAGTATATTATATTATATATATGTTTGTGTGTGTATACATTATAATATATATAATATACATATATTATACTGTATATATTATTATATGTGTTATATATATATATTATATACACACACACTTATAGTTTACATATACATATAATAATATAAATTATATATACATATACACATACAGACACACACACATATATATAATTGATAAATAAATAATAATTTATAAATAATGATAAATAAATAAAGAGAGAGATACTGGTAGATTAGATAGAGTTAGAGAGAGAGATACACACACTAATAACATAACATAACAAATACAACACAACACATAACACAATAAAATGCAATATATTATATTATATATGTGTGTGTATATATACAATATATATAATATACACATATATTATAATATATATAATAATATACCTGTGTTTTATATATATATACACACAAACACACACACATATAGTTTACATATATATAATAAATTACATATACATACACACACATATATAATTGATAAATAAATAATAATTTATAAATAATGATAAATAAAGAGATATACTGGTAGATTAGATTAGATAGATAGATAGATAGAGTTAGAGAGAGAGATATACACACTAATAACATAACATAACATAACATAACATAACATAACATAACATTAGCATAAATGCAGGGCCAAAATACTTTGCCCAAATTTCTGTGGAGATTCTCAGTCATCCAGGTCACAGTGAGCATCTTTGCCAAAATTCCTCCATATTTTTCCCCTCTTTCAACCTTCAGTTTTTCCCAGCCAATCCAGATCAGACAGCCCCCCCCCCTCCGCCCCTGATTTTAAAACTTAAAAAGACTCTCACCCCCAAAACGGAGAACATTCATCCCTGGCATGCCTGTAAAATTTGAAACAAAATCGGAATTCTTAGTTGATCGCTCCAATTTTGCTTTTTGTTTTCTTTCTTTTTTTTCCAACCGGCTGCTTCCTTCGGAAGGAGATTTTTTTTTCCCAACTGGCCTGGGCAGAATTCCCAAATCCCATTCCAACAGAAAGAAGGGGGGGGGGGCTGTCTGCTCTCTTTGATTGCCAATAAAATATGATTTTTTCCCCCCACTGCGTTTTTTTTACCCTGTTCAGCAAAGGGGTGGCCGGCACCCCTGGCTCTGCAACTGGCCCAGAAAACCTCTGGTGGGTGACTCTAGCTGCCTTCTTTCCTGCCTGCCAGCCTTGAACGACCCATTCTAGCCCCTTCCTCAATCCACGCACGGGGGGGGGGGGGGGG
Source organism: Bungarus multicinctus (assembly GCA_023653725.1). NCBI lineage: Eukaryota > Metazoa > Chordata > Lepidosauria > Squamata > Elapidae > Bungarus > Bungarus multicinctus. The sequence goes on along the minus strand of CM042845.1, from coordinate 8,831,166 downwards.
GGGGAGGGGGGAAGGAACCAGATTTGGGGGCAGGAGGGGGTTGAGATTCAGACAGAGGTGTCCAGGAGAAAGAGAGAAACGTTTCCGCTTCCCAACACCTTCAAAAATCCCCCCATCTGCTTTCTTGTGAGCCCTGGGTCGCCCCAGCCCAGCTGACCCGCGACCTTGCAAGGAAGCCCCTTCTCCACGGCCCCCTACCCCTGCCCTTTCCCTGCTGGGGTGGAGGAGACCCTTGGCCCCCCCAACCTGTGCCGACCGACGCTGCCTTCCTTCCTGCCAGCCATCTAACCCCCTCCCCGTTTCAAAACCGCATCCATGCATAGGAAAATCCAGGTTTATTTGGGGGCGGGGGGAGACAGGCAGGTTCAGAACAGAGATCCCCCTCCTCTCAGGACCCCTCAAATTCCCCGATCTGTTTTCTTGCGAGCTTTTGAATCGCTTCTCTCCAGCTAACCCGCGTTTTCCCCGACGCGACTGATCTTGGAAGACCCCCTTCCTCCTCTCCACGACCCTCACAGGCCCTCCGACGCCCTTCCGCTCCTCGCCACCCGGCTTTCAGCGCCGGCTCGGCTGGCAGGCCGCGGGCCGGCGAACAAAGGCCGGAGCAGGGAAGGCGGAAAGCCGCCGCGGCAGCCCCCAGACTCACCTGGCCGGCAAGAAGCGGCGGAGCTTGGCAAGGCGCGCCCGGGCGCAGCGCTCTTCGATGAGACTGCAGCAGCTTTGGGGTGCCCGTGGCTTGACTCAGAGGCAATTGTGGGGGGGGAGGGGAGGAGGAGACAGCCAGGGAAGGGCAGCCGGCAGCTGAGCCAGACGGATCTCCGCCTGGTGCCTGCCCAAGCTTGCAGCCGTCCTGGCCGGGTGCCTTAATCGCACCCGGCCCTGCTGCGTTTTTACGCGCCGGCTGGCTGGCTGGTGTCTCTGGTGCTCCCCCAGCGGCCGGCTTGGGAAGCCCCCACTGCCCCTGGCTGGCAGGCAAAGGAGGGGCGGGGAGGGGGGGCTGGAAGCTTGGCTCCAGAGCTTAGCAGGGATTTTAACTGGGGGAGAAGGGGGAGAAGCTTCCGGAGGCAGCTGGAGAAGCAAACTGGCCGTGGGGAGGCGCTGCGCAATCGTGCCAGCCAGAGCTGATGGAGGGGGGAGACCGTCTGGACTGTGCCCTTGCAAGCCGGGGCTGGGGTGGCAGGGTGGGGAGGGGGGGACGCAGAGCTGGAGAAAGCCGCCACCCCCCCGGGGATTTTATCTTCCCCAGCAAGCGAGTCTCGCTTTGCGTTCACACAAACGTTGCCCAACGACGAGACGGGCTTGGGCACCGAGTGGAAAACTGGAGGTGGGGGGAGATCAACCACAAGGCGGGGAATTGCAAGACACCCCCCCTCCCCGAACCAGGTTTGGAGGAAGCAGGAGAGGGGTGGTCGAATGGAGAAATGAGACAGCGGAAGAAAAATAAAATTTTCCTCTCTCTTCTAAAGATAGCTTTAAAAAGATATTTTAGTGGTTTTTTTTTTTAAAAAGATGGTTTTAGGGTTCTTTAAAAGATATTGCTTAGAATTTTTTAAAAGAATGTATTTTTTAGATTTTTTTAAAAAAATATGTTTTAAAGGTTTCTTTAAAAGGCAGCTTTTTAGATTCGTTTTGAAAAGGGAGTTTTTAGGTTTCTTCAAAAGATACAGGCGGTGCTCGACTGACAATGGTTCATTTAGTGACCGTTCAAAGTTACAACAATGCTGACAAAAGGGACCCAGGCGACAGTGAATTATAGTTCCAGCCTTAGGCGTTAAAGGCAGCTGGGGGACATTGGGCCAATCAATCACCAGGAGACGCTGAGTTCTAGCTCCAGCCTCAGGCATGAAGATATCCCCAATGGTCACGGGGTCAAAACCTGGACGCTTAGCAACTGGTTTCGTGGTTATGACGGTCGCGGTGTCCCAAGGTCACGGGATCCCCTTTTGCAACCGTCGGACCAGCGAAGCCAACAGCGGAAGGAAGCTTCCCTGAACGACCTGAAACAACGGCAGCGATTCTCTTAACGACCGGTGGTGAGAAAGGTCGCAAAATGGGGCAAAGCAACGAGCGTCTTGCTCAACGACGGGAATGTTGGGCTCGGTTGTGGTCGTAAGTCGAGGACTAGCTGGGATTTAAGAAGCCCAGCCCTCTGGATCCGGGAAAGAGCCGGGATGAGTATATCTGACCAGCTAAAAAAAGCCCAGGACAGTGAGTCATGCAGAGAGCCAGCAGGCACTCCCTTCCTGAAAAACCTGTAGGGGCATGCTCAGTCTACACCGTAGCGCCTCTGTTGTTCTTTGTTGCCATGGCAACTTTCAAGTTGGGGGGGTGAGGGGGGGCTGTAAAGCTCCATTTCGGAAACAGCTGTCAAGGGCTGAGATGCCAGCTTGAGATTTTCCCACAATGCTTTGCGCCTGGAGATATCCTGAGCTCTGAGCACACAGCGCCACCTGTGGGTGCCGAGAGGGAAAGGCAGCTCTTACGTCATCAAGGAGAGCTCGGGGGGTGGAAGGATGCCTTGAAGGTGTCAGGCTGCAGTTGATGTGACGGACAGGCCTCGGGGGAGAGAGGAGGACAGATGTGGCCAAGGGGACAGTCTGATAAGAGTCAGTGGAGCCCCAGGCTGGATAATGGAAGGGGCGAGAAATTCAGAAGGGACCCTCCTTAGTTTCTCAGGCTGTAAAGGAGATGGCGAGAGAATTGTAATTTCAGACTGGCAAGGTTTATTTATTTATGTTTATTGATTTAAGCATATTGGAAAAAAAACTTAGAAAATAAAATACAGGCTGAATAGTCAAGAGCTTGTTGATGATCCAAACTCTGTCAAGGACCTTGGAGGACTCATCTCTAATGATCTAAGTGCTACAGCCCACTTAACTACTTAGCCAAAAAGGCATTAAGAGTTGTTAACCTAATCCTGCGTAGCTTTTTCTCTGATAATATCACTCTACTAACTACAGCATACAAAACATTTGCTAGACCAATATTCGAATACAGCTCATCAGTCTGGAACCCACATTATGTATCTGATATTAACACAGTTGAGAAAGTCCAGAAATATTTCACAAGAAGAGTTCTCCACTCCTCTACTCTTTGCAGAATACCTTATGCCACCAGATTTGAAATTTTAAGATTTAGAAAACCTAGAACTACGCCGCCTTCGGTCCGATCTAAGTATAGTATATAAAATCATACATTGCAATGTCCTACCTGTCAATGAATATTTCAGCTTCAACCACAACAACACAAGCACACAACAGATACAAACTCAAGGTTAACTGCACCAAACTTGATTGCAGGAAATATGACTTCAGCAACAGAGTGGTCAATGTCTGGAATACTCTACCTGACTCTGTGGTTTCTTCCCCAAACTCCTAAAACTTTAGACTGTCTACTATTGACCTCACCCCTTTCCTAAAAGGTCTGTAGGGGGCGTGCATAAGCGCACCAATGTGCCTACCGTCCCTGTCCTATTGTTTCTTTTATTTATTTATTTATTTTTATTTTTCTTATATGTACCCATGTATTCATAACTATGTTTTTACTTATACCTATTATCTTGTAAACAATTGACAGATTAACAAATAAATAAAATAAAATAAATAAATAATGGAAGGGGCGAGAAATTCAGAGGGGACCCTTCCTCGCTTCTCAGGCTGTAAAGGAGATGGCGGGAGAATTGTAATTTCAGCCTGCAAGGATCTTTGCAGTAAGCGAGAAGGACCTTGGGAGACCAGGAAAAGAGACCCAGACAAGGGAATGGTCAGATAAGAGACAGCTGAGCCTGCAGCTAGATAATGGGTGGAGAAAGAGACTCAGAAGAAAGACCCTCCCTAGTTTCCCAGGCTCTAAAGGAGAGAGGAAGAGGATTATATTTTCAAGCATGACAGATGGCAGTTCAGTCTTCTTGAAAGCTGCTAGTGACTTCAGAAGAAGGGTGGAGGCTGTCAGGCTATTTTCCAAAGCATCAGAATGCAAGAAAAGAAACAACAGGTGAAAGCTAATCAAGCAACCTAGAATTAAAGAGAAATTTCCTAACAAGGAGGACAATTAACCTGTGGAACAGCTTGCCACCGGAAACTCCGGGTGCTCCATCACTGGAGGCTTTGAAGAAAAAAACGGACAGGCCCACCTGTTTGAAATAGGGATAGGGTCTCCTGCTTGAGCAGGGGGTTGGACTAGATGACCTCCGAGGTCCCTTGTAGTCCTATGAAATGGTCTAGGGTCTCCTGATTGAGCAGGGGGCTGGACTAGAAGACCTCCAAGGTCCCTTCCAGCTCTATTCTGACCCTGATTCAGCAGTGAGGTCTGGAGTGGACTTAAAAGCATTCTCCCACCCCCCCAAAAAATTTAAGCAACCCCCCCACCCCCACCCCTGCTCCAAAAAACCCCCCTCAGCTGATTCTTCATGCAGAGAAGAAGAAAATGCAGTTTTTATTACGGGGACGGGCAGTCCGACTAAAAGCCAAGAAAGGGGCAGTCTCTCCCACGGCTAATTTGCCGGCAGACACACCAATTACGATCTGGCGACAGCATCCGGCAGGAAAACTCTGGGCACCAGCGGCTGCGCTCGGGCCTGGCCGAGGGAAGGGCTGGCGTGCGGCCAATTCACACACGACGAGAGGGCCGACCCGGGTCGGAACTCTGCATTTTGGCAGGAGTCCTGCAGACGAGCCTGGTTTGTGTGTGTGTGTGTGTGTGTTTGTCGCTTTTGTGGAATGCTTAGCACACCGCCACGACCCTTAGGAGAGCCCATCTGGCTGGGGAGGATGGGCGAGGTGGTCCAGCAAAATCAGCTGAAGGAATGGAGTTGGGAACCGCTCAACCCCTGCACGGATTCGCTTTAAGAACGGCGGAGGGGATGGTCGTAAAACGGGGGAAAGCTCACAACTTAAAGATCGGGTTCGCTTTAGCAGCGTCAATTTGGGGTCAATTTTAATCCCAGAGCCGCCTGTAATTCCTGTTTGGGAAGCTGAGTTCTTCCACGCTGCAAACTGGAAATATTCCATGTTTGAATTTTGGGGCGGAGAGGGGGGGGGTGTTTAGAAGGGACATGATAGCATCTTCCAGCATTTGAGGGGCTCCCCCTATTTTCCAAAGCCCCAGAGGGGCAGGAGAAGAAGCAACGGATGGAGACTCATCCAGGAGAATTAAACCTGGAATTAAAGCGGAATTTCCTGGACAGTCAAGGCAATTAACCCTTGGAACTGCTTGCCACCAGAAATCGTGAATGCTCCATCACTGGATGGAGGCTTTTAAGGAGAGACTGAACAGCCATTTTGTCTGGAATGGTGTAGGATTCCCTGCTCGAGCAGGGGGATGGACTAGAAGACCTCCAAGGGCCCTTCCAAGTCTTGTTATTCTGTATTCTGCAGCCGTTGACTTTCTGGTAAGCACTCATATTGAGAAGAGGATAGGCCAGGAATGATCCCAAAGCCCATGGGGCACTGCTGGTGGGCAGGGGAATTACCTTGACGGCCCTCTGGTTCTCGGCACAGCTGGGGTTTTGGCACTGGGGGACGGTCTCCTCTGCTACGGCTGCTTCTTCATCTGGAATTTAAAAAAAGGAGCGGAAGACAGGGGTTAATCGGGGCGAGACGGTTGCTCTCTGTAGACACAGGGAGTCCTCAACTTATGGCCACAATTAAGCCCCAAATTTATGTTGCTAAGCAAGACGGTTAAATTGAATTTTGCTCCATTTTGCAAGAGAAATGGAGACAGAGAAAGAATGGAATACAATAGAACAGAACACAGAATAGACTAGAATAGAGAAAGAGAGAGAGATGGAGATGGAGAGAGAAAGAGATGGAGAAAGGGAGAGAAGGAGGGAGGGAGACAAAGAGGAGAGAGAGAAAGAGAGAGGGAGAGAAGGAGAGAAAGAGAGAGATGGAGAAAGAGGGAGAGAGAAAGGAGGGAGATGGAGAGAGAAAGGGAGGGAGAGAGAAGGAGGGAGACAGACGGAGAAAAAAGGAAAGAAAGAGGACAGAAAGAGAGAGAAGGAGGGAGGGAGACAGAAAGAGAAGGAGAGAAAGAGAGAGAGAGAGAGGGGCTGCCCACGCTTCCAAATTTTTCTGGCCAGGCCCCCCCACCTTCAGACAAAGGCGCCTCTGTCTCCTTGTCTATCCTCAAGCACTTAGTGAAAAGCTTTGCTATTGGCCGAATGGCCGGGCAAAATTATTTCTGCCCGACAATCTATTATGAATAACAAGGAAAGTGGCGGGTTTTGAGCCAAGAAAAAGGCCATCGCATGAGGAAATCCAGTTGCAAGACTGGGATAAACTGGGGGGGACAATAAGTGAGGTGGGGGAAGGAAAGACCCCTAAATTGTAGCGAACAGTGTGTGTGTGTGTTGCTTCTCAGTATCGTGGATTTTTTTTTTTTTTAAATCACCACTGAGGTCATCTAGTCCAGCTCCGTCAGGATACGGGTCCAAGTGTTCGAATGCAGCTGCATCCACTGGACATAAAACAGAAGCAGGAATCAGACAGGGCGACTGCAGTTGTATTGAGCGGGGTGAGGTGGGGGGGAAGCTGGGGGGGAAGCTAAGATAATTCAGTTTTTTTCGACCGACAAAGATGGATAGATTTGTTCTCAAAGGCCGGGGTTTGTTTTTTCTTAAGTGAAAAAAGTACTTTTTCTGTCCCTTTGCAGAAATAAGGATTTGAGATGTCATTCCCGGCTCAATTCCCTCAGAGGTGGTCAATTTCGTCAGATCGGGTTCCCCCAAGCTTATTTTACAGAGGTGAGTCAATTTCAGCGTCTTTTCCTATCAGGTTTTGCAATTCCAGGTGTAGACAGGTGGTCCTTGACTTACAACCATTGCTCGCTCACTCACCTGGTTTTCTTACCTAAGGTGGAACTAGAATTCACAGTCTCCTGGTCAATCACCAAAGTCACCCAGCTGATTTTATGCTTAAAGTCGGGACTACAACTCCCAATCTCCTGGTGATTGGCCCCAAGTCACCCAGCTGATTTCATGCCTAAGGCGGAACTAGAACTCCCAATCTCTTGGTTTCTAGCCTGGTTTCAGACCAGCTGCAGAAAGTGCATTATTAAGTCACTTGAGGACCACCTTTATGGTTGGTCGTAAGTTGAGGACCCCCTGCCCAAACCCCGCAGGCGAAACGCTTCCTTCTTCTCCCAACTGCGTCTCTTCCTCGTCGAAAAACCAGAATCCCTATAAAGGGTTTGCATTTTCAACCCTCCCACAACCCGGATCGCATAATTACGCCATTATGCCTTCCTCGGAGGAGGATATAATTTTGCAAAACACAAACGGCCTCCCAGCTGGGCTGAAATGCACCATCCTTTTCATCTTCTCCCCCCACAGACCCCAGCAACAAAAGAAGTTTTGTGACGCCAGCCTCTGGAGCGAAATTCTACGGAATGGGGAGGTGCCTCGGAGGTCATCTAGACCGACCCCCTCCCCACTCCTGGCTCGGGCTGGAGAGCCTATCCCGAGAGAAGCGTTTCGCACTCTCCCATTGGTCAGTCCGAGAGAGACGGGAGGGCGGGAGGCCAGCCATTGGTTTAGGACAGCCTCGAGTAAGGTATAGGGCGAACGCCTGCAAGGTTCCCCTTGCAGCCATCTTGACTTTTTTGACCTCTTCCCCCAGCAAGGATGTTCCGATCTCATACACACACACAGCCTCTTTCCAAACCCTGCAAGAACCAGGCGATCGTGCGCACCCACACACACACCCCTGTGCAATTCTCACGATGAATAACCTTACCCTTCGCGCACTGCCGGGAGTCCTAGACTTACGATGGTCAGCTTAGTGACCGTTCCAAGTTGCCAAAGGGACCCAGGGCCGTTTTTCCACGTTTGCCATGGCATCCCCGTGGTCAGGCGACACGCGTGGCTATGGACTGAAGTCCACCACGGCACTTTTTTTCCACCCCCGCAACCCCGTTGTTAACTTCGAACGGTCCCTAAAGGACTAAATTGGTTGCAATTCAAGGCCAATCTGTACTCCTCCTCACTCCCCTCCAGCCCTTTGCAAGGGAAGCGGGAAACCAGCTCGTCTCCAGGAGGTTTTGAAGAAGAGTCTAGAAAGCCACTTGTCCGGAATGGCAGAGTAGGGCCTCCGGCTTGAGCCAGGGGGGTTGGACTAGATGACCTCGCAAGGTCTCACCCTACTCTTGGGATTTTGCAACCATAGGTCAATTAACCAGTGGAAGGGTTTTGCCTCCGGAAGTTGTGAGTGCTCCATCACGGGAGGTTTTTAAGGAGAGACTGGACAGCCATTGGCCTGGAATGGTCTAGCAGGGGGCCGGACTAGAAGACCTCTGAGGTGCCTTCCAGCTCTATTCTGATGGGATTGATTGAAATGGCCTAGGGACTCCTTCTTGAGCAGGGGGTCAGACTAGAAGACCTCCGAGGTCCCTCCCGACTCTTGTCACCCTGCCAGACCGTCCAATTCTAGCCGCCTCCGCCTGACTTACCCTCCAGATCCTGGGCAATGTTGAGCGTCGAGCTCCAGGAGAACTTCTCCACCACGCCGGCCTCCGGATCCATCCAATCGGGGGGCAGTGCCTCCAGCTCGTAAGCCCCCCTCTTCTTCCAGTAGAGAAACATCGCGGAGCCGCCGGGAAAGGGAAGGCGCCTTCGACTTTACCCCGAGTTTCTTCCCTCCTTCGCGATCATCCGAAGCGGCTTCCTTGCTAACCGCTTAAGTGAGTCCCCCCCCCCAGCTGAGATACCCCCCCTGAACCCCGCAAAGGAGCCGTTTTTTTGGGGGGGTGGATTACAAGGAGCCCCCTTCTCCAGCTCCTGCAAGCCGGCGTTTTCTGGGAAACGGAGTCGGTCTGAAACCCAGCAATGTTCGTCAACTTTGGTCTGGACAAAGAGCCTTTTTCTTCCGCCTCCTACGGACACCGTCCGTCCTTCATGAAAGGGAACTCAAGTCCGAGACAAGACAGATGGACAGGCGGAGGGTGGGGTGGGTGTAGGGGGGGTGGGCAGGGGGGTCTTGGAGACGGACCGGATGGGCAAGGCCTGATCCCCCCTCCCCCCCATCCAAGGAGAGACGAGGACATGCCACGTTCCTTGGATGGGAGTTTGCAGGACAAGCCAACATGGGCTGGCTTGCCCAGCTTGCAAAAAGAGAAAAGTAGACAGATTGAGCCAGCATGCAAGCCAGCATACAAAAGTAGATAAAGCCAGCATACAAGCCAGCATTTAAAAGTTGATTTAAGCCAGCATACAAAAGTAGATAAAGCCAGCATACAGCCGTCCGGCTTGGCCTCGGTTTACGCCCGACTTCGCTCGAGACGCACCGTATGTCGGAGGAAGCCGGCAGCCACCCGTGAAATGGACATTTTGGAATCGGCCTGGTGGAAAAAATCAGAGCGGGCGCCCGCTGCATTTTGGTCACTGTGGAATCTGCTCCCTGCACCAACAGAGTGGACAGAGAGCAGGACAGGATAAATAGCTCCGGGCCCGTTAAAAGGCGGCTGGATAGAAACCAGGAGAAGGCGAGTTCTAGTTCTGCCTTAGGCGTTAAAAGCAAGTGGGTGACTTTGGGCCAAGGAGACACGATAGATGGGGGTGTCCATGAGGTTTCCTCCCCCCCAAAAGGAATGAAGCTGGGTGGGGGGAGTCACGTGAGCCAGAGGGGAAAGCAGAGGGAGGGGTCAATCAGCCCCTCCATCCCCAGGAATTCCTTCCGGGACGAATTTCCCCAGATCTGGCTCCTTTGCAACTTTAATTTTGCTGTTTCTGCTTCATGTTCTGTTTTCTTTGCTTCGGGGCAGACGGCCGGCCACTGGACATAATCCCTTTTTCCGATGACGGAGAGAATAAAAGGGATTGTCCATTAAACAAACACCCAGCGTGGCGCTATTGTCCTGGGCATCGCACACCAAACCCACAACCTCCTTCCGCAAGCACAATTTTAGCAGCTGATTGCACAAGGGGTGGGCTTGGGGAAAAAAAATGTATGCAAAGCAGGGGGAGAAACTTCACTTAACAAATGGCTCCCTCTTGCACTAATGTGGAAAAACCCCAACACCCCCAGTGAGGAATTAGTCCAACAAAAATAATGGAATGTGCAGAAATGGATCTGCTCACGTTAGAAACGAAAGAGAAAAAGGATTCTTATTTAACGGTATGAATGGATAGCAAATAGATATAAGAATTAAGATGTGAAAATTAACTGTCAGTGACCTTAAGCAAATGATTTGTAAATATGTAAACATATAAGAATGTAAGATAGAATCAATTTACTGACACAGATAATAGCTATTGATAGTTGTATATTAAATGTATTAAGACTTGCAGACTCACAATATTTGTAGATGTCAAAACGCTGTTGAAAATGTGATTATGATTTGAGTTGTAGTGGTGGAAAACACAATAAAAATCTATTTAAAAACAAAACAAAACAAATGGTTCTGTTGCAGTCAGAAGTCAAGGACTTTGTCAGTAACGAGCTAGGGGGTATAATATGTCTATGTGTATTTGTGTCCTTTTTATGTATATTTTTTAAATCTCTCGCTTCTGTAAAAAAAATCTCTTTTTTCGGAGTTTCGTGTTTTAATAGAAAAAAAATAAAATAAAAGGTCAAAATAAAGAAGAGAGAGAGTTAAGATTTTCAATCGATTTCACAGCCTTCCAAAGCCGACGTGGACAGTCAAATACCTACCAGGTTTGTACAAAATGTGTTTTAATTTGAACATCGAGATTAAAAGAAAAAAAAAGAAAGAAAGAAAAGGTAACCGGAAAAGGGAGGGATGCAAATTTCACCGAGGGAAGGCACCACGCCGGCCGAAAGGATTCCCGGAGACGAATCCTTCCGGAGGAAGAGTTCATGGGCAACGATGCTCTCTCCTCTGCAGATGCTTCTTAATTTTTAATTTCCCAGCACCGGAGACGTCGTAGTTGTAATCCGAGGTGACGTATGGGATCTCCCCATCGGTCCTGGCCTGGAAACAGAGAAAGGAGGTATGGAGAGAACGGAGCAGACGCTGTTACGGGACGCTGCTCGTCCTTAAGGTGATGCTTCGAGACGCTGAAAATCCAGGAGACGGGAGTACCAAACGCTGCTTTGGAGCCTTGGAGAACCATTTTGTCTGGCAGGGAAAAGATGTGGTGTGGGCTGCTATGGGGCAGCTTGTCCCCCAAGGCTACTGACCATCTCAAGGCAATGATCTGTAAGAATGGATATTAATCAAGGAGAGAAGCAACCTAGAAGTTAGGAGAAACATCCTAACAAGGAGAACAATTAACCAGTGGAACAGCTTGCCACCAGAAGTTGTGGCTGCTCCATCACTGGAGGTTTTTAAGAAGAGATTGGACAGCCATTTGTCTGGAATGGCATGGGGTCTCCTGCCTGAGCAGAGGGTTGGACTAGAAGACCTCCAAGGCCCCTTCCAGCTCTGTGATTCTAGGTTCTGAGATAGATAAGATATATGACAATCAGAGGGATGGATGGAACTGCTTGCCACCAGAAGTTCTGGGTGCTCCATCACTGGAGGTTTTCAACAAGAGGTTGGACAGCCATTTATCCGGAATGGAAGAGGGTCTCCTGCTCGAGCCGAGGGTTGAACTAGATGACCTTGGAGGCCCCTTCCGGCCTTCAGATTCTGATTCTTAGATAAATAAGATACATGACAGAAAGATGGACGGACCGACGGAAGGAAGGACCTCCAGAACTTGTGAGTGCTCCATCATTGGGGGTTTTCAAGAAAAGACTGGTCAACCATTTGACCTGGAAGATATAAGGTTTCCTGCTCGAGTAGAGGGTTGGACTAGAGGATCTCCAATGTCCCTTCCAACTCTGTTATTAACAATAGAACATGATAGCAGCCTTCCAGTATTTGAGGGCCTGCTATGCTCCAAAGCACCTGAAGACAAGAGAAGAAACAACAGATGGAACCTTATCAAGGAGAGAAGCAACCTGGAAAGAAGGAGAAACTCCCTGACAAAACTGCTTAATGACCGTTTGATTCACTTAGAGACCAGATTTGGTTAAAATTGGGCGCAGCTCTCTTAACAACCTCTTTGCTCAGCAATGGAAATTATGACCGCGGGGTTTTTTTCCCGAGAAGCACGAGATGCCTTCTCCTCCTCATACGGGATCTCGTGTGCTAAGACTGCAACCCCCCCCACCTCTCCCCCATTCGGGTCTCCTTCTAAATTTATCCTCAATATTTGGGAGCCGTGCCCCTTTTGCAAACAGGAGTACCCCCTTGCTTTGACCTTCTGCGTGGCTGCACATTGGATGTTCTGAGCTCAAACCCCGCCAGCCAGCCGGTCAAGGAGCAGCGTTCCACCGTGCCTATCGAAAGCGCAGCGAGAGGGATTAAAAGAGATCAGCAACAGCGAGAGGGATTAAAAGAGATCAGCCCTTTGCTGCCCGCTGACATTTAGCTAAGCATCCACTTACTTGGTTCAGAAAGATGCAATTGGGGATGGCGATGTTGCCGATCAGCAAACAGTTCACGCGGCGTAAACTCTCCGGAGCCAACGGCGTCAGGATGTAGTAAAGCTTGTTGGTCATGTCCACCCCTCGGACAATTCCTGTTTTAAAAAGACATTTAAGATTTCGGTTTTCAACCTCTGGTTATTCAGCAAAGGAGGCAGTTACATCCAAAACGGGTCTTAAAAAAAAAAACAACCTCCAGGAATTGTCCCAACTATGGAGATTTTAAGACTGAATTATTATGAGTTATTCATTTTAAATGTGAATGATATAAGGTTCAGGGCTAGCTGGGGGATTCTGGGAGTTGAAGTCTTTAAGTCTTCAGTTAAAGTCTTAACTTTTAAGTCCCAAGCCTTAAAAGTTCTTGAGGTTGGACTCCTTTGGTCTATAGAAAAACAAACAAACCAGGATTTAAGGCAGGAAGTTGGCAGACCAAATTTTCAGTGGAGAGACATTATCTGGCAAGTGGACAAAGCCATATTGTGAGAGAATAGATTTTGCATTCTTATCTTTTAGTTTTATCTGGATATTTCCCATTTCTGAAGCTCTTTAACAGATAACCAGAGTTGGAAGGGATCTTTTAGGTCATCTAGTCCAACCCCCCTCCCAAGCGGGAGACCCTACACCATTTCTGACAGATGGCAGTCCAGTCTCTTCTTGAAAGTCTCACGTTTATGGCCAGTGATTAAGAGCAACACCAAGAGGATGCCAAAAATGAAATAAATTTACACTTGAGACAAACCAAGCAGAGCATCGAAACGATGATACGAGCTCTTTTGTGTAAAAGCAAAAAGTTGTGGTTGTCATGTTGTTACCTTCTACCGTGCTAAAGAGAGTCGGAAGTCGGTTGGGATTCAACAACCGGTTTTGGTGAGCGCGCGCGCACAGCGTTTGAAAAACCGCCCATTTTCTGCTCTAATACTTACCTCCTGTCAGGATTCTGGCAGCGACCCCCATATCAATCCTGAATCTCCAGCCAAACTTTTCAAAAAGGATTTATTGGGGGTTAACATGCCAGCACTCCCTGGGTGCAGCTGACTCTGAGGTACATCATTCATGGTCACCCTTGACCCTGGTTTTCCCTCCCCACCCCCTGGGTATGTCATAAATCATATTCTCCAGCGAGGCCCATGCATAGCCCAGAGTCACCAATCATGCTCTCCAGTTAGATATTTTCATGGCAGAAACTTCGGTCACCTAGCTACTATCTTTGGAAAACTATCTATGGAATGCACTTTTGGTTTCCAAGCTGCCACACTGCTCTTTCAAACCCCTTTCTGTTGGCAACTCTAATGTTTTATGAGTTGACACCTTCTGCGGCAGACCCGGTGAAGTAAAACAGCTGAGGCGCGGCCATCCAATGTGCCGCGTGAATCAGCTGAGCTGTAAAACTCGGAAATAAAGGGCAGACTAGGGCAGGGCGGGGGGAGGGGGGGGGCAAACGATCACCGGTTCGAATCCCACCCCTTGCAACCAGCCCCGCTTACCGAAGCCCAGGCAGTCGCAGAGGGGCGTCTGCGACAACAGCACCACCAGCCCCTCTGCTTTACGCGGGACCCGGTCCGGCAGGTGACACAGGCCGACCCAACTGGCGTTGAGGGAGCACAAGATGTGCGTGGGGGCCACGTCCACGTGGGTCACCTTGAGGGCAACGGCGCTGAAGGGTACCTGGGGGAGGAAAACACGACAATTCGGGATTTTTTGTCTGGGTGACGGGCGAATATACATCATCAAGCCGCGGCCAAACCAGGTTCTGGATTTAGGGTAGGAAGGGGAAGCAAGAGGGAGGGAGACCTTCAGGTGTTCAGAAATCCCTCGGGTGGCAGAGATGGAGGAGGAGGGCTTTAGTTTTAGGGAGATGTTAACCAGGTAAAGCAAATTGCACAGGGATATTGATAAAAAGAGAGTATTTGTAGCTCAGGGTTGAACTGTGGGGTCCTTGGTGCTCTCTGAGCTGAGTGGTTTCCTTGTAGGCGTTTCATGACCCAGCTAAGGAACATCATCAGGGCTAGAAGGGAGGGAGGGAGGTTTGTGGAGAGGAGGAGGAAGAAGAGGAGGAGGAAGAGGAGGGGATAATGGGAGGAGGAAGAAAAAGAAGAGGAGGATGGGAGGAGGAAGAGGAGAGGAGGAGAATGACTGTGGGGTCCTTGGTGCTCTCTGAGCTGGGTGGTTTCCTTGCAGACGTTTCGTGACCCAACTAGGTGACATCATCAGTGCTGGACTATATGGGCAGCGATAAGCACTTTTTAGCTTTCTTGGGATTAAACTATTGCAGGAGCCACCTGGAGTCCTTTGCTCAGGTGAACGCAGGGAGCCTCCATTCCCTCCTCCCCCAGGTGGGGCCTCACCTGATAGGGCACCAGGCTGGGCAGGGGGACTACCGGCTCCAGGCTGGGGGGCTGTAGCTGGCCCAGGTAGCCCACCATAGTGACGCTCCTCAGGGTGCTGCTGTGCGCTCGCCTGCAAGGACCGAAGGGGAGGCACGTCAACGACGGGGGCCCTCGACTTACGACCGGGAATTTCTGACGCTAAGTGAGACACCCGTTCGGGTTGAGCTGGGCCTCGTTTTACAACCTTTCTTCCACCGTCATTCGGTTGCTCAGTGAACCCGGCTTCCCCCGTTGACTTGGCCCCGCCCGGTGGTCGCAAAAAACGGGGAATCACTCCGGGACGCTGCGATGCTTGTGCCAAGCGTCCGAATCTGGATTGCGTGGCCACCGGGATGCTGCGACGGTCGTTAAGTGTGGGACACGGTCCTACGTCGCTAAACGGACGGTCGTAAGCCGAGGAGCGCCTGTTATCAGTTTGCCTGAGATGTGCGGGAGGGTAGAAGGCGAAATGCTTCTCGACCTCATAGGGGCAGCGAGACGACGGCAGGGAGTCCTCTTCTTACGACCGCAACGGCCTTTCCACTAGTCGTTAAGTGTGAAAAACGGTTCATAAAGTCACTTCCCCCCCCCCCTCACACTTAACGACACTGGAAATTGTGGTGCTTTTTTGGTCACTGAGCGAATGGCTGTAAGTGGAGGACCTTGTTCCCTATAAATTTAATCAAGAAAATATCGCCCCCCCCCCCCAAAAAAAAAGAAAAAAAACCCTATTTATAATCCGAATTCTTCTCCTTTTTATTTCTCCTATCTCTTCCTGCTACGTACCCGATGCCGGCGACTCCGGCGCCTGGAAAGTTTGCCTGGACACACAGCAACTGATGGCCGAGCTGTGGAGCATGGGTGCCTTGCCAGCTTCTGCCGGGGTGTTTCCTTTTGAGGGAGGGCTTCCCCCGGGTGTGCAGGCCGGCGGTGGCGCGGATGTAGTCGGCGGAGAGCAAAGGCAGCTCTTTGAAATCCTCGGCACTCAGCTGGACGACGTGGGTGGGTGACAGCGAGCGGATGATGTCGATCAGGAGCAGCAAGCCAGCCCCTGGGGGGGGGGGGAGGGGGGAAGGAGGGGGGAGGACCAGAATGAGATGGAAACCAGGGATCGCCCACCGCGAGGGCCTTGCTTGGTGAAGGCCCATCTCTTGTCTCCGAGCTGGGTGGTTTTCTTGCAGAAGTTTCGCGACCCAACTAGGGTACACCATCAGTGCTAGAAGGGAGTGGGGTATGTAGAAGGGAGGAGGAGGAAGAGGGGGAAGAAGAAGGAGAGAAAGAAGCAGGCGAAGCAGAATCAGCAGAGAAGAAGGAAGAAGGAACAGGAAGAAATAAGAAAGGAGGAAGAAGGAAGGAAGAAGGAAGAAGGAGGAAGAAGGAAGAAGAGGAAGAAGCAGCAGAAGCAGCAGCAAAAGCAGAAGAAAGAAGAAAGGAGGAAGAAGGAAAAAGAAAAAAAGGAGGAAGAAGGAAGATAGAGGAGGAAGAGGAAAAGGAGGAAGAGAAGGAAGAGGAAGAAGAGGAGGAGGGAGAAGAGGAGGAGGATGAAGCAGCAGCAGAAGCAGAAGAGAAGAAGGAAGAAATAAGAAAGGAAGGAGAAGGAAGAAAGAAAGAAAGGAGGAAGAAGAAGAGGAAGAGGAGGAGGAAGACTGGCTTAGCAGACCCCACCCCCCCTACCTTTCACCCATCCCATGGTGTTGATCAGCAGAGGGACGTCTCTCTCGTAGCCCCCCAAGACGTATTTCAGCGTGTCGAGGTACCGCTCTGTGTCGTGCTCGCAGGAGATGTCCCCGTAGAAGGCCATTTTGCGAGGGGGCCGCTGGTGGGCGAACGGCGGGCCTGAAAATGGCAGCAGTCCGAGGGTTAATTCCATATATTTCGGAGCCGGTGGGAAGGTAAACTCAAGATTAAACCCCTCTGATTTAAAAAAAAAAAAATTCCCATCGAGGGTTTTTGACAGGTAAGTCTTCGGCTGAACGGCCACGATTGGGGCCCAGGGCTCTTGTTGCTAAGTGAGGCTGGTTGTTGAACCTCGTCCCGTTTTATGACTTTTCAGTGGAACAAAAGCAGATGTTAAGTGAATCCGGCAGTCGGTTAAGCGAACCTGCGTTGATTTGGCTGGTCGGAAGCCAGCTGGGAGATGGTGGCTAAAGAAGGGCAGTGATTTGCTTAAGTGTGGTACAAAAGATTGTAAAATCAGGGGAAATTCATCTATCATCTCTGTCTTTCTCTCCTCTCTCTTGTTCTCTTTCTCTTTGTGTCCCTCTCTATTTCTCTCGGTCTGTCTCGCCTCTTTCTCTCTCTCTCTCTTCTGTCTCTCTCATTCTCGTTCTTTCTGTCTCTCTGGTCTGTCTCTTTGTGTCCCTATTTCTCTCTTTCTGTCTCTCTCTTTTCTGTCTCTGTCTCTCTCCCTCTCTTTCTCATTCTGTCTGTCTCTCGTCTCTCTCCCTCTCTTTCTCTCTCTGTGTCCCTATTTCTCTATTCTGTCTCTCTCTTCTGTCTGTCTCTCTCATTCTCTTTCTCTGTCTCTTTGTGTCTCTCTCTATTTCTCTCGATCTGTCTCGCCTCTTTCTCTCTCTCTCTCTTCTGTCTCTCTCATTCTCGTTCTTTCTCTGTCTCTCGTCTCCGTCTTTCTCTCTCTCTTCTGTCTCTCTCTGTGTCTCTTTGTCTGTCTATCTCTCTCTCATTCTCTTTCTCTGTCTCTTTGTGTCCCTCTCTTATTTCTCTCAGTCTCTGTCTCTCTCGTCTCTTTGTCTCTGTCTCTGTGTCCCTATTTCTCTCTCTCTCTCTGTCTCTTCTGTCTCTTTCCGTCTGTCTCTGTCTCCTTCTCTCCTTTACTGTCTTTCCTCCTCTCTTAATAACCAACTTGCTTAGCAACAGAAATTCTGGGTCCCACTGTGGTCTTGAGAACAATCTGCAGGCGGCCCTGGGGTGATTCATTTTGTTCCTCTTTTTTCCTCGACTGCTCGTCCTCCTAATTGTCAAAAGTTCCTCTGGCTGTTTTTTCAAAACTGGGTTTTTTTTAAAAAAGTTTTTTTAAAAAATCCTGCAAGGCACCTACCCAAAAGGGGTTCCTGCACCTTGACCAGGGAAAGGCACCCCGGTGGGTTGAACTCCGGCTGCCCCAAATCGCATTCCAAGTATTCGAGGCAGGGAAGGCTGGAATTTAAGAGAGAGAGAAAAACAGTCAAGAAATAAAGGAAGGGCAAAACAACAGACCGAGCTGAAGGGAGCCGTGTGTGTGTGTCTGTGTGTGTGTGTGTGTGGAAACCCCCTTACCAGTTTAGTAAACGATTCATCAGGTATCTGTTAAACGTGGACTTTCCGATGCTTTTCGGGCCGCAAACTAAGATAACCGGGCAGCCTTCATCTTCCGCTGAAAAAGCAAGCAAAGGAACCTGGATGAGATGAGATTTTGGGGTGAAGATGCAAGAATTCAGCACGGGAAGGGAATTCAGGGCAAACGTTTATTTAGCCAAATATTTAGGCCCAATAGTTTAGCCAAATGCGCAGTCTGCTGCTAGCATCTAGCGCCATCCAGAGGACCTCAGTGGCTACCACACAGGGAGTCCTCAGTTTACGACTGCAACCAGGGAACGAACCAACAGGAGTTGGAAGTCAATGTTTCCTCTTCTTTCTTCTGCACTTTTTTCCTCCTTCCTCTTTCGCTCCCGTTCTCCTCTTATTTTCTTGTGTGTTTCTACATTTTGCTCAATTAATAAGCAATATTTGACCAGAAGTCACTGCCCTTCAAAGGAAAGATCTGCTCCTAAAGGCAACCCCCCCCCCCACTGTCCCTGAGCTACCCACCCTGGCAAGCGTGGATCAGCTCCCCGATGGCCGAATGCATGCTTTGGGACACCAGCAGGCCGCTGCTGGGCTCTAGACGCCCAAGGCCGGCAGACGCCAGCACGGTATCTTCTGGGATGAAAGGGAGAACATCTTGTTTCTAGAGAGGGAAAGAGAGGAGGGGGATTAGCCAAAAGGAGGGGAGGTGAAAGGGACTCAGAGGCAAAAATCGGAGGAAGGCGAGCTGTGGTTTCGCTCTTCTGCACAGAGCAATGCTCATTCCAGACACAATATTTTTCTTTTCTTCTCTTTCCTTCCTTTAAAATACCTTTGTCATTGCATTCCACGAATACAATGAAATTTGAAAGCTACTCCAACATAGAGCCCCAAACATTACATCACAATCACACTACAGAGTATTTAAAAATTAAAATAATAATTAAAAACCTAGTTTAAAATCTATCCTTCCTCTTTCTTTCTTTCTTTCTTTCTTTCTTTTCTTTCTTTCTTTCTTTCTTTCTTTCTTTCTTTCTTTCTTTCTTTCTTCCTTTTTTCCTTCCTTCCTTTCCTCCCTCCCTTTCTTCCTTCCCTTCCCTGTTTATCAATTTCTGCAGCAGCTCATCTCAGTCTATCATTGAGTGATTTATAAATTATACAGACATATACAAATATACATACATCATTCATTCATACACATACAATATATATATATCAAAGAATATCCCAAAGGTGGTTTTTCCAAAAGGCAAAATGAACTTTCTTGCTATTTCTTCTTCTTTTTCTTCTCCTTTTTAGAAAAAGGTTTCGCCTCTCATCCAAGAAGCTTCTTCGGTTGTTCAGTGAACTTCATTTAAAGCCACCCTTCGAAATTGTTGCAACAGCAACTGAAAACTTAGCTGTCTTTAGGCAACCGTGGAACTCACTTTCGCCCTGAAGATCTGGGCGAATTCTGGGTGGCTGAGAATGAACTTGGCCTCCGGCGTGTCCAGCTGTTCCAGCAAGAGGAGGGAGCAGCCTGGCCCAAAGCTTTTGAGCAGTCGGACTCTGGCCTCTGAAAAACAAAGGAGGGAAACAGAGGTTTTCATTTACTCCTTAAATTGATTTGCTCACAAGGCAACTCAATGTTATGCTGTTAGAAATGTACATACAGCCAGTTGGGTCTAGTGGTTGAGACAAGGGCTAGACACTAGGGGACAGTGAGTTCTAGTTTCTTCTTAGGCATGAAAGGCAGCTGGGTGTCTTTGGACCAAGGACCAGGAGATGGTAAGTTCTAGTTTCTCCTGAGGCACGAAAGGCAGCTGGGTGTCTTTGGACCAAGGACCAGGAGATGGTGAGTTCTAATTTCTCCCTAGGCACGAAAGGCAGCTGGGTCTCTTTGGGTCAATGACCAGGAGATGGTGAGTTCTAGTTCTCCCTTAGGGCTGAAAGCCAGCTGGGTGTCTTTCCACCAGCCTCTTTTCTTTCAGCCCAGCCCACCATGCAGGATCGTTGTTACGCGGCAAACAGGAGGAGGAAGGCGTGCCAGATATGCTCTCCATCTTGAGTTATTTTGTCCACCCAATGAAGGTGGGATACAGAAAAGCCAAGAGGCCCAATGTGAAACCAACCTGGTCACCTGGCGCTCCTTACCCCAGGGCACGAAATGGGCCTGCAGCAGGGCCTTGGCCTCCACTTTCATCTCCTTCTCCGATTTTTCTGGGTCCTTGATACCGCCGCCGGCTTCGACGGTGAGGGCGCAGTAGGTGTGGGGGGAGTAGAGGTCGTAAGGGGGCTGGTCCGGAGCGATGGTGAACCCCAAAACCCGCACAGATCCATACAGGCACGTCAGGCGACACTTCCCGGCGAAGGTCAGAGTCTGGAGAGGAAAAACAGAGCGAAATTGGAGAGAGAGAGACTTACAACGGTCCGTTTAGTGACCCAAGGTTACGATGAAGGCTTGAAGCAAGTGACTTTGCAGCGTTTTTCACACTTAACGACCACTGCGCATCCCTGTGGTCACGGGATCAAAACTGGGGTTCTTGGCCACAGATTCAGACTTACGACGATCGCGGTGTCTCGGGGGGTGTCCCATTTTTGCGACCTTCCCAAATGAGCCAAGTCAGCAGGGAAGCCGGATCCGCTTAAGAAACCCCACTGCTAACTTTAAAAAACAGCGGCGATTCACTTAACGCCCAAGGTCATAAAATGGGGCAAAACTCACTTAACAACCATCTCGTTCGGCCATGGGAATTTGGTGGTCGTAAGTCAAGGGCTGCCTGTATTTGGGATTTAAGCTTTGGGGTGGCAGAGGGGGGGATCCATGCCGGGAAATGACACCTAAAGCCCCCCCCAAAAGGGGAGGAGCCCCCCAAAGATCCACCCACAACGACCTGCCATTCAAACAGCAGCCAGATGCCGAAGCAGCATGTAAACACACGCTAGGCCCCGCCCCTAAGAAAATTTACATAACCCCGCCCTTCTCGTTTGCATGGCCCCGCCCACACTCACTTGCTCTGCATGGAGCAGCACCACCGCGCGGCCTTCGCGGGCTTCGGCGGCCGTCAGGGTGGCCGGATCAGCCGGGAGCTCCGGCGGAGGAGGTTTTTTTCGGCGAGGTGCCTTGTTGCGGAGCCGCTTCGGGCTGGCCGAGGGGCGGCGGCGACGCCCGCTCGCCATCCGAGCCTCGTCGAAGCAACGAAGAGGTCTCCACAGCGATGGTGCGGCCGTGGTCTCGCGAAATCTCCGGAACTCTCGCGAGAGGACAGCCCGCCACGCCTTCTCCGTCCTCCTCCTCCTTTGGTGCTCATAGAGCTACGAAAATGTAGACGAGCCCCTTCTTCACTTGGTTTCCATCTTCCGGGAATGTTTGAGCGAGTTGAATTAAAGGGAAGCCCCCCCAACGATATGCAAAGAGCAAAATGAAGATTATGGGTTTATTTTTTTAGACGATGGGAGGGGGAAACCCTTTCCTAAATATTCATTTGCCCCCTTGCAGTTCCAATCCAAGGAGATGAAATCATATAGAGGAGGATATCAGGGACTTCTGAGGATGGGTGGGCTTCAGCTCCCAGAATTCCCCACCTTAAGCAAAACTGCTGCAAAAAATTAAGGCTTATTTTAAGATGGGTAGACTTCAGCACAAATTCTACTGTTGAAATCCACTTATCTCAAAAACAGGTTAAAAATACTATGTTATTTTTTAAAAAAATAAGAGGGAAAAAAACCACGCCTCTCTCTAAATCAGTTCCTCCTCCCTTGGGATCACCAGTCCCATCCACGGGCTGGCTGGGAAGCATGGGCTACGTGGTGCACCGCCTCCCTCTCTCTCCCTCCCCCTTTGCAAAAGCTAGAATCCGCACGTGGCCCTTGGAGGGGGCGTGGCCGGAGGGGAGGCGTGGCCCGCCCCTTATTAGCATGCCGCGCCCCACCGGTGGTGACGTCACGCGCGTCTCTGCCCGGGCCAAGATGGCGGCGCTCCGCTTGTCTTGCCGGCGGGCGCAGTGAGTGGAGGGTGTGCGAGAGAGGTGAGCCGGAGCTCCTGGGGTGGAGGTTGGGGGCGGGCTTGACTGGCTTAAAGGGCTGGGAAGGGGGCAGGCAGAGCCTTTCTGTGCCAGGCTGGGGATTATGGGGACCATTCCTGCAGGCAGGACTGGTTTGCAATAAGAAGGGGTGGGACTCTAGGACCCATAAAGCTGTGCCGGCCCTTGCACGCCCATTGAACTAGGACTACACACACCCCAGGGTGAGCTGGAGTTGCACCAAAGTTGGTGGGGGTGGGACTCCAAGACCCATGCGCCCCTTCTGGCCCCTTGCATACCTTTTGCACGCTCATTGCACGCCCATTGAATGAGGACCCCCTCCCTTTGCAAAGACACCCCCCCTAAGGCCGAGGCCGAGTTGCACTAAAGTTGCTGCGGGTGGGATTCCAAGACCCATACCCCTCTTCTGGCCCTTAGGCAGCATTGCATGACTCGTTGCATACCATTTGCATGCTCACTGCATTCTTCCCATCTTTGCAAAGAGCCCCAGGCCGAGCTGCACAAATTGCAGGTGGGATTAGAATAGAACAAAATTCTTTTATTGGCCAAGTATGATTGGACACACAAGGAATTTATCTTGGGACAAACACTCTCGGTGTACATAAAAGAAAATATACATCATCCTTATGAGTCAAGAATCATCAGGTGCAACACTTAATAGCCATAGGATACAATAAGAATAGAATAGGAATATAGAATAGAACAGAATTCTTTATTGGCCAAGTAGGATTGGACACACAAGGAATTTGTCTTGGTGCAAATGCTCTCAGTGTACATAAAAAGAAAAGATACTTTTGTCAGGAATCATCAGGTACAACACTTAATAATAGTCATAGGGTGTAATAAGAATAGAATAGGAATAGAATAGAGAATGGAATGGAATGGAACAGAATTCTTTATTGGCCAAGTAGGATTGGACACACAAGGAATTTGTCTTGGTGCAAATGCTCTCAGTGTACATAAAAAGAAAAGATACTTTTGTCAGGAATCATCAGGTACAACACTTAATAATAGTCATAGGGTGTAATAAGAATAGAATAGGAATAGAATAGAGAATGGAATGGAATGGAACAGAATTCTTTATTGGCCAAGTGGGATTGGACACACAAGGAATTTGTCTTGGTGCAAATGCTCTCAGTGTGCATAAAAGATTCATTCGTCAAGAGTCAAGCATCATCAGGCACTTCGTAAATAGTTGGACAGTGTTGAGGTAATTAGTTGTTTAGTAACGCTGCCGCCCCTCCTTTCTCCCCCAGCGTGCCATGGAGGGGGCCTATGCCCAGCACAGCATGCGGGTCCTTCAAGAGCTCAACCGCCAGCGCCAGAAGGGCCAGTTTTGCGATGCCACCCTGGCCGTGGGCAGCCTGGTCTTCAAAGCCCACTGGAGCGTCTTGGCCTGCTGCAGCTCCTTCTTCCAAACCATGTACGGGGGCGACGACGGCGCCTCTCGCAAAATCATCCTCCCGGAGACCTTCGTGGAGGCCTTCACCCTCCTCCTCGACTTCTTCTACACCGGCCACCTGGCCGTCACCCCGGACAACCGGGAGCGGCTGCTAGAGACGGCCAAGGAGCTCTGCGTCCCCGAGGCCATCCAGCTGTGCCAGGAATTCCCGTCCGCTCCCTCGCAGAGCGGCCAAGTTCCCGTCGACCGAGATCCCGACGCCACTCCTCTGGCGGAGGAGCCGACTGGCGAGGCTGAGCCTCCCGGCCCCCCGGACGCGGAAAGCCCCCAGATCCGGGGCGCCAAAGGAGCTCAGGGGCCCCAGGACGGCCCCGGCCTCCCTCGGGGGAAGTTGAAAAGGCTCCCCAAAACAAACGTTGTAAGCCGCCCGGGCGACGTAAAGGATACCCCGGAATGTAAGGAACTTAAACGGCCCCTGAAAAACGAAGCCGCCGAGGACGCGGGCGCCAGTCACGAGGTGGCGTGCGGAGTAACGGTGCTCTCTAGGAATTGCCCTTGTCTGCTCCTGACCCAGGAAACCGGGGGGCGGGGGTGGAAGAGGAGAAGGAGAGAGAGGGGAGAAGGTGCGGGGGAGCAAGGAAAGTTACGGGGGTCTTGAAAAGTCATTAGCAGTTTGCCGCAGGTTTGGAGAGAGGGGAATTTGGGGTGCCACTTGCCTATTTTAAAAAAAGAAAAAATGTTTGGACTCATCAAGGAATCAGCCCTCATTGAGGTCCTGGGACAATCTAGTATTCCACAAGCAGCCATGTTCTTCCTCCCCAGCAGGAGACCCCAGAGGTCCTGGGATCGAGTGATCTCCCTTCTGAGGATCCCAGCGGAGGAAGGGAAAAAGATGACACGGATGAAGATTATATCCCTGGTCAGGAGAGCGTCCGGGCCAGAAAAAGACCGTCGTTAACCAGAGCCTCTCGCAGCAGCTCCAAAACCCCCGGAAACGGGCACAATCACAAGGCTGCGGCCCTCAGACCCCGGCGAGGCACGGCGGAACCGGTTGAATGTCCCACCTGCCATAAGTCTTTCCTGAGCAAATATTACCTGAAGGTCCACAACAGGTTAAGTTTGGGGTGTCTGGGGAGGGAGGGAGGAGGAAGAGGCGGCTTCTGGGAATCTGTAGAAGGGAAGGGGGATCTCTGCTCTCCATTGGGTGGTTCTCCTGTGTTCCTGGCTGCTTGGGATGGAGATAGGCTGGCCTGTTTGAAGTATTGGTATCTGTGCTTTCTGAAGCATGCTCCCTGCCCAGCTTTCCTCGCTGGAAATGACCTGTGATCAAGTTCCTCCCCCTGGAATGACCATTGATGAACTTCACTCCTTGGAATGACCATTGATGAATCAGTCTTCTAGGAAAGACCACGTTCAATCTCACTCCCTGGAATGACCAGTGATCAATCTCACTCCTTGGAATGACCGATGATCGGTCAATCTTCTAAGAATGATCATGTTCAATCTCCCTCCTTGGTCAACCTCATTCCCTGGAATGACCAGTGCTCAGTGTTATTCCCTGGAATGACCAATGGTCAACCTCACTCCCTGGAATGACCAAAGCCTGACATTGCTAATTCGACCCTGTTTTTTTTTTATATTTTCCTCCGTCCCTTGCAGAAAACACACGGGGGAGAAGCCCTTTGAATGCTCCAAGTGTGGGAAGTGCTACTTCCGGAAGGAAAACCTGCTGGATCATGAAGCCAGGAACTGCGTGAACCGGTCGGAGCAGGTAGTTCAGACGGCAGCTCCTTCCTGGTTTGAAGAGTTGGGAGGGTCACGGACTTTGGGAAGCCACCAATTGGGGGGTCCCGTAGTTGCGTGGACAGGAAGCCCAACTTTTGGCCAAGTAGTCCACTTGGAAAAAGAAAGCTGGCCTTGTGTTGCAAAGCTGGTCTCGGAAGTTCTCCAGAACCCGCTAAGAGGAAACCAGCTGTTTCACAGGGTTGGGAAGGTGGGTGGAGTAAGATGGAAGATGCCAACTCGTAAAGCATCCCTGGCCTCCTTTTGAGTTGCCATAGGGAGCGGGGGGGGGAGGGGAACCCTGAAGGAGCAGCAAGGAAATCAAAAACCGGAAGTACATTCCATGCATAGCTTACCAAGGCTGTCTCCCTGGTTACCGATCCAGTTGGAGGGGCGTGGTCCCCAGTCTCGGTTGCAGAACGTGATTTATGACACACCAGACAAGAAGGTGCTCGGTTGGAGAATGTGATTCATGACAGAATGTGATTGATGACACACCTCTGTTGGAGAATGTGACTTATGTCACACCCTGGGAGAAAGGGGGAAACAGAGTCATAGGTGGCCAGTAAATGACGTGGGGCAGAGCTGGCTGCCCTTGGGAAAAGTGCCGACGTGTTGCTCCTAATAAATAATTGGATTTCTTTTGAAGCTTGGCTGGAAACTCTTGAATTAATTAGGGCATCCATCGGAACCCCGGCAGAAGGCTTGTTAGGGGTTCCAGCTTGACTCCGCCTCTCTCGTCTCCCCCTCCCTCCCCCTCCCCTCCTGCCAGGTGCACACCTGCTCTGTCTGTCAAGAGGTCTTCAAGAAGCGGGTTGAACTCCGGCTGCACATGGTGACCCACACGGGCGAGATGCCTTACAAGGTGCGCCTGCCTTGCCCTCCAGCGTTGCGGGTGACAGGTGGCCACGCTGACGAATGGCTCCCCAAGGCCCGGCAGCCCATGCTTCCCAGCCCTTAACCGCTGTGTGTGAAAACTGACGTGCGTCTTGTAGAGTCCAGTTGCGTTCTGCCGTGACAAACGCAACCCAGTCGAAGCGCACCAGGGGAAGGGGCTGCGGGGGGGGGGAGAGAAAACGGCTCCAGTCCTCTCGTCCCCTCCCTCTGTCGGGGGGGGGGGCTCCTTGGCGCTGAGTGGGGCCCGTTTTGCTTTGCAGTGCTGTTCCTGCATCCAGCAGTTCATGCAGAAGAAGGAGCTGCAGAGCCACCTCATCAAGTTGCACGGCGCCCCCAAGCCCCACGCGGTGAGCCCCCTGAGATTCGGCAGGAGGAAGGAAGGAAGGGTCGTCCCCCCCTCCAATGCCTTCCTCACCCCGCCCCGTCCCGTCCCCTGCAGTGCTCCTCCTGCTCCAAATGCTTCCTCTCCCGCACGGAGCTGAGCCTCCACGAAGCCTTCAAGCACCGAGGAGAGAAACTCTTCGTCTGCGACGAGTGCGGCCACCGGGCCTCCAGCCGGAACGGCTTGCAAATGCACGTCAAGGCCAAGCACAGGCAGGTGCCAGCGGGGAAGGGCGGGCCCGCCGGGCTCCTGCTTGCTGCGGTCTGCCTGACGGGGCGCTTCCTCCTCCCGCCAGGAACGAGCGGCCACACGTCTGTCAGTTCTGCCAGCACGCCTTCACCCAAAAAGCCAACCTCAACATGCACCTTCGGACCCACACGGGCGAGAAGCCCTTCCAGTGCCACCTCTGCGGGAAAACCTTCCGCACGCAAGGTACGAAGAGACGTCCCGCAGCTCCCCCAAAATAAGACCGTCCTATATATATATATTTGGTCACCAAAAGAGGCACCAGGGCTTATTTTCGGGGGACGTCCTCCACTGACTAACCTCACTTGTGCACGTCGCCCCTGGCGTCCTTTTTGCTGTCCGAGGCCTTCGGGAACTTTTTCTCTAGCTGGCAAGGCTTTCCCGCAGACTTCAGGATCGATCCAGAGTTTTGTTATCGGCTCCAGAGGCCTTCAGGAAAGCCTTGCTGGCTGCAGAAGAAATGGGCCGGCCAGGCAGGTGTCGGCGGTCTGCGAGGCCTGGCTACACCTGTCCAAAGGTGAGTAATAGGGCAGCTCCATAACTTAATTTTTACCCATCTACTCTGGAGTGGGTGAGATCTTAATTAGGGTTTATTTTTGGGGTAGGGCTTATAATGGGCGCACATGTAAACATCAAGCTGGGACTTAGTTTCTGGGTAGGTCGTATATTCTGGGAAACGGTAGTTCTCAAAAAGGGATTATGGGGTCGTTAAAAGGAGATGATGAACCAGGATCAGGTGTGGAGTGGTGGAGGGCGTCTCTCCACCCAAGCTGGGAAGGGCGCATGAGCGATCGGTCACAGGTGAGACAAAGCCACATCCCGCAGGTTCATCGATTGCCTTGATTTCTGTCCTCGCCCGCAGCGAGCCTGGATAAGCACAACCGGACTCACACGGGCGAGCGGCCCTTCAGCTGCGAGTTTTGTGCCCAGAGGTTCACCGAGCGGGGCCCGCTCCTCCGGCACGTGGCCAGCCGCCACCAGGAAGGACGGCCGCATTTCTGCCAGATCTGCGGGAAAACGTTCAAAGGTAAATGGCCGGATCGGGGAAAACCCGTGTCGCGTTTCTCCCGCGCTGCGAAGGCGGAAACTCACCCGGTGGCGCCCCTTTCCTTGGGGCGGGGGGGAGCAGGGAAGGCCTGGCTAACTCTAGACTCTCCCCCTCTTTGGAGAGTCTCTTGGTGGGGACCCCGCCTCCGCTTAACCAAAAATTTTTGTTTTTGTCCTCGTAGCGGTGGAACAGTTGAGAGTCCATGTCCGGCGACACAAAGGGATGCGGAAGTTTGAGTGCACGGAATGCGGATACAAATTCACACGGCAGGTATTGTGTGTGTGTGTGTGTGTGTGTGTGTTCTTTTTTTGCCTTCTTATCGGTTTGAGGCAGGGAGGAATCACCTAAAACCTTCCCTGTCCTTAGGCCTTTTGCTAAAAAAAATTATCCCGTCTTGTCTCATCCCAGAGTCCAGATGTTCTGCTTTTCCTGTGCAGAACATCTGTTGCATCGTGCCTGAAGAGATGCACGGCACCTTTGTGTTAACAGCGTCTCTTGGATCCTGGCACCAGTACTGTCAACACTGGGGCCACGATACACAACAGGACCCTTCAACACGGTCCAACTATTTACAAAGTCTGCACTACTCTTTCCGTTCATCTTCTCATCCCTCCTTATCGCACGTCCCCTCCCTCTTGTGACTGTAGGACTGTTAACTTTGCCACTTGTATCCTTACTATTTTTATTGACTGTTTCCTAGTATGATTTCATGGCTTATTGCACCCTGTGACTTATCATTAAATATTGTACCTTTTCTTTTATGGACACTGAGAGCATTTGCACCAAAGACAAATTCCTTGTGTGCCCAATCACATTTGGCCATGGGAGCTAAAACATACAAAGGACGGTTGCTGGAACTGGGTATGTCTAGTGTAATGAAGACAAGAACCAGGGATGAGAGCAATCTTTGAATATTTGAGGGGCTGCCCCCCCCCCCCATCAACTTATTATTATTAACAGGTAGGCAAGATAATCCAAGAAAGATCCAGCCTAGAAGTTAAGGAAGAGTTTCCTCAGTTAGAGCAATTAATCTGAGGAACAGCTTAATTCTAGGAGCTCCATCATTGAAGGTTTTTCAAGAAGAGATTGACAATCATTTAGACTCTCCTGCTTGAGCAAAGGGGGTTGGACTAGCAAGGTCCCTTCCAGCCCTATGATTATATGCTTCTGGGATAAGACAGATGACAGACAGATGGAGGGATGGGCGAATGGATGGATGGAGGGAACAGTTTGTCTTCAGAAGTTTTGGCTGCTCCATCACTGGAGATCTTTTGTCCAGGATGGAATAGGCTCTTGTGCTTGAGCAGGGGGGGGTTGGACTAGAAGACCTCTGAGGTCCCTCCCAGTCGTAATAATTGGGTCCTGGAGGCGACGAGGGGGTTGTTGGAATTTAGGGACCTTCCTTGCCCATCTCTCTCCGCCAGGCTCACCTGAGACGCCACATGGAAATCCACGACCGGGTGAAGAATTACAACCCCCGCCAGAGGAAGCTACGCAACGTGGTCATCGAGGACGAGAAGGTGGTGGTTGTGGCTCTGCAGGCCCCCAACGTCCTGGAGGTGGGCTCTGCGGAGGTGATCGTGGAGGCCCTGGCCCAGAGCGCCCCCAGCGTGGACCTGCCCGCCGGACAGAGACTCTGCTCCGACGAGAATTTGGGCCCCGCCGAAGTCGCGGAACAGACCTTCCTCATAACTATCCCGAACAATTGTGGGATGTAGCGGGTGGGCTCCCCACAATAAACGATTAGCCAAGCGTTCTGTCTGGAATGGCCTCAGGGTCTCCCCTTTGGGCAAGGGGGTTGGACTAGACGACCTCCGAGGCCCCTCCCAACGTTGTTAATTCTGTAACCCCAGATCGATTAACCAGGGGGAAAGGCTTGTGGATTGTGGTTCTGGATGCTCCCATCTCTGGAGGTTTTTAAGAAGAAATTGGAAATAGTGAATTTTCACCCAGCGGGGATGGGATTTAGACCCCTCCATGCAAAATGCATTCCCTCTGCGGTCTCTCTCTCTTCTCCCTTATCTCTTTCCCTCATTCCTCTCTCTCTTCCTCTTTTTCCTCTCCCTCGCTCCTCTCCTCTCCCTCTCTCGCTTTCTTCAATCAGATTCCGGCAAAGTCAAAACACATTTCTTTTATTTGGCACGTTTCAAGTTTTTCAGAGGAAAGCTTTACCAAAAACCAGACTATTGTTTGCTTTGAAAGAGAAAGAAATCTACAGTACGTTAGGCCAAGTGCAAGGACTACATTTAAAACGTTCAATAAATACAAAAAGTCATTCTGACTCGGAACGCAGGTTGCAAACTCTCCGTTCTTGAAACAGGCCCCCCAACATAATTCTTAAGTATTCTCGTACATCGGAAGGGATTAAAAGCAAAACTACGCAAAACGGCCACAACCGCGTGGAAAAACAAGCCCGTCTTTAAATACCGATAGTCCTCGACTTAACGACGGATGGGACACCCCCCCTCCAGAATACTGCTACCGTCGTAAATACGAGTCGGTGGCCGAGCGTCCAAATTTTGAACATGTGTTCACGAGGGAATGCTTACAGCAGTCGTAAGTAAACGGCCATAAGCTGCTTTTTTTTAGTGCCGTCGTAACTTTGAACAGTCACTAAGTGAAGCATTGTAAGTCAAGGACTATCTGGGTTTTGTTTGGTTTTTTTGCAATTGCAGAGTTGCGATGGGTAAAACGGAGAACGACGCAGCAACGCAAGAAGGAAATCACCCCCCTCCCCGCGTTGCTGCTTCGGTTTCTCTGTTTTCGTCCATTCTGGGTCAGTGCATAGAAACTAAACAGTCTATAAAAATACCCTTTTCTCCCATTGTAGAGATTACAGGCCATGGGGAATAGTCTGTAAAAAAACTGCAAAAGGTAATCGTTTATTATTATTTTTCCAAAGATACTAGTCCTCTTGAGAAATGAATGGCAGAGGTAGGGTGTCAATTCAGCCTTTTTTTTTTTTTTAAGCAACTTTAAAAATCCCTTAATTTGGTAAATTTAAGATGTCTTTTTTTCCTGCCAAAGTTTGAAGAGGGGGGAAAAACAAGCTGAAATAAATTTTTGAGTTGTGGTTTATTGAACGGACTGTTGCCTAGTTGGGCGGAGAGAGCCAGGCTGGTACGAATCACACCGTGAATGAAATTTATTAGGATTATCCTACCTGGAAGAAGGGAATCTGTGGGGATATCCCCTTGCCCTGCACAGGATCCACAAACCATGTTCGCGTTTTTTTTAATTTTGCAAAAAAAATCCACTCCCAAAATGCAATCGATCAGTCATTGTGATGCCACATAGGGCAAAAATCAAGGCTCCCCCTCAATCTTAAGGCACACCCAAAATGGGGTTCAGTTGAGCCAACTGGCACACACGGGGTTTCCATTCACACATCCTGCACGGCAGCTCAATTCCAGCCGGCGTGCCATATAACCATCATTCGTGGTTTATGACCCAGGCATTAACACGAGGCTTTCCTTTCGCCTCCAAGGCACACTGGCGCGATGTGCAATTTCTTCCAGGAAAAAAACAAAATATTACGGCCCCCCTCTCTCTCCAGATGCAGAATGACAGAAAGGTAAACGGGGATAGGGTGGGCACCATAGAGAACATCCAGTCTAACCCTGTTGCTAAGTGTGAGGACAGGCAACACGATCCATTCCCCCACCCACCCACCCCTAGCAAATACCAAGGAATGGATGGCATGCCATGTCGAAAGTGGAATCTCTGGTCAACCTGACTGGGTGACAACAGAGAAGCAGAAACCAGGAAGGTTCCCCTTGAGGTCATCTATGCCAACCCCTGATGAGAAAACCTCCCTCGGGCTAACCCACTAATCTCCCCATCCAGACCCTTCTCTCTGGGACCATCCAGATTGAGAGAAACTGGAAGTGGGGGGTGGGGGGGGGAAGCAGAACCCAGGAAGGATCCCCTTGAGGTCATCCATTCCAACCCTGGGGGAGGGAAAAGGGTTTTTTTTTTTGCCAACACAGAAAACTTGACTTATGAATTCTGTCCAAGGTCAAGAAAGGGGAATGGACACATTCTGGCTTGGCTTTGCACCCCAGGCCACATTTCTGACCCTTCTCGCACGGAAGACCTTCCCATCGTAGCTCCCCTCCCTCTTCCACCCTGTTTGAACCCCAAAACCTCTGCCCACCCCCCCCACCCCCAATTAATCGTTCGGGAACTGCCCTGCAACGCCACCCCATTCCTGGGTTCACCAAAGAGGAGATTCGCGGGAGCTGCTAGGACGGGACCAAGCGTGCCAACCCACTTCGACAACGGGGTGCCTCCACCTCCCAAACCCGAGGGATCTCACCAGACCACAAATCACAATAGCCGACAACCCCTCAAGCCTCTTAACGCAACTCCTGCACGTCTTGTCGCAGAGGGTTGGGGGCAAAGGGGTCTTCCAGAGCCCGCTTCTCCTCCTCTTCCTCCAGAGCCGTCGGCATGAACTGACGGAAGATACTGACGCTGTTGTGCCAAAAAATGGGCTCTGGCAACTGGCCGGCCACGCTCCACTTCCGGGTCTCGGGATCGTACGATTCCACCATACCGGAGAGTTCAAAAGTATTGTCGTAACCACCGGAAACGTAAAGTTTACCTCCCAGGACGGCCAAGCTTCCTCCAACATGCACCTAGAATGGAGGGAAGGAAAGAAAACGTACCAAAATTATTATTTATGACGGTTGGTTGCACGGTCAGCTAGATATTCAGACTGGACCTGGCATTCTTATCCAGCTGTCGAGTCCGTCCCAAGGATGTGGGAAGAGACAGACGTGATTGTTTGACAACGAATTTCTCGCAGGATTTAAGCCCTTCCGAGCCAAGCTGCCTTTCGCAATTGACCGATGGGGATTTTGTCAATGCCGATGGCATTAGGAGGGCGGATCGCACAATCAGCCAGACTGGATTTGACAATTTTGATCGCTATTGAGTCTGTTCCAAGGACCGGGGATAGACAGAGGCTGCTATTTGAGGCCGTTAAAGTTAATTCTGAGAACTGAAGTCCACTCCTCTTAAATTTGCAAGACCCCC
The DNA here is from genome assembly GCA_023653725.1 of Bungarus multicinctus. Taxonomy (NCBI): domain Eukaryota; kingdom Metazoa; phylum Chordata; class Lepidosauria; order Squamata; family Elapidae; genus Bungarus; species Bungarus multicinctus. The sequence continues at coordinate 8,798,271 of CM042845.1, read as the reverse complement.
TACCTACCTGGAGCATTGGAGGGATTTTGTCCCACTGGTTCTTGGTGGGGTTGTAGACATCGACTTCAGCTGAGTCATCTCTGCAGGAGAAGGAAAAGAATAGATAATAATTATTAACGGCTAAGGCAGGACTAGAACTCACCCTCTCCTGATTTCTAGCCTGACGCCCTAAACATGACACCCAACTGGCTCTCACACCCAAATATCCTTGTTATTAATCTAGGATTTCAGGGTGTATCAAGTAAAGCTTCAGATTTCTTGACGGAAAGGAAACCTTTTTTGCAAGAAATTGCAAGTTTGCCCCCACTTAATACCCCTAGAGAGCAGCCTGCTTAGGAAACACCCCAAATGCACCTCTGTGCAAAATCAGCCGCTTTGCCTGTTCTTTGTTTTACCCAGAACCTTCCAGAAGAGTTGTCGGCCAGGAGTTGTGAGTTAAGCACAGTGTGTTCCTTCGGCCGGTTCCAATTGTGAAACGCCAAGTATGACAGCAACAGGTGTGACCCAGGAATGGGGGTGGGGGGGGAAGAGAGGGAGAGCGGAGAAAAAAAATTCATTTGTCACCTCCACGCTGGAGACACAAACCCATCGGAGCGGCCACAAACAGGAGGCCAAAATTAGAGATGGTCCTTCACTTACGACCACAACGGAGGCCCACCCATTTCTGCTGCTAAGTGAGACGTGCGTTCGGTGGGCATCACAACTTCCTTGGCCAGGGTTGCTAAGCAAATCCCTGCAGCTCTTAAGCTAGTAACGTGGTTGTTAAGCAGCATCCTGTGGATGCTGCTCGTTGGAAGGTAGCCAGAGGGGAATCACGTGACACTGCGACGTCATAAATACGAGTTGGCCAGTGCCTGGATTTTAATCACCTGGTCGTGACGTCCCTAGGTGTGAAAAGTCCCTTTTTTCCAGTGCTGTTGCAACTCTGGATGGTCATTAAATGAATGTTTGTAAGTCTTTTTTTTAAATAAAATAATAATAATAATAATAATAATAATAATAATAATAATAATAATAATAATAATAATGCAGCCCACATCAATTTGGGAAATTTGCAGGAAATTTGGTCCTTTTTTTCTCCTCACCCCCCCACCCCCACCCCCCCCCACCCCCGTTGGAAAAACTTTTGGGAGGAACTTCTGCAGAATCCAGAGTCTAAGGATCACCAGCACTTTGCCTCATCTGCTTTTGGCAAGAGGGACATTTTTCTTGGGTTCGGTGAGGAATTCCAAGTATGCCTTAAAGTCGGCTCCGGAGAGCTGCGAGAAAATCCGTGGGGACCAGCTGCAAATTTCAGTGCTGGGAAGGCCAGGGCAGAAAGAAATCTTTGACATGCATTCCTCGTTTGTCTCCAGAGCCCACAAAAAGGGGGGAGGGGGGGCCTGGTGCCAAAGCCCTCTTAGCAGCTGGGGGGGGGGGGAGCTGTCCACGTTTGCACACCAACCATGCCGAGGAGGCTCCTTGCCATCCGCTGTCCGTCTTATCGCCGGCGATAAGAGAGGGGACGAGTTCCAGGCCTCGCTGTCCGAAAGGCCATTTTTGGCTAAAACCCTGGACCCCCGGCAGCCGATAAGACCAGCGAAAGCAGCTCACGTCCTCCGCCCGAAGATTTGGGACCCCAGAAAAAAAATAGGGTGCTTTTTCTCCCCAGACAATTTGGGGAGGCTCCTCCCAAAATGTGCAATGCAGCCTCTGCGCAGAAAGCAGAGAGAAGTTGCAATAATCTCATATTTAATATATATATATATATATATATTACGAGCTGGTTTCTTTCCAACGAGGGAGACGCCAGCCAGCCAGCCAGATAACCTTAAGAGCCTCTGGAAAACAGGCGCTATTTTTATAGCCTCTGGAACGTGGGACTTGTAAAAATCTTTAATTTTGCAAACTTTGTTCTACTTTTAGCAACCGGTCCCTTTTGATTTTTGGAAAAGAAAAAGTTCTTTTAAGGCTAAGAGGCTGCAGAAGAGGCCGACCGACCACAGAAAAGTGGAAAGAATTCAACTACAGGTAGTCCTTGAATTACAACCGTTCGTTTAGTGACCGCTCGAACTGACAACGGCACTGAAAAAAGTGACTTAGGGCCAGTTTTTTACACGACCATTGGCCATGGGATCAAAATTCGGACGCTCGGCAATGGACTCCTATTTACGACAGTTTCAGTGTCCCAGGGAAACAAACCAAGTCAATGGGGAAGCCAGATTCACTTAACGACCGTGTAATAAAAGTGCTAAAAAAATGGTTGTCACTTTTTCAGTGCCCTTGTAACTTAGTGGTCGCTAAACAAACCGTTATCAACCGAGAATTGCCTGAATTTTCTTTCTGGACTGATACAATACAATACAATACAGTATTGTAATGCAATGCAATATAAAATATAATATAATAAAACTAATATAATATATTGCAATGCAATGCAATGCCATATAATATAATATAATGCATTGTATAGTATTGTATAGTATAATTAATATAATATATTAATATAATAATATGCAATGCAATATAATATACTACACTATAATATTGCAATGCAATGCAATATATTGTATAGTATTGTATAGTATAATTAATATATTAATATAATATCATGCAATGCAATATAATGCAATATAATTAGTATAGTATAAGTATAAAGCAATGCAAAATAAGGCAATATACTATAATAAATACAATGTGATATATAATCCAATGGCTGCCTTGGGGCTCTGCTCTCTGTTTCTCTGATGCCCTAATGGGGGGTCTTTTTTGCAGATCTCCCATCCGAGACCCTCCCCGTTACCTGACGAAGTACATGAGTCCGCCCAGAGTGACCGCCTTGGGGGCGAAGGACCACGGGGGCAGAGGGCCACAGTTCACCAGCGTCCAGAGGTCCGACTCGGGGTCGTAGCACTGCATGACCATGGACTCCTTGCCAGCCAGGGAGCCGGTGGCGTATAGCTTCCCGCGGGAGGTGATGGTGGAGCAGTCGTCCATGGGGTAGGGCATGGGCTGCAGGACCTCCCAGCTGTCCAACACGTGGTCGTAACGCTCGGTGCTGTCGGCCGCCACGATGTAGAGCAGGCCATCCAAGACGGCCGAGCTGTGGTACTCGCGCGCTTTCAGCATGGGGGACACCTCCGTCCACTCGTTCACGCTGGAGTTGTAGCGCCAGACGCAGTCGTAGAGGCGCGAGCCGTCGGAGCCGCCTGCAGAGGAGAGCTTTGGGCTAGTGGAAAAGGCACCGGGCTTAGAAACCAGGAGAGGGTGAGTTCTAGTCCCAGGTTACGAATGCAAGATGGCTGGTAGATGGTAGACAGGGAGTTTCTAGGTCCACCTTAGGTAGCTTTCCTGCCTACGATGGGACTAGAACTCCCTGTCTCCCAGTGACTGGGCCAAAGTCATCTAGCGGGCTTTCCTGCCTATTACCAAACTAGAACTCACTGACTCCTAATGATGGGCTCAAAGTCACCAAGACGGCTTTCCTGCCTGAGGTGGGACTAGAACTCCCTGTCTCCTAGTGACTGGGCCAAAGTCACCTATCTGGCTTTTCTGCCTATTACCAAACTAGAACTCACTGTCTCCTGGAGACTGGTTTCCTGTTCTGGATTCAAGGAAAGCCTCCCCGGGTCCCTCCCACTTTCAAAACCCCAGCACGGCATCGCTGCCCCCTCTCCAAGCGCACCCCCAGCGCAAGTGCGATCCTAACGGTGCCTTCCCGCAGGGTGCAAGAAGGGGGTTGCCTACTCACCGGTGACGTAGACATCGTTGCCCAGGGCAACAGCGCTGTACCCTCCTCCCAGGTGCTCGGGGAACTCGGCCAGGTAGCGCCAGTGTCCCGTGCGCGGGTTGAAGCCATCCACGATCACCAGCTCGTCGCAATCCCGGTCGCACCCGCCCAGCACCACCAGCAGCTCGGCCAGCCCCGTGGACGGGCGAGGGCGCAGCCGGGCGCAAGGCGCTCTCTCGTGGCGATCCAAGCGGCCGGCTTGGAAGAGCCTGGCCTCGGCCACCAGGCGCAGGCAAGCCGAGGAGCGGGCCACCAGCGGCTCGCCCTCCACCTGGGCCAGCAGGGCGAAGCGCCGCACGAAAGGCAGCCGCACGTGGGCCAGCAGCTGGGGCAGGAGCCCCGCGCGCGATCCGGGCTCGGCGCGCACCCAGCGCAGGGCCAGGGCGAAGGCGGCTTCCTCCTTGGGCACGCGCAGCGCGTCCTCGCGCAGGTAGGACACCAGCCTGGCCAAGGGGACGTGCTCCAGCTGGGCGCCCAGCTCGCCGTCCGGGTCGGCGGCGTGGCGCAGGACGCAGCGGCGGGCGGCTTCGGCCAGCGGGGCGCAGGCGAAGGTCTCGCCGAAGTCCTGCAGGTCCAGCGCGGCCGAGGGCTCCAGGCGGGCGGCCAGCCAGGCGCCGCAGGCGGCTTTGACGGCCGGGAACTGGAGCAGGTCGGCGGCGCGCAAGAGGCGCTCGGCCAGCTGCGGCTGCGGCGGCGGCTCCCCGCCGCTCAAGGCGCCCAGCCGGCCCGTGTAGGCGAAGTCCAGCAGCAGCGCCAGGCAGTCGGGCTCTACGCCGTGCAGCCTCACCCGGGACGCCCGGGCTTCGCGCAAGCCGCCGGCGAACATGGCGCGGAAGTAGCCCGAGGCGGCGGCCAGCACCGCCCGGTGCGCCCCGAACTCCTCGCCCGTGCCGGCCAGCAGGGTGACGTCCAGCAGCGCCCGCTCCGAGCGCAGCGCTGCCAGGCCGCGCAGGAGAGCCGAGGCGTGCGCCGCTTCCGCCTCCATGCCTTGGAAGGGGCGGACTGAGACGCGGGGGTGGAGGGGATCGCGCGGGGCTCCGCCCGGATAAGGCGCCCGCCTCCTGGGCGGACCTCGGAGGGCGGGCAGTAGGGAGGGGGCGGCTGCCCTGCCAGGGTCTCCCAGCCAGCCGCCCGCTCCCGTGTCCAGCGCGGATTCAGGACGACAGAATTGGGAAGGGACCCTGGAGATCCTCTAGTCCACCCCCCTGCTCAAGCAGGAGATACTTTCTTACCAAACGGAGAATAACAGCATAACAAAAGAGCAGAATGACAATAGAATAAGAGAACAACAGAGTTGGAAGGGACCCTGGAGGTCCTCTAGTCCAGCCCCCTGCTTAAGTAGGAGATCCTACCTATGGCAATCTGTTTGAAGGGCTGTCCACTGGCCCCTTGCAAAGGGGGGTGGGCTTGCGGGCGCCCACTTGGGGGATTGGAGTCCAGTTATTATTTCTTGTTTATTGTTATTGTTGCTAGTGTTGAAAAAAATGGTCCTACGTCCCTTTTTCCCTGGAAGTTTGAACAGTCAGTAAGCAAATGGTTGGAAGTCGAGGAATAGCCGTATCTAGCTTCTTCTGCATTAATTCAATTTTGCTTTTTTTAAAAAAAAAAATTGTTTGGTTTTCTGCTGTCTGTTTTACTTTTTGGGATTAAACAACAAAAGGAGAAGGAGAGGAAGGAGAAGAAGAAGGGGAAGAAGAGGAGGAGGAGGAGAAGAGGAAGAAGAAGAAGAAGAAGAAGAAGAAGGGGAAGAAAGGAAGGAGGAGGAGAAGAGAAGAAGAAGAAGAAGGGAAGAAGAAGGAGGAGAGAAGAGGACGAAGAAGAAGAAGAAGAAGAAGGGAAGAAGAGAGGAGAAAAGAAGAAGGAAGAAGAAGGGAAGAAGAGGAGGAGGAGGAGAAGAGGAAAGAAGAAAGAAGAAGAAGAAGGGGAAGAAGAGGAGGAGAGAAGGAAGAAGAAGGAAACGAACGAAGAAGAAGAAGAAGAAGAAGGAAGGGGGAAGAACAGGAAGGAGGAGAAGAGGAGTAAGAAGAAAAGAAGAAGAAGAGAAGGGGAAGAAGAGGAGGAGGAGGAGAAGAGGAAGAAGAAAAGAAGAAGAAGAAGGGGAAGAAGAGGAGGAGGAGGAGAAGAGGAAGAAGAAGAAAAAGAAGAAGAAGAAGGGGAAGAAGAGGAGGAGGAGGAGAAGAGGAAGAAGAAGAAGAAGAAGAAGGGGAAGAAGAGGAGGAGGAGGAGAAGAGGAAGAAGAAGAAAAAGAAGAAGAAGAAGAAGGGGAAGAAGAGGAGGAGGAGAAGAGGAAGAAGAAGAAAAAGAAAGAAGAAGAAGAAGAAGAAGAAGAAGGAAGGAGGAGGAGGAGTATTGGTCATTCCTGTCCCTTGAAGGGGATCTGGGGACCCCCGGCAAGATGGGTTCAAGGACGGGAGCGGGGCTGTTCCTTTGGGTGCCCCCTGACATTTCTGAATTCGGAGGCTGCCTCTGGGCTCTCCTTTCCCTGCCTCACCTGTTCGTGTCTTTCCGAGGTTGTTTACACACCGAAGCCAGAACGGAAATTTAATACAGGTTGTCCACGCCTTACAAACAGTTACATTTAGTGACCGTTGGGAGGTTACAACGGCACTGGGGGGAAAAAGCCACTTAGGGCCGTTATTCCCACTTAACGACCGTTTGCGACATCCCCGTGGATCACGCAGTCGAGATTCAGAGGCTTGGCAACTGGCATGGACTTACGACGGTTCCAGTGTCCCAGAAGGTCACGTGATTTCCCCCTTTGGCGGCCTTTTGGATGGGCAGAGCCAAGGGGGAAGGCCAGATTTGCTGAACCACCGTTGTGCCGCTTAACGACGGCAGGGATTGGCTGAGCAAGAAGGGAAGGAAAGCCGTAAAATGGGGCAGAGCTCTCCTTCACAGCTGCCTCACTCAGCAACGGAAATTCGGGAGGGGGCCCTCGATTGTGGTCGGAGGTCGAGGACTGCCTGTAAAACATTTCCTGGCTTCAGCATTGCAGGTGGAGGGGAGCTCAGAAAAGCGGATGTTTTGCACCCCGGATTTGCGGAGATTGTAAATCTTGTCAGCCCAAAAACACAGCTGGTGGACTCAGGTTCTTTTTCTGTGTTTCTCACGTCCCGTCCTCCCCCACCATGTCCCTCCCACTTTAGACACACACACACACACACACACAAAAACCCCACAAAAGCAGAAATCAAAGCTACACAAAAGGTGCCAATCCCCTTTCCTCCCGCTCTCCTCTTTTGGGAAAATCCGCTCTTTCTCCGAGTTATGGCCCATCATCTCTCTTTTCTTTGGCTGCTGAGCACCGGGGCTTGAAATGCAAATGAGCCCCCATTCATTTTAAGAGGAGGCAAGTTTCTAGTCCTCATGGGGGAAGGGAGGAGCACTCGACCCCCTCCCCCCCCATCGCATCCCCTCGGCTTCGGGTGGAGGATCTTGAAAAAGAGCCCTAAACTCCCACGCCGGCCAAGGAGAAAAAATAAATCAATTTTTTAAAAAAAAACGCTTCTTCCATTTTAGTAAAGGGGAAGAAAAATAATATCAAAAGTGGCTGGTAAAGCCTAGGGGGAAGACTTCGGACTACATTCCCCGGCATGCCCAACGCGTGGACAACGGTGCGCATGCGTCAGTTTGGCTGACTCCGACCGCGGACTACGATTCCCGGCGGGCCTCGCGCGCAGCGCAGGCGTACCAGCGGCGAGTAGAGGCGGAGCCCAGGCGGCGGCGGGGAGGGGGGGGGCAAGTCTCCCCCTTAGTCTGCCAGGGCGGGGCTCCCCCCTTTCCCCGCCCACCCCAGACCCCGCTGCCGGTACCGGGCGACGCCGCCGGAGGAGACCCCCGCCATGGACTCGGACTCCTGTGCTTCCCCTCCGCCCCCCGAAGTGAGTCCCCCGTCCGCCCCCCCCAAAAGGGCATCCCCCTTCCCGGGGGGGGGCTGACACTGGGCACCCCTGGCCACGCCCACGGAGGGGGGGAGTGGGAGAAATCGGACCCCCCCATTCCTACTGCAAAAGGACCCCCCCCGGGGGGAGCAGATTGGCCGGAATGCAACGGGGAGGGGGCGTTTGCCCGGGGAGGGGTCCCTCTTCCGCGTCCACCCCCCCGGGGGGGGCATCGTTTTCCCTTTCTGCGCCCCCCCCACTCCTGCCCCCTTTGATTGCAGCCTGGAGAAAAGGGGAGAGGGCGGAGACCCCCACTCTCTGCAGGCTGGATCGGTGGGGGGGTGGGGGGGCAGGTTAGCAATTGCACCGTCCCTTTGCGAGGGTCCCGGCTGAGCTCGACGCCCCCCTCCCCCGCCCGCCCACGATTTCTTCCCCGGTGGGTGGGGAAGCAGCGGAAGCCTCGGGTGGGTGGGCGCCTCCTGCTTGCAAAGCGACCCCCCCTCCCCCCCCTTGGGCGTTGCAAAGCGCGGGCCCCCTCCCTGTAGGTAAAGGTTGCCCCCCCCCCCGCTCCTCCACCGCCCCCTCCTCCTTCCCCTGCGTCTTCCCCGCCGCCGCCGCGCACTCGCCCCCTCCCCAACTCACCGCCGCCCCCTCCTCCTCCCCGCCTCTCTTCGCAGGATTTCCCCCCGAGCTCCAAGCGCTGCCGGACGGTGGAGGATTTCAACAACTTTTGCACCTTTGTCCTGGCCTACGCGGGCTACATCCCCTACCCGCACGAGGTGTGGGGGGCTTTATTTTTTGGGGGGGGGGGGCTGGGAAGAGTGGGGGGGTCTTGCAAAGCCTGGCGGGGGAAGGTTTGCGGTCGGGGGAGGCTTTGCGGTCGGGGGAAGCAGCCCTGGGCGTTTTAATCGGCAAAGAGGTCTGAGTCCTTTGAACAGCTGAGCCGGAGAAGGGGAGGGGCTGGGGGAAGGGCTAGAGAAGAAATTTGGGGTGGGGGGGGGGTTGAACCCCCCACCCAGCTTTTGGAGGCTTTGTCTAGGGCTGCCAAAGGACAAAGATCGGCTTCCCCGGGAGAGGCTGCCATAAAGATTAGGAAGTCTGCTTGAGAAAGGGAGGGGGGGATGTGAGGGATGGTTGGAACTCTTTAAAGCGGCCACATCTTGTCTGCCGTTGCATCTTTTGTGCCGCTGCACAGCCGCAAGAGCGGCTGTCTCCCCCTCCCACCCTTGTAGCGTAGGAGGAAAGATTCAGAAGTGCGGGTGGGAACTTGGGGGCATAGCTGGCACTCTTGAAAGCGGCTGCATCTTGCTCACACAGCCTGAAGAGTGGCTGTTTGCCAGGAGCCTTGTAAGGATTGAGAAAAGATGCAGAAATTGGGGGGGGGGGGGGAGAGAGGGGATGTGGGCCACAGCTGGACTCATTAAAGCTGCCACATCTTTTCTGCAATTGGACAGCCGCAGAGAGTGGCTATCTCCCCCCCCCCCCCCCCCCGTCATATATGAGAAAAGATGCAGAAGTATGGGTGGGAACTTGGGGCACGGCTGGCACTCTTGAAAGCAGCTGCGTCTTTTGTGCCTTTGCATCTTTTTTGCAACGGCACAGCCATGAAGAGTGGCTGGCTGTTTGCCAGGACCCTAGTAGAGATTTGAGAAAAGATGCAGAAATAGGACGGAGGGAGGGGATGTGGGACACAGCTGGACTCATTAAAGCTGCCACTTCTTTTCTACAATTGGACAGCGGCTGTTCCCCCCTCCCCTCAAGTCCCTTGTCGTATATGAGAAAATATGCAGAAATGTGGGAGGGGGTAGGAAACTTGGGCCATTGCTGGTACTCTTTAACGTTGCTGTGTTTTTTCTGCAATTGCATCTTGTCTACAAATGCACAGCCACCAAGGGACCCTTGTAGGGCTTGAGAAAAGGTGCAGAAATAGGGCAGGGTGGGAGGAAAGGAAATGTGGGACACAGCTGGAACTGTTTAAAGCAGCCACATCTCTTCTGTGATTCCATGCTTCTTTCAACTGCACAGCCACTAAGGAAATTTTTCTCAGGATCCTTTGTGGTGCTTGAGAAAAGATCCAGAAATGGGGTGGGGGTGGGGAATGTGGACCAACTCTGGCACTCATTAAAGTTGCCGCATCTTTTCCGCAAGGATTCCGAGAGGATCCCTTGGGGTGCTGGAGAAAAGATTCAGAAACAGGGCAGAAGGGGGAAGGAAATGCCCACGTTTGGAACTCTTTAAAGCCACTGCATCTTTCCTGCAATCGCACAGCCATCCTTGGTGGCTCCTCCCACATCCTTGGAAATGCTGGGGCAGCTTTAAAGAGCTGCACAAAGGGGATTCCTTCTGCCCCCTGCCTTGAATTTCCATAGCACTTTGTAAGCAAAATACCTCGATGTGGCTGTTTTAAAGAGTTTTCTCGTGCTTGCAGGATACGTCCGGCTGGAGCAGCGCCAGCTCCCCCAACAGCACCCGGGGGGCCATTGACAGCGATGGAGGGGACCCCCCTTTGGGACACCTCTCCCTGCCAGGAAAAGCCCGGAAAACCTTCAGCCAACTCAAGCATGGCAAGGCTTATTCCTCGCTCTACCAGTGGTCGAAGCCCAATGGGTTTTTGGTGGACCGGAAAAAAATGGAGAAGTTCCGGAAGAAACGGCGGCTGGTGAGGAAGGATGCGGCGCTGCCGGACGTCAAATACCCCGAAGAAGAAGAAGAGGAGGAGGAGGAGGAGGAGGAAGGGCTGCGGGAGAGAGAAGGAGAAGAGCCGTACGCCGAGACCCCACTGAGCCCGTCCTCCGAAGGGGACGCCCAGTCTTCCACAGGACGCTGCTCGGCCTGGGATTCGGACACCCCCTCGAATCCCCCCTACCCAGCCGCCGCGCCGGAGGAGCAGAGTCTCGTCCAGACGGTGGGCAAGAGGACCATCATACGGCAGGGGAAGCAGGTGGTCTTCCGGGACGAAGACGGCAGCGGAGACGATGAGGACATCATGGTGGACTCAGGTAAACCCTGGTGGGAACCTCTCGCCCTCGGAGCCCCGTAGGAAGATGGCGGGGAACAGGAGAGAGAGGGGTTAGTGGAGTTACAGGCCCTTGGAGGATGGGGGTATCTCCTCGGCAGCGTTTCTCAACCTTGGTGGGTTTTTTTTTTAAGACGGGTGGATTTTCAATTTCCCAGAATTCCCCAGCCGGTCCCCGTTGGACTTCGACTCCCAGAATTCTCCAGGCTGCCAGAGGCATTCTGGGAATTGAAGTCCATGCATGTTGAAGTCGCCACGCGGTTAAGGAATGCTGCTGTACGGTAGTATGGAGCTGGCTGATGCCAAGAAGGAAGCAGGAAGGAAAGTCATTTGGAAGTAGGCTAAAGACTGGGAGATGGGGAGTCCTAGCACGGCCGTAGGCAAGAAAGCCAGCTGGGTGAGTTTCGGCCAGTCACCAGGAGACAATGAGTTCTAGTTCCGCTTTAGGCATGAAATCAGCTGGGTGACTTTGGGCGGAGTGCCAGGAGATTGGGAGTTCTAGTTCCGCCCTAGGCAAGAAAGCCAGCAAGGTGCCTTTGAGCCAGTCACCAAGAGACGGTGAGTTCTAGTCCTGCCTTAGGCAGGAAAGCCAGCTGGGTAAGTTTGAGCCAATCACTAGGTGACAGGGAGTTATAGTCCCGCCTTAGGCATGAAAGCCAGCGGAATGCCTTTGGGCCAGTCACCAGGAGACAATGAGTTCTAGTCCTGCCTTAGGCAGGAAAGCCAGCTGGGTGAGTTTGAGCCAGCCCTTCTCTCTTAGTCCACCTCACAGATTTGTTGTTGGGAGGAAAACAGGAAGGGGGAGGACTATTGGGTATAATCTGCCACCCTGAAATAGTTTATTAGAAGTAATAAATGTGGGGTAATAAATAAATTAATATGCCAAAGGCAGAGAAACAGATTGGGTGCGTTCAATCCTGCTCCCACTAGAACTGAAAAGCAATCCAATCCCCAAAGTTTCCCCACTTTTTACAAAATTTTTCCTCCAACTGAACCCCGTTTTTCTGGCCCTTGGCAGACGACGACTCGTGGGACCTGGTCACCTGCTTCTGCATGAAACCCTTCGCCGGGCGCCCCATGATCGAATGCAAAGAGTGCCACACCTGGATCCACCTGTCCTGCGCCAAAATCCGCAAATCCAACGTCCCCGAGGTTTACGTCTGCCAGAAATGCCGGGATGCCAAATTCGACATCCGGCGGTCCAGCCGTTCCCGGATGGGCTCCCGCCGGCACTTCCTGGACTAAGCTGGCGGGAGAGCCGGCGGTGGCCAAACCTCGAAATTTGGGAGTTTTCGGAGTCGGTAGGGCCGGGGGTGGAGATCTGCAAGCCAGACCGCGAGGCCCACCGATCTTCCGAATCGCCGGGTTTCCCGTCGGGAGTCGGAACTGATTCCCGGCTGCAAAAATTGGGGCGAAGGGGGCTGGAGGGGGGGTGTCTTCCCAGTTTCCTTGTCTTGGGAGCACAAAGGGAACTAACTGGGAGCTGACCAGCCATCCCATTCGCAGAGGGATTGGGGTGCAAAAAAAAAAAAAACAGCGAAAAGGAGACGAGAAGAAAACAAAAAAATCTCTCGTTATTCGAAGCACAAGATTTCGAGTTCTGGACAGTTTGTAGAATTTGACTCTCTTTCCCCGCAGAGGTTAGTCCAAAGATTTGGGAAGCCCTCAATCCCACCAGCTGCGCTTGGAAGGACGAGAACGATGCAAAATATATATATATATACACACACACATATATATTATTTGGACCGCAGGTGCACTGGGAAAGGGGGAAACCTTCCCATCCGTCCGATCCTCTCCATCCGAGCGACGAGGTTCAGCCGATTTGGACTGAAAGGCTGTAAAAAAAGGGAATTGCTCCTTCCTTTTTGGGGGGAGGATAATTTTTTTCCCCCTGGTGCTTCGAGAACCAGCCGGGGGTCCGAAAAGCTGGACGAGGGCACGTAATCTTTGATCGAATTTTAAGTATGACATTCCTGGTCCGTTTCTGGTGTTGTGGTGTGAAGCCCCTTTGGCCACGTCCCAAAAGTCTGTACAGGGAAAGGCGGATTCTTGGATCCTTCAAAAGACCCCCGGCGAGATCCACTGGGATCCCTCTCTCAACGCCTGGAGGAAATTTCCGGTTTCTTTTTCCGGGACTTTACGCCAGGATTAATTTTTCCTTCCTTTTCCTCTTTGGTTTATTCACGTTGGTCGGATTGGGGGCGGGGGGTCCCTATAGTCCAAACCTCGGGGTCTTCGTCCCCCGCCCCGCCCAAAGCAGCCGTGTATCCAAGGTTTCGTCTGTGTACAATCTCCGTTCAAGAGCTTTAATTTTTTAAAACAATTAAAAATATTTGTTTTATGGAGTGCTGCCTCTTGAGTTTGAATCCCTCGCTCGGCTGTCTTCCAGCTGCGTTTTCTCCCCCACCCTCAAAAAAAAAAAAAGGCTTAAAAATAATGCAAAGAAAATCAGGGGATGTAGTAATTTCAGAGAGCAAGACTCGCCAGGGCCTCTGAGCACGTGCAAAATGCCCCCAGCACCTGGGGCTTTCTGCAAAGAGGGCGGGGCGTTGGAGCCTGACAGGGAGGGGCCAGCCAAAGCGAAGGGAATCGAAGGAGAAGGAAGCCACCGCCGCCATTTTTGGTGAGGGTGATGCCCAAAGCTTAAGCGAATGTCGGCTTGGCAGGCGGATAACCACCCGGGGGAGAAGCCAGCCGGTCTGCCGAGGGCCGGCAGGAACGAATGAGGAGGGCAAAGCGCTTCCACCCCGCCTCCTGGGTGGCGAAGTTCGCATGGCAACCGGAAGGAGGGGGGGTTGCAACCCTTGCTCTAACTCTATGACACTTCTAGGCAGATGCGCATAGGCTCGAGAAGCCCAAGAGTTGCGTGCAGCCCGCTACGACCGGCTCCCAAGCGGAGCGCTGTAGTAATGCGGGGCGAAGGGAGAACAGCGTTGGCTGTCTGGGGAACTCTGGGAGTTGAAGTCCACATATCTTAAAATGTGGGAAACGCCGAATGTTTGAAAGAAAGGGGACACACAAAATAATTTAAAGGGTTTGGCAAGATTTACAATGTATGTTGACGTATGTCTCTTGGGTCATTCAACTCGTCCGGGGAAAGTCCCAAATTTTAATTTGCAAGTGGCTGGTCTCTTCCTTCCCTTTCTCTACATGCAGCAAATTGTGCCCTGATGCACAACAGAAAGAGGGTGGCATCTCTACGGGGAGCAATGGGGGCCCTTTCCCCAATGCATCAAGTAATGTTGGCTTATGCCTTAACCCAGTGCAAACCTGGGCAAATTGCTCCAGACTGGACCAAACATGGCTTTGAGTCATTTATTAGTTAAGTTTCCATCACATCTTTATTATTGTTCTAAGTACTGCAAGGTGGTGAATGTACCTAGATCTGTTTCCTCCTCCTATATTCCCCAAAACCAACCCTGTGAGATGGGCTGGGGAGAGAGAAAGATAGTGGGAGGGAAAGAGAGAGGAGGGGGAGAGAGAAAGGGAGGGAGAGAGAGAAGGAGAGAAAGAGAAAGATGGAGAGAGTGAGAGGGTCACCCATGCGGCTTTCATGCCTAAGGTGGGACTAGAACTCCCTGTCTCCTGGTAATTGGCCTAAAGTCACTTAGCATGACTAAGATGGAACTAGAACTCCCTGTCTCCTGGTGATTGGCCCAATGTCAGCCCACCCAGCTTTCATGCCCAAGGCAGGGCTAGAACTCACCCTCTCCCGGTTGGTGCTTTAACTACTTACGGGATCGCCTGCTGCCACCAACAACCTCCCGCCGCCCAGTACGCTCCCACAGAGTTGCCTTGCTCGGGGTACCACCACTGGATCGCTGTCGTCTAGCAGCCCCGAGACTACGCGCTTTCTCTGTGGGAGCCCCATCCCTCTGGAATTGTCTCCCCCCGGATATACGAGCCATGTCAGACATCCTAACCTTCCGGCGCGCAGTTAAGACCTTGCTGTTCAAACAAGCCGGTCTAGCCAAATAAGATCATTGGGGTTTATATTTTGGAAATTTATAGGGGTGATTCTTGGCCATCTTGATTATTTACCTGTTTTCGCTTCTGTTTTCTGTATTACCTTGTTTGTTGAGTGTACACCGCCTTGAGTCCCTTTTTGGGAGAGGGAGCGGTATAGAAGTACGAATAAATAAATAAATAAATAAATACTAGACCCCACCACCCAATTTCAACAGGGTCGTTTCAAATGAAACCTTTTTTCATAAGCGCTTTGGGCTTCTGTTCACTCAACCAAGGCGCCCTCACGACAGACCGGGCAGCCATTTGACCTGGATGGCGTACGGTCTCCTGCTTGATCAGGGGGTTGGACTGGATGGCCTCCGAGACCCCTTCCAGCTCTTGGGATTCTACCTTCCAAACCCCAACTCACGCGGGGAATCCAGGCGGAGGTTTTGTCCCCTTTCTCTTCTGGGTGTGTGTGTGTGTGTGTGCCAACCGCCGAGCCCCCTTCAATGGGGGACCCAACCCCACCCCCGCCATCTCACACAGACGCCGCCGGCCTTCACAAAATGGGGTTGTTTTTTATTGTCCTTGGATGTTACAGGGAAAGAGGCAGCCCTCCCCTCCACCCCCCCCCCTTAGCTCATTGACGGGGAGGAAGAGGAAGGTCCCAGCATAGGCTGTTCGTCCCCAAAGACCCTCCTGGCAGCGGCTGGATCTTGATCAGCCGCAGAGATCGGGATTAAAAGAGCAGTGGGTGGATTAACCAGGGGCTGCTAGGACGGTGGGGATTATCCCAATCCCTGGAAGTTGGGAAAATGAGCAGCGCAAGGAAAAACAGGACGGCTTGGGAAGCACGTGTGAACCGAAACACCCATTTCTTTCTTTCTTTTTATCTGGGCAGGTGCTTAAAATCCGGGGAGAAATACCTTGTTTCACAGCTGACCACACGGCCTTCGCGGCCTCGAGAAGCGGTTTTCCCAGCGTTGGGAGCATCCGGGACGGCTTTTCGGAAGGGGAAGGGCCCCGCGATTCGGAAACTAAGAGCCCATCCGCCAAGGAAGGGGTCTTGCGCCTGGTTCGATCGTCCTCGCGGTTCCAGCCGGCCCCTGCGGGGTGTGTGTGTAGCGGTTGGGAGTCTTAAATAGCTTGGTTCTTGCCGGGTGGGGAGTGGCTGATCTTGCGGGCGGAGCGAGCTTCTTTTGGCTCCCGCCGAGAAGATCCTGGTTCGATCGAGAAAGGAGGCTTAAGCAGGAATCCCGTCGGGTCAGCGACGTGTGGCCTGGGTCACACCGCCCGTCTCTAATTTTTTCTCGCCCCCCCCTCTTCTTTTTCCATGTTTTTTTTAAACACGGGTTGGTTAGAGATCGGCGAGGTTCCCACGCTGGAGATGGCGAAGGGTCCGAACGCATACGGAGGTCGAAGGGTGCCGGAAGTGTTGGGACGACTGAGTGGTTAAAACTGACCTTGCCTCTTTGGCAAGGGGGTTGGGGGGAGGTTGATCCTGGATCCTCCTGCCCCACAGCGTGCCCGGGTGATGGAGGAGGAGGAGGAGGAGAACGCACCCTGGGCACCTGTAAAATAAGTGGGCTGTGGCTCCTTCTCCACCCCAGGGTCACGGGTGCGAAAGCCACTTAATTATTATTTTTTTTCCCCTCCAAAGGGTGTGAAGCTGTTTTGAATCCAGGAAAGGAAGGGGGGGGGGATGGGTGGGCTGTTTCTGCCCCCGCCCCACCTATTACTCTCCACTGCTGCATTAGCTGTCCATATCGATCCGGTGGGCTGTTGGTGGAGCAAGCAAGGAAAAGAGGAGAAAAATAAAAGAGACATTAAAATAGGCCGGACAGTTATGCGGAGAAGGAGCGCAGGGGGGGCGTTTGATCAACCTTCTTCTGTCTCACTAGGCCTCGTCCCTCCTCCCAAAAGGAGAAAAATGACAACCACCCAAATAGGGAGGCCTCCTCTCTTAAGGAGGTCCATCTACTGAGACCAGGAAGAAGGGCCTTCTCCATGGTGGCTCCCAGGCAGCTTTCATGCCTAAGGCGGGACTAGAACGCCCAAGCTCTTGGTGATTGGCCTAAAGTTATGGTTTTCATGTTTAAGGCGGAACTAGAACTCAAGACCTCCTGCTTTGTAGCTTGCAGCTTAAGCACTAGGCCGAACTGGCTTTTGACTCTGTAAAAATTCACTATGAGTCACCACGAGTTTGGCTGCCAGATACACATTTTCTTAATAATAAAGTTTGATTTGAGAATTGATTTGATCACATTTGAGAAATAAAACATTCATCAACTCCAACTCCGGCTCGGATCTCAGTTTCACCCTTCTGGTGTTCTTAAATCTAAGACTGAATCTGAACACAGCCACTAACCACAAAGAAGGGATAATTGACCGTGTTTTAATGTTTTTTTTTAATGTTTTTATGTTGTAAAGCCATCCAGAGTCTTTTGACACTGGATGGACAGCAGATAAATTCCATAATAATAAAAATAGGAGGAACAATATTAGTCTGATCTGTCATTTGCTCCTAAAAACTCCGCTCAGATCTCAAAAAAAAGGAGGCCTTAATAGAATCATCAGCCCTGAGTAACAAATACAAGAGAATTAAGTCTCAAAGGAGGCAATTCAGCAGGACAAACACCTACGATTTTATATAGCTTTACATTCGTATGCTGATGAGGTTTGTAGAAATCACCTCTGACCAGGAATGCAACTTAAGGAAACTTCAGGAAAAGCCAAACAATGCAAAATTGAGCAATCAAAATTGGGGAGGGGCTATGGGAAAAAATTGATGGTAGATAAAAGAGTCTCTTTGCAGAGTGAGATTAGTGGCCTATAAATAAATTTATGAATAACAGAAGGCTAGTTGAATTTAAATTGGGGTAGCAATTTTACGGGCCCAGTTAATGTGGCTTTGGAATGTTATTTTAAAGGAGAAGGATTGTATAGCAGTAGCACTTATATACCGCTTCTCAGTGCCTTACAGCCCACTCTAAGTGGTTTACAGAGTCCCCAACAATCTGGGCCCTTGTTTTACCAACCTCGGAAGGAAGGACAGAAGGCTGAGCCAACCTTTCAACTAATTTAAAGGATTGTCTAAAGCAGGGGTCTCCAACCTTGGCCACTTTAAGCCTGGCGGACTTCAACTCCCAGCTGGCAATGCTGGCTGGGGAATTCTGGGAGTTGAAGTCCGCCAGGCTTAAAATGGCCAAGGTTGGAGACTCCTGGTCTAAAAGGTTGACTGGACTCACACTGCTTTGGTATCCGAAGGGCCTCGTTGTCCGCCGACATCACTTGGTGCAAAACGCCGCGGAACTGGTAGAGCACTTTCAAGTTCTTGTCTTCGCCAATGCAGGGGTCGTAGAACCCGGGCAGCCCAGCCTGCGGGGAGTCAAAACCAGGGTTCTTGGAACAGGCTCCGCCGTGGGAGAACGGAGCTCCTGAGCTCGTGCAGAGCGGCAACCCAGAATAGAGTAGGAATAAGAGAGTTGGGAAGGACCTTGGAGGTCTTCTAGCTGAGCCCCCTGCTCCGGCAGGAAACCCGACACCACTTCAGACAAATAGTTATCCAATCTCTTCTTAAAAACGTCCAGTGTTGGAGCATTCACAACTTCTGGAGGCCAGTTGTTCCACTGGTTAATTGTCTTCACTGTCAGGAAATTTCTCCTTATTTCTAGGTTGCTTCTCTCCTTGATTAGTTTCCATCTGATGCTTCTTGCCCAGCCTTCTGGCACTTTGGAGAATAGCTTGACTCCCTCTTCTTTGGGGCAACCCCTCAAATATTGGAAGATGCTATTATGTCCCCCTGGTCGCCTACCCAGTTCCAGCAACCGGTCTTTATATGTTTTAGCCTCCAGCCCCCTAACCATCTTTGAATCCTTCGTCCTGAGACGAAAAGAGCCAGGAACACACATTGGTCTCTCTCATCACTTGATTCTGGCACCATCCTTACCTTGCAGGCTTCGGTGAGGATGAGTTTCGAATCCTTGACCAGGCACTGTAAAGGCACCGTCACGTCGATGACCTTGGCTTTCTCGTCCCGCCTGCTCTGGTCGTTGACGAACTTCCCGTACCAGGCGTTGACGATAATCAGGCCTTTGGAGGAACAAGAAAGCCACCGGGGTCAGAGGGGGGGGGGGAGTTTTAGTCCAGGGATCTTCCAACTTGACAGCTTTAAAACTTGTGGACTTCAACTCCCAGAATTCCTCCTCCAGTCTTGTTAGCTCAGGAATTCTGGGAGTTGAAGTCCACAAGTCTTAAAGCTATCAAGTTGGAAGGTCCTCGATCTATCTATCTATCTATCTATCTATCTATCTATCTATCTATCTATCTATCTATCTATCTATTCTATTCTATTCTATTCATCCATCCTATCTCTTTTTCTTTATCTATTCTATCTTTCTCTCCCCCCTCTATCTATTCTATCTCTCCCTCTTTCATTCTATCTATTCTACCTCTCTTTCTCTAGCTATCTATTCCAGGGGTCTTCAAACTGGACGGCTTTAAGGCTTCCACTCCCAGAATTCCTCCTCCAGTCATGTTAGCTCAGGAATTCTGGGAGTTGAAGTCCTCAAGTCTTAAACTTGGCAAGTTGGAAGACGCTTGTTTTAGTTCAAGCAAGGCCTGCTGAGCCCCCCTTGTCCCCCACTCCCTTCCTAAAGCAAGGAAACACCCCACCCCAAAAGAAAAAGAGAGAAATCTGCCCCCCCATCATTTGACAAATGGGGAGGAAGGAAGGGCAAAAGAAAGAAACCAGCTTTACGCACCCATCCTGGCTTCTTCGGCTTCGATGATCCTCCGGACGGACTCTTGCATCAACCGCACCTGCGCAGCAGCAGAGGAAGAGACAGGATTAAGCTGGCAAATCTTGGGAGCTGCTCCGCCCAAGGTGAAGGATTTCAGGCTTCGGATTGGGATGTTATTATCATCAAGCCATGATCGGGCCTGTTTGTGGCTCGTTGGCTTGGCAGGCTGCTGAGGGCCTCCCGAAGCCTGATATAGAAAGCCGGGCGCGCTTCTCCGACTCAGGAGAACTTAGATGCCTTTTCTGGAAATCGGCGTTTCTCCCTGTGGACTTCAACTCCCAGAATTCCCCGGCCAGCCAGGTCTTAAAAAGAAACACTGCGGTAAATATTCCTGGCTGGAATTCAAAGGAAGGCGGGCACTTACAGCAGCTTCCGCTTCCTGCTTCTTCTGGAAGGTGTCGCTGGCACAGCTCTCTCGCTGCTTCTCCAAGTCCCTAAGGCCAGAAAAAAGGGGATTATGTGGGGTCCAGATTGGCCCCTCCCTCCCTCCCCCTCTGCCAGGACCCTGGAGGGGAAACCTGCCAGGACACGGGGACCCCTGGCAACGCGTATCTCTCTCTCTCTCTGTATCTATCTCTCTCTCTCTGTCTGTCTGTCTGTCTGTCTATCTATCGGTGTATTAATGTATCTAAGTATGTATCTATGTATTTATGTATTTATGTATCTATCTATGTATGTATCTATTCATCCATCCATCTTACCTACTTATCTACTACTGGTATCTCTCTCTCTCTCCATCCATCCATCCCTATCTATCATCCGTCTGTCTGTCCTATCTCTCTCTCTCATATCTATCTATCTATCTATCTATCTATCTATCTATCTATCTATCTATCTATCTATCTATCTATCTATCATCTATCAATCTATCATCTATCAATCAATCTATCTATCTATCTATCTATCTATCTATCTATCTATCTATCTATCTATCTATCTATCTATCTATCTATTCATCCATCCATCTATCATCCCTCCCTCCCTTCCTCCCTCCAAGCCATTCCTAGCCTGTCCAGAAAACTACAATTTACAAAGCTACAAACACCCACGGGGCCCTCAGCTCTGGCGGTCAGCTTCCACCCCTGCTAGGCCAAAGACCCCCCTTCCCACCTGCCCACAGCCCTGGGCCACTCACTTCTCCTTCTGCGCCCGCAGGTAGGGTTGGATGATCAGCCGGTCCATGGCGAAGTAGAAGACCAGCGGGCCAGCCGTGGCGTAGAAAACGGCGCTGGGCAGGAGTTGGTCGGTCAAGTGAATGGGGAAGAAATAGGTCTGGCTGGCTCTGTTCAGCCTGGAAGGCAGGAGAAAGGAGGAGGAGGAGGAGGGAAAAATACGTTGCTATCTACAAATGATCATTTCTTTGGTTGCTGTATGTTGATTTATTTTTACTTTTGGGACAGGTGGTGTCCAAACCGAGCTTTTTCGGCACACTGCCAGCCGTGATGCCCCCTGGCATCCGTGGCTCCATGGAGGAGTTCCTCCTTCTGACACGCCGCCCCCCTCCTGCCCCGATGCACCAAGGAGGCTTGGTCGGTCAGAGCCAAGGCGGTGCAAAGAGACTTGAGGCCCCGGAGATAGGCCAACCGTCCTGGCATTCGCACACGGGCGAGGCCCCTGCCCCTCCATCCTGCCGATCCTGGCCAGAACGGGCAGAGATCCAGCGCCGGAAGATCCGGTGGGCAGCTGACTTACTTGATCTTCAGAGAGACGCCTTGGGGCACCCCGACGCTGACCGTGGCCCCCAGGACGCTGTGCTTGGAGATCTTCCGCTCCGCTCCGTACTCCACGATGGTGCCGAAAAAGCCGGCCCTGGAAGGGACAAAAAAAAATGGCGGATGCCGTCAAGGAAGGCAGAAAAGCGGCGTTAAGGAAGGGTCCCTGGAGGTCATCTAGTCCAACCCAAGACCATTTCAGACAGGTCCAGTCTCTCCTTAAAAGCCTCCAGTGATGGAGCGCTCACAGCTTCTGAAGGCAAACTGTTACATCCGTGCATCCTCCGTCCACCCCTCTTGTCTCTCTGTCGTGTATCGTATCTATTTCAGAATCATGAAGTCGTAGGACTAGAAGGGACCTTGGAGGTCTTCTAGTCCACTCCCGCTGCTCAAGCGGAAGCCCCTCTATCATTCTGGACAAATGGTTGTCTAATCATCATCATTATCATCAATTAATGACGCCATAATCCCTTGCATTGTGGTGGAGTCTGGGCCACTGAATGGAGTAGAGTGCTTACTGGCCAGATGCCCTTCCTGTCACCAGGGCGGAGTTTTTTCCCCAACAGATATATTCCCATTGTGCTGAGAGACAGAAATAGCTGCCTCTCCCTAGGGTCAAACTCAGAGCCTCCTGGTGGTGAAGCGAGAGCTCCACCCTCTAGGCCACCACTGCACCACTCCTTAGCCCAGCGGTCCCCAAACTATGCTGGCTGGAGACTTCTGTGAGTTGGGAGTCCACAAGTCTAAAAGTTGCCAAGTTTGGAGACTTCTGGCTTAGACAAATGGTGGTCTAATCTCTGCTTATAACCTGTAGTGATGGAGCGCTCACAATGCCAGGAGGCAAGTCGTTCCATCCATTCTTCTTTCCTTCCCACCCTCCACCTGTCTGTCATGCGTCTTCCCTATCTATCTCAGAATCATAGAATTGCAGGGCTGGAAGGGACTTTGGAGGTCATCTACTCCAACCCCCTGTTCGAGCGGAAGACCCTCTACCATTCCGGACAAGTCTCTTCTACCTGTATACCCCACTGGCTTTCCTTCTTCTTCCCCTTTTGGATGCTATATCCCACCCTAATCCAGCCCCAGACCTCAGAAGGATTACAAAAAAAATCAATAATAAAGATGATATCAGTGCTTGCCAGCCTTCGGAACCAGGGGATTCTGGGAGCTGTTGGGGGATTCTGGGAGTTGAAGTTCACACATCTTAAGGTTGCAAAGGTAGGGGAAGAAACAGGGGCACCAGTGTCCCAAATCTTCCCCTGGAGATCAACCCCTCTAAGGGCTTCCCTGCTCCAATTTCACACATACACCCCTCCAGGGCCCATTCAGTGCCCGGCCACCGGTTCCGACATACTTCAGGGATCCTTTGACCCGTGTCTGATCTTCGTCCTGAAACTTGTGCTGATAGCTGACCATGACGAAGGAGTGGGGGATGCCCAGCTGCAAGATGGCAAAGGAATAAATTAAATCAAATTAAACATGGCGAACGTCGAAGTCAAGGCCCAAAGTCACCCAATTGGCTTTCATGCCTAAGGTGGAACTAGAATTCCCAATAGCCTGGCGATTGGCCCAAACTCCCCCAGCTGGCTTTCATGCCTAAGGCGTCCCACTAGAACTAGGACTAGAACTCCCAGGCTCCTGGTTTCTAGGCCAGGAACCTGGGAGTTACCTCTGTACCAAACTGAACTCCTCAGCCAGCAAGTCCACCTCTCTTAAATTTGCCAAGGCTGCTCTGTATTAATAACTACTCGCTGTCCTTGACTTACAATTATTCATTTAGCGACCGTTCAAAGTTAAACATTAAAAAAAAAAACCAAAACAGCCGAGTCCTTGCACTTAACAACCATCAGAGCAACGATCCTATGACCCAAATTCAGTTGCTTGGCAACTGACATGTACTTATGACGGTTTTAGCGCCTCTCGGCCACCGTAAAAGCAAATTTTGACCCTCCCAGCCGGCTTCTGACAAGCAAACTCAATTGGGGGGGGACGTCAGGATTCACTTAACAGCCATGCGATCCGCTTAACGACAGCGCCGATTTACTCCTGCGGCCTTAGGAGGGGCGAAGAGGGAATCTCCCCACCTGGAAGGCCATGGTGAAGTGGCTGGTTTTGGTGTCCCGGACAAGGCTGGTGTTCATGGCCGACTGGATGCCCCAGCGCCACTGCAGGTAGCCCATGGTGTTCTTGTCCAGATTCCGGGCCAGGACCGTCGTAAGGCCGGGACGGATGCCGCGCGAGGAGAACTGGAGGGCGCAGTTCGTGGTGACGAAGCTGCCCAGGAGGCCAAGCCGGAAAGAAACGGAGCAGGAGTGAGAAAGAAGCCCCTAAAAACGTCCATCGCGGCCAAGTCCTCGACTTACGACAAGGAGAGCCCCCAACGTTTCTCTGGCTAAGTCGTTAAGTGAGTTTTGCCCTACTTGACGGGCCTTCCTTGCCACGGGGGTGAAAGTGAAAGTCGCCGCAGTTCAGTTAGCCGCCATGGCTGTGGAAGCGAAGCTGGTCCCGCACCCCCCCCCTCGCAAAAAGGGCATTGAAGGGTCACACCGCGACCTTCCCTGGGGAGTTCTGTGGGGGTCCCTTCGCCAAAAAACACCTTACCATCGCTGCGTGAGATTGCGAAACATCTTCAGGCCAAAGACCGGGCCCTGCAGGTCTCCGGCCCCGAATTCCAGCTGTGGAAATGGAAGAGAAGAAAGAGGAGCTACCGGCAGTCCTCGTCTTATGGCTGTTTCTGTCCGGTTCTGTCCTGTCCTGTATTCTATACTCTGTATTCTATATTATTCTATATTCTATTCTATTCTACTCTATTCTATTTTATTCCTATATTCTATTCTATATTCTATTCTATTCAATTTTATATTCTATTTTATTCTTATATTCTATATTCTATTCTTCTATTTTATGTTCTATTCTATATTCTATTCTATTCTACATTCAATTCTATTCTATATTCTATACTCCATTCAATTCAATTCTATATTCTATTCTATTTTACATTCAATTCTATTCGATATTCTATATTCTATTCCATTCCATTCCATTCTATTCTACTCTAATTCTATTCCTATATTCTATTCTATTCTCTTTTCCCTCCTCTTCGTCCTGCTTCCTTCCCTTCACTCTTTCTCCTTCCTTCTCCCTCTTTCCCTCCTCCTCCTTCTCCCTGCAAACCACTCACCCTTCAAACACTGAAGATGTTACTTAGTTGGGCCATGAGATGTCTGCAAGTAAACTCCCAACCCCAGAGAGCATCAGAGACCCCCCCGAGTCCAACCCAATTTCCTCCCCCTTTGAAGCAAAGCAAATCAGCCTCAAAACCAGCCCCCCCCCCTTCCCGGTTTACCTCTCCCCATCCTTTGGCGGAGGTTACCCGCCGGAGACCCAGGCTGACCGAGCCGCCACCGTTGCCGTTCTGCGTCGAGAGGTTTCCCGAGAGGATGGCGGTGTCCGTGGTCGTGAGCGGGGCCTGTGCAAGAACGAACGGATCGAGCCAGTGAGCCAAGTTAGAGATGAGCCAATAAGGTTCTTTGAAAGCGCGAGGCGCCCTCTGGGGGACAGAACAGGGAAAACAACCACAAACAACAACAACAACAACAACACACAGAGGCCTCTTACCTCGATGGACTGCGATATGTGCATCCGGTTGATTTCGATGTGGGGGAAAGGGCTGGCCGACACGTCTTCGAACTCCTCGTCGTAGCGGTCAAACAGGTCGGTCGCGTCCACTCCGACGCTAATCGTGCCCTGCGGAATCGGGACAGATCCTTGGGGTTACGGGACGGTGCGAGCCTTCGCGTCTGGAATTGCAGGCAGTCCTCAATCTACGACCCACAAGCGAGCCCAATATAGGAAGGGGTCAAAAGACTGGCTACCTCCTACAAATCCCGCCCTAATGACTCGTTTAATGACTGCATCACTTAGCGACCGATAATGCCAGTCCCGGATTGCGGTCGTAAGCTGAGGACTAGCTGGATGGAAGTTGCTCATTTTATCATCCTTGCGGGGTTTCATTCACCGCTTGGAGATTTAAACTCACCTTCTAGGAAATAAGTATATTTTACAACCAGGAGGACAAACACTACGTGATTTTGACAATCCCAGAGTCTTACTTTGGGGTTTGTCCGCTGCTGAAGCCGCCTCTCCTCCCTCTCGCGCTGCAATTGTTCAAATTCCTCCCGAATTTCGGCCGGGGTCCTTCTCCTTTCGACCACCTAAATGGGACAGAAATTCATTTTTAAAGGGTCGTCCATTAACATACAAAATGGAAAGGCTGAACCACGTTTCCATTCAGAAGACCTTCTGACCTGCAACTCCCTCCCTCCCTCCCTCATCAAACCGGCTGCGTAGATATTGTTATCCTCGCTTTAATGCCAGGAAGCACACCTAGGACGGGTGGAGGGCCCCCCCCTCAAGGTCCTCTAGTCCAACCCCTTGCCCAGGGCAGGAATCCAAGCCAAAGCATCCCAGTTAGAAACCTATCCAGACAAGTCAGCCTCCTTTCTGGAGCCTTACATGGAAACTAACCAAGGAGAGAAGCAATCTAGAAACAAGGAGGAATTTCCTGACAGTGTAGACAATTAACCTGTGGAACTGCTTGCCACCAGACGTTGTGGGTGATCCATCCCTGGAGGCTTTTTAAGAAGAGAGATTAGACAGTCTCCTGCGGGGTTGGACTAGAAGACCCCTAAGGTCCCCTCCAACTGTTATAGACTTACAACAGTTCATTTAGTGACCGTTCGAAGTTTAGAACAGCACTGAAAAAAGTGACTCAGGGCCATTTTTCACACTTATGACCGCCGCAACATCCCTGCGGACACATGATCAAAATTCGGACTTTTGGCCACTGACTCATATTTATGATGGTTGCAGTATCCCTTTTGCGACCGTCTGGTGAGCAAACTCACTGGGGAAACCAGATTGGCTTCCCAAAGTAACTTAACCAGGGCAGCAATTCGCAAAATGACAATGGCAAGGAAGGGCGTAAAAAAAAGCCACTCTTAAAAACCGTCTCGCTTAGGAGCGGCTCTGTTGGGCTTGATTGTGGCCGTAAGTACGAGGCCTTACGTTCTTTTCCCCAAATCAAGAGAAGTTTCCAGCTTATTGAGCTGAGACCGTCCTTCTGCAGAGATTATGGGGAAGAAATCCCACCCACCCACGTCCCCTGGCTCAAGCTCTTAAAACCCCCGGCACGAAAAAACCAGGGGATTAAATTATCCGCAGGGCCAAGGAAGGTGAAACGGATGTCGAATAACCAGGATGAATGAATTTATAGCCAATTATTTTTATCTCCGGGTCTCTTTTGGGGCCAGATGGAAAGGAAAGGACAAACAAAAAAACACCAACGCTCCCAGGCTGCGAAAAAAAGCCCATTTAGAGAGTCCGGCCACATCTGCCGGGACTGACCACGAGGTTAAAAACATCTGGCCTCCGGGGTGACCTCATTGGAGGACGCTTTTCTTGGGAAAATGGACAGGTCAGGGGGTTAGAGAGATTTGTTCTGCAGCTGAACAGGGGGAGGTCAGCCTTATTTCACCAGGGGAAGGGAAAAAGAAAAATAAGGCTGGGGTCGAAGAATAGCGAGCCCACCTTAAATCTCCCTTCTCAGCTGTCCTTCCTCCCCGGCTACCACCTCTGGGCAGCCAATCTGGACTGCATCATCATATATCTCATATGGATATATAGGTGAGTATGTGCATCGTTTCCTATTTGTATATTTATTTTGTCATGTGGGTGTGGTGTATATTGGAGGGGGAGGCCCTTTGAGAGCCGCATGCAACGAAATTTCATTTTAATTTATGCTGATCAATGTACATTTAAAGTGACAATAGTTGTATTGTATTCTATATTTATTCTATTCCATTCTATTCTGTCCTATTCCATTCTATATTCTCTTCTCTATTCATCTGTTCTATTATATATTCTATTCTATTCTTTCTCTCCGCTCCTTTCTATTCTACTCTATATTATTCTATTCTCTATTCATCTATTCTATGCTATTCCATATTCTCTTCTCTTCTTTATTCTATTCAAGTCTATTCTTTCTCTTCTCTTCTATATTCTCCTCTTCTCTATTCTATTCTATATTATTCTATTCTATTCTACTCCACTCCACTCCATTCTCTATTCATCTATTTATTCCAATCCATTCCATATTCTCTTCTCTTCTATATTCTCTTCTCTTCTATATTCTACTCTATATTATTCTGTTCTATTCTCTATTATTCCATTCCATTCTCTATTCTATTCTATATTCTATTCAATTCTATTCTTTCTATTCTACATTCTCTTCTATATTCTATTCTATTCTCTATTATTCTATTCTATTCTATTCTATTCTATTCTATTCTATTCTATTCACATCGGAAATCTGAAGTCTTAAGTCGTGTCTACTGTTTCCACTGAATCTTCTCAACCCAATTATTCCTCCCCCCATCCTTCCCATCTCATCCCTCAACTCACAGAAACGGCACGATTTCAATTTCCACTTTCGGCTGAAAAGAAGATCAATTGGAAAAAAGAGAGATGGCACAGATGTGGCTTTTTTTAAAAAAATGTCACCCCTTTTTCCCGAGCTCTTTGCAAACACCTTGACAATCTGCAGCACCCGAATTTCCTGCTCTTTAAACCATCCGCTGCCCTCCCTTCTCTCTTTCGGTCTCCATCGCCACTTTAATGAATATTTCCTACGGCGATGCATTCATTTATTTTCTTTCCTTTTAAAATAATCAGCTCCTTCTTCTGTTTATTTTTCATAAATTCGCAGCCACGATTAAATCTCGGGGGTCACCGCTTCAAATTATAAAATTCTCGCTGTTTTTTTCCCCCTCCCTCTCCATTAGGGGAGTCTGACACTGCGGCCAAAACTAATTATGGAATTTTGTTTTATTTTTGGAACGTTCCACCCATCAAATCCGTCACTATGATCGGTCAGGATGGGAGTGAAGTCCGAGCAAGGAGGCTCGGACGGCCTGAAGGGAATGCCTGAAAGTCGCGATTCAAGGCTGCCTTTCCTTTTTCATCCAACCCTGGAGGGCGTTGGCATCAGAATCGCAGAACGACAAGAGTCGGAAGGGAGCTTGGAGGTCATCTAGCTCAACCCTTCTGCTCGAGCAGGAGACACTTTCCCACGGAAGTTGGAAAGGGGGCAAATGGGGGGGGAGAATCACAATGGTCTCGCTTAGCGGCATCAATTCTGGGCACAACTGTGATCGTAAGTCGAGGACTGTCTGTATTACATTTTTCTCTTTCTGAGATAAGAACAAAATTTGGCCCTTTGGTGGTTTTTTTTTTCCTTCCCTGGCCTGCCAATCGTTCTCATCAGGGGCGCGTAGCTCCCTTGACCATAAAAAGCTAAATACACGGAGTTATTTTTAACAGAGAGACCTTTAAAAATCCTTCAAAGGTCTTTTAAAAATCTCTCAGCTGAATGCCAATAGCTCCACTATTTTTATTATGGCAAGATAAATCACCTAACCGAGGCTGAGGGAAAAGAAAAAAGAAAAGAAACTCAAAATATTGTTAGGTAAATATTGAGTTTCTCACTTACGCTCTGCCTGATGTAGAATATCGGCAAATATTAAACCCATCCAGACAGTTCTAACTTTGGTTAAGCCATTTCCAAATGGCTCTATCATCAGATAGTCCCTTGACTTACGACCGTTGTGTTTAGTGATGGGTCAAATTTAAATCAGCCCTGGGGAAAAAAAAAGACTTACGACCATGTTTCACACTTACGACCTTTGCAGCATTCCCCCATGGTCACATGATCAAAATTCTTGGCACCTGACTCATATTTACAACGGTCGCAGTGTCTCAGTTTTGCCACTTTCTGACAAAGTCAGCCAGAGTCGCTCAACAACCATGTGACTCACTTAACAAAAGCAGGGATTCGCTTAACGATGGTGGCAAGGAAGGCCGTAAAATGGGTCAACGCTCGCTTAGCGACAGTCTCGCTTAGCGATGGAAATACTGGGCCCAAATACGGTCGGAAGATGAGGATTACCGATAACACATTAAAATCCATCATGGGGGAGGGGAAATAACCCCTCTTTTCAAGAGATCCTTCTTTCAAGTCCTTACTTTAAGAAAAAAAATAATTAAATGACCAGCTGATCATTTTTGCAGTGTTTTTAATGAGTGCATCTCTTCCTCTTAAAAATACACACACACACACAATATATATATATACACACACATCTATCTCTATCTATCTATCTATCTATCTATCTATCTATCTATCTATCTATCTATCTATCTATCTATCTATCTATCTATCTATCTTATCTACATATATATCTTTTTTTTTAAATGCCCTCCTGGCCCAATTTTTCTGTAGTCACTGATGCATCCTTCGCTTTGTGGACACACACTACACACACATAAACACATATCTATAATCTATCTATCCTATCCTATCCTATCCTATCCTATCCATCCATCTTATCTACCTATATATCTTTTTTTTAAATGCCCTCCTGGCCCAATTTTTCTGTAGTCACTGATGCATCCTTCTCTTTGTGGATTTTTCGCCGTCTGCCAACCAGGTGCAAGACTAGCCAGAGCGAGCGTCCACTGCTGGTATTTTTAGCTGCACGGAAGGGCAGAACCTCCATTTAAAAAGTTGAATTTTCCAAAATTGAGACATTGGAAAAAGTGCCGAGAAGATATTGAGAAGATGATTGAAGGCCAGGAGGCTAAAAAATAGGCAGAGCAGTTGCAGGAATTGGGGGTATCTAGTTTAATGAGAAGGAGGACTGGGGGGACATGATGGCAGGATTCCAGTATTTGAGGGGCTGCCCCAAAGAAGAGGAAGGGGTCCATCTATTCTCCAAAGCATTAGAAGGCAGGACAAGAAACAATGGTTGGAAACTCATCAAGGAGAAAAGCAACTTGGAATTTAAGGAGAAACTTCCTGACAGGGAGGACAATGAACCAGTGGAACTGCTTGCCACCACGAGTTGTGGCTGCTCCATCACTGGAGGTTTTTAAGGAGAGACTGGATAGCCACTTGTCTGAGATTGCATAGTTCTCCTGCTTGATCAGGGGGTTGGACTAGAAGACCTCCAAGGTCCCTTCCAGCCCTACATCCTATGGTCTATGAATTCTATTTTTCTCCTCCTAGAAGACCTCAAACTCAACAGCTTAATTTTTTGCAATACGAAACCTCAGGATGAATCCGTCCATTTTTGTGGCTCTTTCCCAAAATGAAGAATTCTAAACTTAAGCCATGCTCCGGCCCTGGGGGTTTTCAAGAAGAGACAGGACAGTCTAGCATGGTTGAGGGTGCCCTGCTTGAGCCGGGGGGGTTGGACTAGAAGACCTCCAAGGTCCCTTCCAACTCTTCTTACTCTGCTTCTCCTTCCCCGCCCCCCAAACAGACAAGCCCAAAGCCCAGATGGAGACCAGACGACATGGACAGCAGCTCTCTCTCTCTCTCTGCTTCTTACCTCCCATCCTTCCATCTCAAGGCCTCGCTTTCCATAAATGTCATAGATGGCTCGGGTCTGGGGGTCACTGAGCACTGGAAATGAAAATCGAGACGTTATTATACGAAGCTGCCGCTTTGGAGGCTGAGTTCACAGCCAAGCCTCTGCACCCAATCCACGCAAACACATTTCCAGCGCCTTTTCACTATTATTTTTAGAAGACAAAAAAAAAAACCCACAAAAAAGCAGGCCACCCAATTCACACACTGTGAAATGAATGTCGATCTCTAAAGAAGTATTTTGAAGCCTTTAAAAAATAAATAAATTCTGCCTAACCCTAAACCTCAGCACCTTTCCAAAAACTGGATTTTAAACTGGGGCACTGGGGAGGGGAAGACCAGAAGGTTTTAGAGGCAGAAACAGCACTCCTTTCCAGCTTCTTAAAATCTTGCTCAAAATTCAAGTGAAGGATGTTGTAAATTGTTGTTTGTCAACCTTGGCAACCTTGAAGATGAGCAGACTTCGGCTCTCAGAATTCCTCAGCCAGCCAAGCTTGTTTTTTGCTCTCCCACTCCCTTCCCCAGAGCAGAGAGAATGCAGAAGGAGGGTTTACAAGAGAGTAAGTAGGCCACAATGGGGATACACATTGGAAAGAAGGAAGGGAGGGAGGGAGGAAAGAAGGAAGGAAAAAGAAGATGGAGGGAGGAAGATGAGGGAGGGGGAGGAAGGAGGGAGGGAAGGAGGAAGGAAGGAAAAAGAAAAAAGAATAGGGAGGGAAGAAGAAGAAGAAGGAAGGAAGGAAGGAAGGAAGGAAGGAAGGAAGGAAGGAAGGAAGGAAGGAAGGAAGGAAGGAAGGAAGGAAGGAAGGAAGGAAGGAAGGAAGGAAATAAATAAATAAGGAAATAGTAATAGGGAGGGAGGAAGATGGAAGGAGGGAGGGAGGGAAGGAAGGAAAAAGAAAAAAGAATAGGGAGGGAAGAAGATGGATGGAAGGAAGGAAGGAAGGAAGGAAGGAAGGAAGGAAGGAAGGAAGGAAGGAAGGAAGGGGATGTATGGAGAATTCTGGGAGTTGAAGTCCACCCGTCTTAAACCCTCCAAGGTTGAGAGAGCCTGCAGTCTGTCATTCCGCTCACGTCCAGAGTAATCAGAGGCCAGGAATGCTGAGCCTTCCAAAAACCCCAGAGCCAAATTTCTCTGGCTAATCTCTGGGATTTAATAAGAAATCATTTATTTACTATTTCCCTCCGGGCCCAAGCAACGGACGGTGCCAAAACTGCCGGCCTTGCAGTTTTGCTGGGAAAAAGAGAAGAAAAAGAAAAGAGCCAAACCTGGCCAGCTGCTAATTTACTTCAGCTTCGGTTGCTTCTCCTTCCCTCTCCCACTTGGGTCCTTTTGGATCTCCCAAAATTGCCGCAAGCTATCAATAATTCAGAGGCGGCACAAGATTCACTCAACCAAACGGGGATCGGGGAAGGCCAGCTGAAGCGCCAGCTTTTCATGGAAAGCTTGACCGTAAATGGCTTGCAACCCACCCCCACCCCCCCACCCCCCAAAAATCCAAATCAATAAAAATAAAATCTGGCCATCTCACATTATCGCAAACGGTGTGGATCCATCATCATCATCATCATCATTATTATTATTATTTTTGCACACGCTGTTAAATCACCTCTCCTCTTGTCTTTTTGGCCAGCTTCCCTCTAAAACGCTTAAAAGCTTTTCTACAAACCTTTTTCTTTTAAAAAAATCTCTCTCTGTAGAGGGAAGGAAAGAGGCGGTTGGGAATTGGGAGTGGAGGGAGGGAGGAAACAAAAAACAAGCCCTTCGCCTGGTTTCTCAGCCTGGGTAACCTTGGAGACCCCCCCCCCCAAATTCCCTCCCCGCCTCTGCCCGACGAGGGAAAGAGCAGACGCATTAACCGGGGAAGCCCCTTTGCAGAGAAGGCCCGCCGTCTGCTGATGGGCAAGGCCAGGAGTGCGGTTGTGTTAAGCTCTTACGGGAAACACACACACACACAAACACGAGAGGGGCTCACGTGGACAGCTAAGAAGCGGGGGGGGGGGTGACAATGTGGTCTTGAGCAGGCCTGGCATCTCAGAGAAGCGTAATGTAAGAAGGGTTGGCTTTAAAAGGGAGGGAATGAGAAGGGAAGGGAGGAGGAGGAAGAAGAAAAGGACTCTGAGTCTTCACGGTGTCTGAACTTGGTTGTTTTCTGTAGATGTTTCATGACCCAACTAGGTAACATTATCAATGGTAAAAGGAAGGTGGATTTGCAGGGAGGAGGAGGAGGAAGGGGGGAGAAGAGGACTTGGTCCTCTCTTACCTTGGCTGGGGAGGAGGAAGAAGAGGAGAAGAGGGGGAGGAGGAGGATTGTGGGGTCCTTGGTGCTCTCTAGAGTGGTTTTCTTATAGTGGTTTCATGGCCCAACGAAGGAATATCATCAATGGCTCTACACAACGCAGACAGTCGGCGATAGGCAGCACAGATGACGTTCCCTAGTTGGGTCACGAGACGCCTGCGAGAAAAACCACCCGGCTCAGCATAGAATCCCAGTTTCCTGGAAGGGAGACACGCCCCCCCCCCCCCCCTCCTTCCGCTTCTGACCTTCGTAAGCCTGATGCAGGAGGTTGAAGAGCTGTTCAGCCTGCCTCTTCAGTTCGGGGTCTCTGTGCTTGTCGGGATGATACAACATGCACAGCCGGCGGTAGGCGGCTTTCAACTCCTCTTGAGAGGCCTGGGGGGGGGGGGGGGGGGGAAGAGGAAAAAAAAGACCAGAAATTTACAATTAAACCAGCAATCAAGGCTATTGAGTTCCCAAATCTGCTGGATAAGGGAAGCCAAGCTTTGCTGGTCAGGAGGTCGCAAGTACAGATCACGTGACTCAGGGACGTTGCGACCATCGAAAATTCGAGTCGGTTGGCGAGCGCCTGAATTTTTGAGCATGTGACCGCGAGGATGCGGCGACGGTCGTAAGTGTGAAAAACGGCCAGAAGTCTGCTTCTGAATTTGAAACGGTCGCTAAAACAAATGGTTGTAAGTCAAGGCCTTCCTGGATTTGGGAAACTATCATTAAACCACCATGCAAATACAGGAATATCCTGAGGTTTATGCAATTAAAGGCTTTATTTAAGCAGTCGAAAAAATGTGTCTAGCTTCCTGGAACAATTTTAACCAGTGGAACAACTTGCCACCGGAAGTTATGAATGCTCCAACACTGGAAGTCCTGCCTGAGCAGGGGGTTGGACTAGAAGACCTTTAAGGTCCCTTCTACCTCTATTCTCATTGATTGATTGATTGAAATGGTCACTTCCAGCCCTATTCTGATTGATTTGATTAATTGACATGTTTGAGCAGGGAGTTGGACTAGAAGACCCCAAGGGTCCCTTCCAGCTCTAATCTTAATGGATTGATCTTGGAGTCATCTCCTGGCCTTCACAAGTTGAAGAGCCCAGGTCCTGTTCTTAAAGTCAGCAAACAAAAAACAAAAAAACCCCACACCATTTTTAATATACGTAGCAGGACTGGAGCCATTTCTGAAACTGATATTGTTTTTTTGTTCTGTTGTTAATTCTTAGTTCATCAACATGCAAATTGGACAAAACCTGCCAGGTTTTGAAAATGCATCTTGCTGCCTCTCTTATAAATTTAGGAGAATTAACGCCCATAAGGAAGGAGTAGAAATTCTGGCTGGGCTGGGACTTTTATTTAGTCAAACTGGTGATAAATGGCTTCATGTGCTATTGATTAAGTCATAGAAATGCGCCATTCAATTCCCCGCCCCCCGCCCCCCCCCACGCAAATATCATGTTCAATAAAATGCAAAATTGGGCTTTTCATCACCGTCAGGGGGGGAAATCGCTAAGGTCACCGGCTCGATATTGCATGAACGAAGAATGCCTCTCCGGCAGCTGCCCGAAATCCTGACAGCATTTCACATCGTAATGAGAGACTAATCCTGATACGGGGAGTCCCCGAGTTACGGCCACAACCGAGGCCGAAATCCACACGTCGAAAAATGAGGCGAAATTCGCTTCACAACGGTCTCATGGCAAAATAGAAATTTGGGGCTTGATTGTCGTCGTAAGTCATTTTTTTGTGTCATTGCCAGAACTATTGACAAGAGCCGGATTTTTTCCCTTCCCCTTCTCATCTCATCCTGGTCTGTTTAACTCTGCTCTCTTCCATCCTCCTGGTCACACTAACCAGGATAAGAGAGGCAGGAGGAGGAAGGATACAGAATCGGGGAGACCGGTCTGCAAATTTTAATAAAATAATTCTGGCAGGATTTGGTTTCTTTAAAAATAGGTTGGGGAGGTGAGAAGCAATTAACTCGAGACGCCTTCCCCAAAGCCAGCATTCAAAGCTTGAACATGCCTGGAAGCTCCACCTTGGTTCGATCTTGATTTATAAGTTTCTCAATTAAATGGTCTGTCACAGCAGCCTTATATTCTGAAAGGACCCTGACAGGTTTCATGGCTGCGTCTGCCTCTGCTTCGTACTTTTTTTTATCCCTCCTGGCAAATCATCGGATCATGGAAATCAGCCCTGCCACCTTTCCTATTTAATAAACATAGTTCTGGGGGTTCTTCCTGTTCTGGATGCAGCCCAAAATTAATAACTATAAAGAACTGTCATCTTGTCAAAATGTTTGCCTGTGTGCGGCCCTGGACAGATTTGATCCTATGGGAAATAAACGGAATTTCCCCCTCTATTTATTTGTTTAGCATTGGTTTATTAAAGGGTTTTCTCACCTACTTTTCAAACATAGCCTGGGAAAAATGTCATTTTTCATATTACATATTACAACCTATTAAGGGGAACTTAACAAAGGACATGAAGCATAGCCTCCAACTATTTTTAAAATCTATTTGGTTCTTTTTTTTAAAAAAAATGTAATAGATGAAATCGTGCATGGTTCTAAGGGGAAAAAATTCACATAAGTGTGAAGACAGTCAAAATAAAATTTGGCAAAATTAACTACATTCTTAATGCTCTCTGAGCTTGGCTGCTTCCTCGCAGACATTTCACGACCTTACTAGGAAACATCATCAGTGCTAGAAGGGAGTGGGATTTGTGGAGAGGAAGAAGAGGAGGAGGAGAAGGAAGAAGAAAAGGAGAAGGAGGAAGAGGGAGGACTGTGAGGTCCTTGGGCTTTCTGAGCTTGGATGTTTTTTTGCAGACATTTCATGACCCAACTAGGGAACAGCATCAGTGTTACAAGGGAATGGGGATTTCCTCTCCAGTTACATACCTATAACTCACTCCCTTCTAGCAACTGGTATGTCTTTATGACTGTAACTTTGAATGGTAAACTAAGTGAATGGTGGTAAATCAAGGACTGGCTGTTTGCCTGCACAAGTGTGGAAATCACCTCCAGGCAAAAGAGTTCAGGTTCAAAGATGGCCAGGAGAGCAAGAATATGAACACAGAGTTAAAAAGAATTACAATTTGTCCTTTTTTAAAAAATAGCAACTTGATACCAACCCTTTATTTTTGCCACTATCGAATATATCCCCGTAAAAGCCACAAAACTTTCGAGAACTGAATAGAGGGCCCACGTGTCTTTCAATTAGCCATTAACTGTGCAAAGGAAGCTATTCTGCATTTTTGGCAGAATGTTAACACTGATGGTAGAAAAACAAGAGTTTAGTGTCGTTCCGATTTTATTTTTCCCTCAGGCCAATTTAAAACGGGGGGAAGAGCCGAGCCGTAGATCTGCTCAGACGAAAGCTCTCCCAAACTAATTAATCCAAAATTTAATGCATAATACATTAACAAGCACCATTTTCTCTTCCTCTGATGGTGCAGTAGGTTTTTTTGATATAAAAGGATGCTCAAATCTGAAAATAGACGGAAGAGAGATATTGTATCCAGAGGTTGGGAACGAGGATCGGTGGTCAGTAAAAAGGAAACCAGCATAATCCGTAAAACCATTGCCCAGTCAATAGAAGTAGTCCTCGAGTTATGGCCGTTCAATGAAGTGACTGTTCAAAGAGGACTGGAAGAAGTGACTTATGTCCATTTTTCACACTTACGACAGCTGTACCATCCTGGGGTATATACGATAAAAATACATAGATAATAGATTATATATCTATAACTATCTTTATTTATCTATCTATAGATATATACAGTATATATAGATGATTATCTATCTATATTTATCTATAGATATGTATCATATATATATGTGTGCATGTGTACATGCAAGCAAATATGTGCGTGTATATACATATATGTATATATGTGTGTGTATGTATATATGTGTATATATGAATATATGTGGGTCTGTATGTTCAAATACATGGATATGTGTGTGTTTGTATGGGCATTGGTATACAGGTAGTCCTTGAATTACAACAGTTCATTTAGTGACTGTTCAAACTTATAATGGCACTGACAAAAATGACTTAGGGCTGTTTTTCACTCTTACGACCATGGGCAGCATCTCCTTGGTCACGTGATCAAAATTCAGCCGCTTGGCCACTGACTCGTTGCTGTGTCTCAAGATCACATGATCCTCTTTTGCGACCACCTGGCGAGCCAACTGCAGTGATTCACTGAACCACTGTGGCAAGAGAAGCCGTAAAACAGGGCAATGCTCACTTCGCGAATGTCTCGCTTAGCTACATCGATGTCGGGCTCGATCGTGATCATAAGCCGAGGACTATCTTGCATATGTATGTATGTGTATGGAGAGAATGAAGATAGACAGGCAGACAGACAGATGGATAGTTAGAGATAGCTAGATGATAGATGACATAGAATATATAAATACATACATACATACATATATATACATACACATACACGTCTATCTATCATCTTTCCCTATCTATCCTGTTAAGAGTTGGCATCAGAATTTCACCTTTAATCCATGCCAGGGTGTACATAGAAAAACTGACAGTAAAGGATTATCTGTGGGCAAAGGGGTGGACTAGATGACCTCTAGAGGACCCTCCCAAAGTGCCTTTTGGGCCCCTCCTCGGCGGCAAAACCTCCAAAATCGAGATCTGCTCTGGGGCAAAAGGAGGAGAGGCTCCTGTTCGCATACCACATTAATTAGACATTTGACCGAAATCCCCGCCCGCTTCTGTCCTGTCAATGACTGGCCGAGCCTCCTAGGGTGCTCTCCCTATCGCCTCCCGGTCCCGGATCGCCTCGGAGCGGACCCCCGGAGGAGGCCGGATCCCCTCAGCGCCTCACCTCCCGCCGCACATTCAGCAACGAATAATAGTCCTCGTTGTCCGGCGCTTCATCGCCTGAAGAGGCCGCCGCCATGTTGCCGAACTTTCACCTTCCCCGCGCGCATGCGCCGGCGAGCAAGCGCCCTTCCCTCCACGCCCGCTCTAGGAAAAGAACAGGCCGGCAGGGGAGTGTGCGAAGCGAAGAACAGTTCCGCCTGCGCGGACGGGGACCCCCCCCAAAAAAAAGCCGGCGGTAGAAAGCAGACATGCGCAAAAGCGGCCGAAGGAGGACGGCCTCGAGGTTTTTGAAGGAGGCGCCGCGTGTGCCTTTGCCACGCATGCGTCCTAATGGCAGAGGGGAAAACCGCGCTTACTTGTGGGCGGAGCTACACGCTACCCGTCTGGGGTTGCCAGTAATGTGTGAACCACGTGTAAAAATCTGGATTAAATGTTAATATATATTGCAAGTCCATGTAGGATAGGCCATATCCTAAAACAAAAAAATACACGTTCAAAATGCTGGTGACTGCGAGTTTGTGCACATAGCATTTATTAATTTACATAAAGCCTTTTGAGAGCTGTATGCCATGAAATTTCATTTTAATGTATGCCGATCTGTGTACATTCAAAGTGGCAATGAAGTTATTCTATTCCATATTCCATTCTATTTCCTATTCTATATTCAATTTGATTGGATTCTATGTTCTACATTCCATTCTATTTCCTATTCTATATTTTATTCCATTTGATTGAATTCTATATCCTATATTCCATTCTGTTCTATTTTATATTCCCTTCTAGTTCCTATTCTGTATTCTATTCAATCTGATTTAATTTTCTATGCTAGTTTAGTCTATTCTAGCAGATATTCCATTAACTTTACAACAGCCATCTACACGACAAGGTGACTCTAATTAGTTCTTAGTAACTTAAGCTACTTAAGATCATTTTTCACACTTATGACCGTTGCAGCATTCCCACGGTCATGGAAGAGAGAGAGAGAAAAAGAAAGAAGAGAGAGAGAGAGAGACAGAGAGAGAGAGAAGGGAAGAGAGATGCCCAGGGAAAACAGATGCACCCTCCAAAAAGGTCTTACAACCAGCACATCCCACGTTTCTCCTCCAAAGGGACTAGGATGCTGCTTTCTTCTGTTAAACTGGTCACTTCTGGGAGACACCTCTGTCCTTACCTGGGCTGGAAGCAGTGGGAGAAGACTGGAAGGGCTAGAGGTGCCTTTTGTAGATGCAGATGGGCAGAGCATGAATAATGCAAATTCCAATTCTTATGAAAATGAGGAATTTAATTGCATTACCTACAGAATGGAGGGGGAGTCTCCCCCTGACAAACATTTTCGGGAACTCTTTTGTGCCCGTTTTGAAGATCCACTTGCCACCACAGAGCACTGGATTCCCTCCAGGATCCCACAGGTATCTCCTTCTCTGAAGATCTCAAGGTTGTCCTTCACGGCCTGATCTTCTGCAATTCTCCAAGATCTCGAAACATGTCCTTTCTCCTTCGAGATCCCCCTTCCCCCCCTCCCAAAAATGTCCTTCTCTTTCTCCAAAAACTGGGATTTCCTCTCCCTTCTCCTAAGATCTTAAGTGGATCCTTCTCCGGGATCTCCTCCGCCTGCTCTTCACCAAGACCCCTTGCTAGTAAAATGGCCACAGCTGCCCGTGATCCCAGGACAATGTGACCGTCGTAAAGAGGAGCCCATTGCCAAGCATCTGAATTTAGATCACAACTGCAACAGTCACACGTGTGAAAAACAGTCCCAAGTCCCTTTTTTTTGCCCAGAGCCGTTGCAACTTCGGTCATTCAATGAACCATTGTAAGTCGGGGACGACCTGTATACCCCCACCAGGAGATGAGGGCTGCCTCG
Source organism: Bungarus multicinctus (assembly GCA_023653725.1). NCBI lineage: Eukaryota > Metazoa > Chordata > Lepidosauria > Squamata > Elapidae > Bungarus > Bungarus multicinctus. Next base: position 8,758,640 of record CM042845.1, on the reverse strand, counting down.
TGAGTTCTCCCTTAATCTTGGTTCTCTGCATGGAATTTGACTTTTAAGGGAAGCACCAAGCTGAGTATTGGAATTATGGCACTGTCTCTAAGAGAGAGACAGATAGAGAGAGAGAAAGACACATACACACACACACAAACACACACACACACACACACACACAAAAGCCTTTGGAAGAATCTCGGGGTCTTCTGAACCCGGCTCAGTAAACAGAGATCTTTGCGCAGCTTGTGGCTTCCCACTCTGGGATTAATTAAAGTCTCTGCTTTCCACTTTGCCTGGGTAACCTTTCCTTTATGCCTTTTAGTAGGTGTAGGGCCCCGAAAAAGTCAAGTCTATTATTGGCACGGCTCGGAGGGGAAAGGATCCTGCCCACCCTTGAAAGAACATGATGTTTAATGTTGCGTGAGGCTTCTGCTCCAGATGCTGCTGTCAAAGAGGCTCAGGTGAGAGGCTGGGCTGGGGGGAGGGAGGCAGGCAAGCCAGCCTGCTAAAACCTCTCTCGGAGGAGGAGAAGGAGGAACTGAGAAACAGGAGAAGAGGGAGAAGAGGGAGGAGGAGGAGGAGAGGAAGGAGGAAAAGGAGGAATTGAGAAATAGGAGAAGGAGGAGGAGAAAAAGGAGTAGGAGAAGAGGAAGGAGTAGGAAAAGGCAGAATTGAGAAATAAGAGAAGAAGAAGCGGAAGGAGGAGGAATTGAGAAATAGGAGAAGAGGAAGGAGGACGTGGTGGTATTGAGAAATAGGAGAAGAATGAGAAGAGGAAAGAGGAAGAGGAGGAGAAAAAGAAAGAGAAGAGGAAGGAGGAGAGGAAGGAGAAGAAGAGGAAGTGGAAGAGAAAAAAGGAGAGGAGGGGGAGGAGAAGAGAGGGAAGAGGGAAGGGGAAAGGCAGGATAGAAGGAAGACAGGAAAGGAGGAAGGAAGGAAGGAGAGAGATAGAAAGATATAAGGCGGAGAGAGAAGGACATGAAATGAAAGAAGGAAGGAAGGAAAGAAAGAAAAAAGATTAAAATAACGTGGAGGCGCCTGCTGCCAAGCCCATACGCAGAGTGCTCCCTGCCCTCCATTGACCCAGCTCCTTCGCCTGGGTGCCCGGGCGTGTGCTGGCTGGCTGGCTGGCGTGGGTGCCCTCCCTTCCCTCCCTCTCGTCCCAAAGACTTTGAAGAGTTAAGCAAAAAAAGAAACCTGCTTTGGCTCATTCAGGACCCCCCACTCTCCTCTCTCTCTCTCTTCTGGGTCTGCAGGGGGGGGGGCGCCCACACACCTCTTTCCCACGACACAGCTAGTCCTCCACTTATAACCGTTACGTTTAGCGTCCCTAGGGGGCTTAGGATCGCTTTTCAGACATAAGGGCTGTCGCAGCCTCTCCGCCTGCCCACCCCCACCCCCCCATGATCAAACTTCAGACGCCCGGCAAACCGGCTCGCATTTACGACGGTCGCAGCATCCCAGGGGGGGTGGAGGGGGTGCAGTCATGTGATCTTCTTTGGCGGCCTTCTGCCCCGCAGAGTCGGTGGAGAGGCTGGACTTGCTGAACAGCGGCGTGACTAAGTGGACCCCTGCAGGGATTTCGCTTAGCAACGGGGTGTGTCTGTGTGTATGTGTGTGTGTGCAAAACTCGTTTCACGACTGGGTCGCTTAGCAACAAATCTTTTGGGCTCAATTGTGGTGGTAAGTCGAGGACTACCTATATAAGGTCTCCTGCTTGAGCAGGGGGGGTTGGACTAGATGACCTCCGAGGCCCCTTCCAACCCTAGGATTCTATGTTCTAATTACTGAAGCAGGCCAGCATACTTCCCCTGGGACCCAATCCTTCCTTTCTTCCCCCTTCTCTCTCCTCCTTCCTTCCTTTCCCCCTCCCTTTTCCTTCCTCTGTACCTTCCTCCTTTCCTTCCTTCCTTCCATCCATCCTCCCTCCCATCCTCCACTTCCTTCCTTCTTTCCTTCTCTCTGCCTTCTAGTTTTCTATCTCTCTCCTTCCTTCCTCCCTCCCTCTATTCCTTTCCTCACTAATCCTTCTATCCTTTCTCCTTCCTTCCTTCCTCCTCTCACTAACCCTTCTTTCTCCTTCCTTCCTTCTGTCCCTTCTATATTTCTATCTCTTTCCTTTCCTCCCTCCCTTTTCCTTCCTCTGTACCTTCCTTCCTTCCTTCCTTCCTTCCTTCCATCCATCTACTCTCCCATCCCCCACTTCCTTCCTCCTCTCTCTGCCTTCTATCTTTCTATCTCCCTCCTTCCTCCCTCCCTCCCTTCATTTCTCTCCTTACTAATCCTCCTTCCTTCCTTCCTTCCTTCCTTCCTTCTTCCTTCCTTTCCTTCCTGTCTCCATTTGAAGCCAAGCCAGGGATTCCCTTGAAGCAATTGTAAAAAAAAGCAGAGGGCGCTTAGCCCCACACAGACCCTCCTATAGGGACACCCTACCAATCCTTGCTATGCTGATGATCCCCAGATCCTGCCTGCAACCTCCCGGAGACCCCTGCCCGTTTCTGGAATCCGATTTCGAGACAAGGAACAGAAGAAGGAAAATTAATTCTTCGCACAACCTAAGAGCTTGTGGGAGTTGATCACAGTTAAAACCGAGGAGAAGAAGAAGAAAGCGACGGCCCTAGAAGCATTAAATCAGATTTCTGGCCACCGCAGAAGCCTTTTACCGCCTCGGATTAATTTCTGTGGGAAATTGGAACTCGGTTACCTTCCCTCCTACATCTGTCTTTCCTTCCCACTGCCTGGAGGGATACCTGACATTTTAAAACTCGTCTTTCGGGGTGGGTGGGTGGGTTGCAGGCTTAATGCAAACCCCCTCCTGTCTTTTCTTCCCCGGCGGGAAGAGATTTTCCATTACGAGAGCCTCCTTTTATAGTCCCGCATTCCAATTTAGGAAGAAATACGTCCCGATCAAATATTGATGGGCGGAAAACAAATCGGATTTTCGAGCGCTGAGACAGACGGACGAGACTTTGGACGGTCGCGCCTCCATCGTAGCCAAATTGGGGGGGGAGGAAAATTTTTTTAAAAAAATTCCTTCCCTGCCAGGAAATTTCTCCTTAGTTCTCCAGTTGCAGAAGGGAGGAGAGAAAGAGAGGAGAGAAGGAAGAGGAAAAAAACAAAAGGAGGAGGATAAGAGTGATGGGTTCAGGAAGGGTGTGAGATGTGACCCAAAGAGGATTTTGGAAAGAAAATGAGAATATTCCTTGGCCAAGGACAGCGGCGGCTCTCGGACGGCACAGAAATGTTAAATGAATTCCCCAGAGGGAATATCAACAAGTGAGCCTGTTGTTCCAAAATGTTCCCCTGGTATCTTTGCTTCTATTTGGGGGGGCATTTCACCTCCTGATCCTGTTGCCACCCCCAATGTTACTGTGGAAAGGGCTGGGCTCCTTTTTTTGTCTCTTGGCCTGAGAAATACAGAAAAGAAGAAGGAATCCATCCCACACCTGAAGATGCTCCCTACACAGTTGGTTGCCAGACTAACACAAAAAGGTTGTTTCCAAGAAACGCTGAAAGCCATTCAGACATGAAAATCGACTCAGAAGGCTGAGATTCAAGGCTGATGATTGCTTTCCTTTCCTCCCTCTTTCCCCTCCCTCCATTCCTTCTTCCTTATTTTCACTTCCTTCCTTCTTTCCTTCCTTCCCTCCCTTCCTCTTCCATCTCCTCCCACCCTCCATTCCTTTTCCTTCCTTATTTTCACTTCCTTCCTTCTTTCTTCCTTCCCTCCCTCCCTCTTCCATCTCCTCCCTTCCTTCTATTCCTCCCTCCCTCCCTTCCTTCTCCTTCCTTATTTTCACTTCCTTCCTTTTTTCCTTCCTTCCCTCCCTCTTCCATCTCCTCCCTCCCTCCATTCCTTTTCCTTCCTTATTTTCACTTCCTTCCTTCTTTCCTTCCTTCCCTCCCTCTTCCATCTCCTCCCTCCCTCCCTCCCTCCATTCCTTCTCTTCTTTTTCTTCCCTTCCTTTTTCTTCCTCCCTTCCCTTCTCTCATTTTTCCTTCCTTTTCCCCTTTCATTCTTGTTCTTTCGCTTCCCCTCTTTCTCTCCAGCCATACTCCTTTGCTTCATCTGGAGACCTTCCAGTAGGGCTGGAAGGGACGTTGGAGGTCTTCTAATCCAACCCCTGATGGAAGGAAAATGGCTGTCCAGTCTCTTCTTGAAGACCTCCAATGATGGAGCCCCCACAACACTAGGAGGCAAACGGTTCCACTGGTTAATTGATCTAGGATTACAGAGTAAGAATTGGAAGGGACCCTGGAGGTCTTCTAGTCCAATCCCCTGCTCAAGCATATAGGAGACCCTATATCACTCCAGTCAAATGTTTCTCCCATCTCTTCTCGAAAGCCTCCATTGATAGAGCACCCACAACTTCTGAAGGTAAGCCATTCCATAGTTTAATTGTCCTCCCTGTCAGGAAATTTCTCTTTAATTCCAAGTTGCTTCTCTCCTGGATGAGTTTCCACCAGTTGCTTCTCATCTTGACCCCTTCCTCTTCTTTGGGGCAGCCCCTCGAATATTGGAAGATGTTATCATGTCACCCCTATTCCTTCCCTTTCTCACACTAGACCTACCTAGCTCTCTCAATCGCTCATTCCTGCACCCTTCTGCAGGCTCAGTCGACTAGGTGGAGAAGATTGTATCTCAACATGGTACGCCAACATGTGGTGGGAGCAGAAACAACAAAGACAAGACCGATCGGGCCATGAATTCTGCTGTTCCTCTTCCAGCACGATTCTCAGGCTGAAATATTTAAGATTTAGCTGCCTTCCTTCGGTAAATAATTGATGTTCCATCTTAGCAGCTGGAGAACATCAACCCTCTGCATTGTTGACAAGCAGAACAGAGCGTTCCAAGATGTTTGCTGGAAGTGAATTTGGATCTCCTGGAAAAAGGACATCTGCTTTCGGCTTATAAACAGGTTGCCGCCTTTCCCCCCAAAACACGTGGGCCGGTAGGCAGGTGGGAACGAGCTCCCAGAGCGACAGAGTCGGTTTTCGTAAGGCAGAGGAAGAGAGTCCTCGATTTGTGACTCTTTGTTCAAAGTTACGACAGGCCAAAGACATGCTCCTATTTTAGAGCAAGGGTCTCCAACCTTGGCCATTTTGGAGGCAGGTGGACTTCAACTCCCAGAATTCCTCAGGCAGGAGAGCTTTAAAGACTGGTGGATGCCAACTCCCCAAATTCCCCCCAGCCAGACGTGATCAAAATTGGGGCAATCGGCATGTTTCTTTTTGGAAACCTCCAGTGATGGAGCATTTACAACTTCTAGTGGCAAGCTGTTCCAGTGGTTAATTGTCCTCCCTGTCAGGAAATTCCTCCTTAATTCTAGGGTGATTCTCTCCTTGATTGGTTTCCATCCATTGCTTCTTGTCCTGACTTCTGGTGCTTTGGAGGATAGCTTGACTCCTCTTTTCTTAGGGGCAGCCCCTCCAATATCGGAAGATGCTGCCATGTCACCCATGGACCTTCTTTTCGTTCAACTAGACACCCCCAATTCCTTCAACCGTTCTTCGTATGTTTTATCCTCCAGTCGCCTAATTACCTTCGCTGCTCTTCTCTGCGCTCTTTCCAGAGTCTCACCATCTTTTTCCTTCCCCCTTCAAAGAGCCAGTGACTTTTGAGGAGGGCACCAAACCGTCTTGACCACAACCTTGTTTTAGAAAGCTGGAATCTTGGTCCTTCTTCCTATCTTCAGACCAGATCCACACAAAAAAGCACATCTTTGGCAAGAATTCTGTTTTTGCTGGATGATCGGCTTTCTTCTCTCACACACACACCCTCAATGAAATCCTCACTTCCTCTGCACCTTTTCCATGCAACTTGCCAAGAGGAGAAGTTTCTCCATCTCAAGGGCATCCATGCTTTTGAGAACCGTGGACTGTTCTTATCGAGTCGGCTCACAAACAATCATCTCTCAGCAAAATGAGGTTTCTTCCCCTGCTCTGCGGTTTATTATTCTGCGCCTTCTCGGTTGCAGATTTCCAGAGAAAGTGGGCAAAGGAGAGAAAGAGAGAGACAGAGAGAGACAGAAAGAGACAGATACAGATAGACAGAGAGAGATAGACAGACAGAGAGACACACAGGGAGTCAGACAGACAAAGGGACAGAGAGAAAGAGAGATGGATGGATGGAAATGTTCCTACATCTTTTTCGATATAGGAACTGCCCACTTCAGACTGACAGGTCATATCACCTGATGGACACGATATATTGCTGTTACCTAGTACGAATTAAAGTTTATATTATACAAATTCCCCCATTCTGTCCATTTTATCCTGTGGCTTATCAGCCTGGGGTTTGGGAGATGGGATCATTTAAATATTGCCATGGAGTCTTAATGGCACTGGATCAATGAAAGATGATGAAATAAAGAACGAGTAAAAAGTCTATATAGGAAGTTAAGCCAGATACGTTGTTGCTAGAGAAACTGCATGGTCAAAATTACACTTGGGTGGCGTAGAATGGTTTCCCAGCACTTGCTTAAACTCAGAGAAGGAGCTGTTTGGATTGCAAACTTTTAGAGATACTAATTCCGTTAGAGACAACGAGGGTAAATTTGTGTTTATCAAAGAGGGAATTACAAAGGAGAAGATCTAATTATAAGATCAATAACTGCAATCAGTCGGTATTTATGCAATCACTATTGCAAAAAAACCCCTAAACTCATTAAGAATTGGAAATGTCATTAGAAGGGGGGGGGGGACTTCAACCAAATTTCGGATGACAAATTACGATGATTTTTTTAAAAAAAGGCAACAGGGGAAATAGGACAATAATTTTGAAAAATCTCGGCTTGTGCTGATTTGATTTGATAATTTGGCGAGAGAAACATCCAGCTGAGAACAAGGATGACGTCTGTCACTCAAATTAAAAAAAAAAGGCCAAATTCCAGATATTTTAAGGTTCGGAAAATGTTTTCTGATGGCATTTTGTCACTCAAAATTATTCCATTATTAATTCCCCATCAATGCACCCACTTTGGGATGGTAAGTGGTCCTCAATTTACGACCATCACGGGGCCCAAATTTCCGCTGCTAAGCCAGACAGTTGTTAAATGGAGCTTTGCCCCATTTTACGACCTTTCCTGGCCGCAGCTGTTAAGTGAATCATTGTGGTAACCCGGTTATTAAGTGGATCTGGCTTCCCTACTGACCTTGCTTGCAAACAGGGAATCACACAAACTTCAGCCGTCATAAATACGAGTCAATTGTTGAGCGTCTGAATATTAATCACATGACTGTGCAACGGTCACAAGTGTGAAAAAAAACCAGTCCCTTTTTTCAGTTGCTTTCTTTCTTTGAACAGTCACTAAATTGACTGTTGAAAGTCAAGGACTACCTCAAATTCCCCCCCCCATTTAAAGTGAGATTATTTGGGGGAGGGGCATCTAACTTTGTCACATTTGCTCTTTTTAAGTAATAATAGTGGAATTTTAGCTATTTTACCCCCTTTTTCTTCCATCATCTCCTTTCCTTAATGGACGGTGGAAATGCTGCCGATGTAATATATCTTGATTCCAGCAGATCGAGAGCTTTTGATCCAGAACCCCTGAGTTGTTCATGACAAGGCTGGCTGAAAAAACAAAAAACAGATCCCATTGGATCCTTTATCAGAGGTGCCCCAAGCATTCGGGTCTTCCCCTTATCCTGCAGGTTTGCTGGCCATGGGATGCAATCAGGAGCTCAGGGTAGTCGCAAAAGAGGCCTGTCCTGAAAAAATAATAATAATAAAGGCGAAATAAGGGTTTGGATGAGAAGACCTGCATGCGTGCACGCGTTCACATGTGCAATTGGAATGCGTGCAGCTGGAAAAAGTTGCAATTCCCGGCCTTGGGAAGGCTATGAAGGACGCACCACCCTGCAAAACGCCGCTGGGGCGCGATCCCTTCCTCGGAAATCGCCTATCAAAAGGACGGGATTCCGGGAATCTTCCAATGACACGCGTGCCCGCCCGCCGCCACGCGACTCGCATTCCAGGAGGCGGGATCCCGCGGGGTGGGGGGAGCAGGGGGAAAAGGGAGAAGGCGCTGGCCAATCAGCGCCGCCGCTTCGCTCCGGCCCTTTCCAGGTGGCAGCTCCGCTCCCTCTCGTCTGGGCCAATCAGGAGCTTTGTTTAGGGTTAGCGGGCCGAGGAGGGCGCGGCTGCCTGTCAAGGCAGCCGGGCCAATGAAATCGCCCTTTGGGTTTTTTCGCCCTGCCCCCCCCCCGGAGCGCTCGCGCTCTCCTTTCTCCCCCCCATTCCCCACACCCTTCCCTACTCTTGAGCCGCGCTACCGGTGCTCCCCGCTATTTGCGTCACTGACCTCTTCCCACCTTTCAGAGTCTCTCCGGCAGCCTATTGGGCGGCGTGGCTGTCAATCGCGCCATAGCTCTCCCTCCGCGGCCACCGATTCGCTACTGTCCCTCGTTCAGCACTAACGAGCGCCTCCTCCTCCTCCCCCCCCTCCTTTCATCTTAGCTGCCCTCGCGCTTCCGATACGCCTCCCCTCTTTCCTGGCCCCGCCCACTTGTCAAGACCACCCGCCCATAAGCCGGCGTGCTTGCCAGTCAAGGACCATCCTCTCCTCACGCCCGCCTCCTCCCCAGCGCCGGTTGGCTCACCTCGACGCCCATCCCGCAGAGCGGCCAATGGTAGCCGCAGGCGTGTGTGAGGGAGCGTGAGGAGGACGAAAAAGGAGGCCGAAAAAGGCGGCGGAAACTGGGCCGGCGGCGGCGGTGGCGGCGAAGGCAGGCCTCCCGAGGAAAGCCACGGCCGCCCGAAGCCACCGAGGGGGAAGAAAAGCCGGTTACGGGCCGCCGGGAAGGCGGGAGCGGAACCGGAAACGGAGGAGAGGAAGGGGCGGGGCCAGCGGGAGAGGCGGCGACAGCAGCAGCGGCGGCGGCGGCGGCGGGAGTAGCGCGCGCGCCTGCCTGGATCCTGGTCGCGAGGAGGAGGCGGCGGAGGAGGATGTGGCGCGCGGAGGGGAAATGGCCGCCGAAAACAAGCCGGAAGGTGAGCGGGGAGAGCCGGCCGGGCGGCCTTCTGAGTGGGGGAAGAACCGACCGACTGACTGACTGGATGGCTGTGAGGGGAAGCCGGCGGGAACGCGCATGCGCGGCCCCTCCGGAATTGCCTCCTCCTCCTCCTTTCTCTCCTCGCCTTCCCGCCCTTCTCGTTCCTCGCGGGGGGGCGGGGAGGGAGGGTGGGTGGGTGCGGAGGGGGGCTATGAGGCCTCGGGTCCCCCAAAGTTGGGAGGGGCGGGGCGCGGGGCGCCCTCCTGGGGAGGGGGCGGGGCCGACGGGACGCCCCTCCTTCTTTTCCCTCGCGGGGGGTGGACCGGCCCGGCGTCGTTGCCTGGCAACCTACAGACCCTCCTCCCTCCCTCCTCCACCCCGCCCAGAAAGTCCTCCTGGGTTGATTGGGGGGGGGGAGAATATATTGAAGGGAGTTGGAAAACCCCCCTCCCCAGCCAAAGGGTGAGGGAGCCCCCCTCCACCCCCAAAGTGTCCTTCTCCCTGCCTTGGCCGCCTCCAGGGGTCACCCGAGGATGGAGAAGGGATGGGAAACACCCCCTCCCCAATTTTTTTCTTTTTTCTTTTAGCATCCTGACCCTCAAGGGCACGTCCCCCCCCCCCCCCCGAGATTGAGGAGGGGGGATTCTGAATGTGGAATGTGCGAGGGGGGGAGAAAGCAGGGCACTTCCTGATGGGAAGATGAGGAGGCTTTTTGGGGGAGGGGGGTTCAAGGGAGGGAGGGAGGGAGGGGGAAACTGCTGGCTGGCGCTGCGCCTGCAGGATGTGGGAACAGGAGGTGACCCAAAGTGGGATCGAAAACGTCCCTCTTGATTTAAAAATCCCTCTGAACCTCTTTTGAGTCTGTGGCGCTCGGTGCCTTCCATTCTCCCTCTCTCTCTCAAGCCAGAGCTGTGCAGGAATAATCCCGGGTTGGACGTGCCTTCCTAGATGGAGAAGGGGAAATACTTGACATTGATGCAATCTTGTGCATGTTTTATAGAAACATAAATGTATATACAGATGTAGATTTGTGTATAGATAGATGTGTGTATAGATATGTGTGTGTGCGTGCAAGAGAGAGAGATCTATCCATATCTATAATCAATAAATCTCAGTATCTTTTTTATCCATCCATTTTTGCCTGTGTGTATCATCTATCATCTATCATCTGTCTATATCTCTTTATCTATATCTTCTGTCTCTTGTTTATCCATCATCATCCTTTATCCATCCTTCCACCTACCTAATCTACCCACCTATCATGTATCTACCTACTTATCATCTATCAACCTACTTATCATCTATCTACCTGTATCTTGTCATCTCTCTCTGTGTATTAATTTGTCCAGACACACCTATATATACACGTATACATACACACACATGCATATATACATATAAAGCTGCCCAGACAGGATTTGGGGATCATGACTGGCCTACATTCAATGCTTTCGATTTAATGCCTTCCTTCCTTCCCCACCCCCCTCCTCCCTGTTCATAGACTATAAGCCTAAAGAGAACAGGGACCGACCCCTTCGGTTTTATGGCTGCCTCTGTTTCCGGCTGTAAATAGTTGAGAGAGAACCAATATATGGTCACGGTTGACGGTGCCTCCATTTCCCAGCCACCCCGAGAGCCGCCGAGATCTTGGTTTTCACACACACACACATGCCAACCATCCTTGCCGGCATGGCCTAAATGCTGTTGAACCATAGGTAGCCTTGTAGTTGCGCACCTCACTTGTTGGCAAGTAGTATCTTTGCCACATCGTATGTGACAGGTTGAACCTATTTCCTGAAGGTATCTCTGCACACTGTGTAAGTGTGGAGTCAGCTTGTTCAGGTACTTCAGAGGCAGCAGGGGGAGAAAAGGTGAGAGCTGACATTGTAGGTGTAGCTTTTAAAACACACACACACACACACGGGCATTGATGGTCCTGCATTGAGTTCCTGCCATCTGCAAATCTGTTAGAATTCCTTTGGCTACTAGAGATTTGGGAAAGCCTTTGCAGGAGGCAGGAGATTGGACATTTTTTGCCAGGGCAAGAACATAAGAGATGAGTTGAAGGACTAGCTTGGCGTAAGGCAATTTCACACGTGATGCTGCTCATCAGAGAAACTTCAGAAAGATGGTTAGCCAATCCTGCCTCTTTTTCATCCTGCCCATACGAGATCCTGCCTGGAAGGTGAAATGTGCTTCATTTCTGAAATTTTTTAAAAATGGTGAAAAATTCGTCTTCCTGTGCTTTTCATCTCCTCCCCCTTGCAAAGTTAAATAGGCCTGCTTACTGATGGGGCAAAAAATCTCCCAGTAGATGTTCGTGGTTGTAGATGGGCTTAGTCCAAGGCTCGTATTTGTCCTTGTGTGCCTCCTTTCGTCTCACCTACGGGCAACGCCGTGTATTTATAACATCTTCCTGAACGTGTTTGCGTGAGTTGCCGCCCGCTGTCCTACAAAACATTTGCACCGTGCGTTGTTGAAAGAGGCTTCGCTCTTTCCAGTCTGGGAGATGCTTTGACCCAGGTCATTTTTAGAGCAGTTGAGAGAGGCTAGCAGTAGCTGGAACTGGAAATAACCGGTGCCTGGAAAATGGTAATGAAAACAATATGGTGGGGGACATTGTAGTCATCCCACAACCTCCTGCCCTCTATTTCTGTTGGATATGATGGGGCTAGAGAAGGTCAAGATAGCCGATGGGGCATCAAATGGAAGAAAGCTGGACTGTGAAAGTCACAAGCGGCAGTGGATTTTTGAAGTCTGTTTGTTTTGGATATTGGAATTTTTTTAAAAAATCTTCCTTTTTTAAAAAAACTGAGAAGTGGTGTCATTTCACCGAAGAGAGTAGCAACGCGGGGAGTCTTTATAAAATGAAATTGTCCTGTGCTCTAATTCGCATCTCTCTCTTCAGTTTTGGTCCTGCATCCATCTAGATGATTTGAGATGAGTTTTGATAGGAATGGAAAGCTTCCTGTTAAAATAACGTATCAATTACTTTCTCAGTACAGTCAATAAATAGAGCCATCCGTTTTTTAGGACAATGTTACGTTTTAGGACAATGTTACATAAATCAAGGCATTTTTGTTACATTCTTCCAAACATAGGAAACTTCGATGTAAACTAAGGCTGGTGAGAGTTCAGTTGGTCTTTAGATGAATGTAGACCGATAATCATTAACGTTTAAGAGTGAAACAGGTAAATCCTGAATATTCCTGGTGAGAATTGCCCCAAAAGAATATAGTTTTTGAAATTTGGAAGCAACAGCTTTTAGCTCTTATCCACAAGGGGGTAGTGATGTACTGTTGGAGATATCTGTAATGGAAATATTAGGAGATTCCTTTAAAAAAGAAATACAGATTGAGGTAGTATATTTGACTGCTCACTTAATGGCTTTTTGAAAAAAGAAGTTGGTAAAGCAAACCTTTTAAGGGGTTAAATGTTCGGGGTGTTATTCAGCTGTGGAATAGTCCCGGTGGTGTTTCCTCTGACGACACAAATCCACATACATCATTTGCCAAGTTGTTTGTGTGTGTGTGTGTGTATGTATGTATATATGCACACCATATGTTGGCAATTTTTCAGGCTTTTACATCATCTTGCGAAGAATACTGTCTTCGTATTTCTGATCTTGGCCAGGGCCGAAAAAAATTATTCTACTTTTAATACCCGCCATCAACTTTTGCACTAAACCGAATAGCCCCAAGGGCGGATTCTACCTAACATTAATGTTAACTTGTGCGACACTGCCTCAGGGGTCCCAACTCCTACACTATACATTTGTGAATAATGTGCAGATGAGTATTAAGGAGATTGATAGGATAGGGAAGACTGTTTAGAACTTTTCCCAGCATTGGTGCTTCTAGTGTCTGAGAAGAATTCTCTCTGAATATCCAGCAAACAACGTAACGTTTTTAAAATAAATAATTTTGAGTCGCCGCTTTAATGCCTTTTAATTCATTATTTCTGACGGTCCACATGACCGGCTCTATCAGGTTTCAGGATGTTCATCTCGCAGTAAGAATGACGTCAGCCAGGATAATATGGCTGAAATGCAGGGTAGGTGGAGGGTGGCAGATTTAATTCCTTCCAAGCTTTTAGATAGATGCTCGGTTGCCTTCCCCCCGCCCCCCAGTTGAAAAATCATTTCATGGTGCGGTTAAAATGGAGTCAGCCTTGGTGATTTCCTGGGCTACAATCTGTGTAGTTTTCTCGGTAGCAATGTAGGTAGTCCTTGACTTAAAACCCCAGTTGAGCCCCAAATTCCCGTTGCTAAGCGAGACATGTTTTAAGTTAATTTTGCCCCATTATATGACTTTCTTGCCTCAATTGCTATGGTTGTTAAGCAAATCCTATTTCCTCTTGACTTGGCTTGTCAGAAGGTCACAAAAGGGGAGCCTGGGATCCTGCAACCGTCATAAATAAGAGCCAGGTGTCTGAATTTTGATCGTGGGGCCACGGGGCATGCTGCCATAGTCGTAAGTATGAGAAACGGCCATAAATCACCCTTTTCAGGGCCGTTGTAATTTTGAACTGTCACTCAGTGAACTGTTGTAAGGCGAGGACTTGCTATATTCAGCTGGTTCCCGCGGTTTAGTGTGAAGGTAGGCCCCTTTGTAAGCATCAGTTCCCATCCTTCAGTTTCCTCCTCCTACGATCACTCTCTCACGCTAACGGCCATCTGAAATGTCCCAACGTGGTTCCCCAGCCCCCCAGCAGCTGTAAGCACCAGTAGTAAAATGAATTTGAAGGATGGTATTACACTTCCAAAATAAGAGAGGATAAAATATATTCCTTATGAACTTTATTTCTTGAGTACCCTCTGGGCATGCTATGTTCTCATTACTTCTTTTTTTTTTATTCCTCCTGTACCTGCCATATTTCAAGTTCTGCTCCTTTGAAAGAGTGAGAGAGAGAGAGAGAGAGAACATTCTATCCTTAGTATGGCATTATCTTTCTGTGGCTAAATGAAACCGGGTTTATTGCATGTTCTTAAAAACGGGCTACACCGTCTTCGCAGAAACTCGGGGTGTTCTGGACAACGGGTACTCGTTTTTTCCTCTACATGTGATAAATATTTATCATAATTGTAGTGAGAAGGTCTTATTTATGAGTGTTCTTGTTCTCTCTCTCTTTTTCTGGCTTAATCACAAGATGTCAAAAGTATACAAGGAGTCATTTCTCTCTTAATGACCGTACAAAGGCCAGGTTTCCATTACTGGTTTATGCCCTCCTGGTTAACTTTAATAACCTCTGGACTTCATGAAATCAAGCAGCCTGGCTATCTGTATACTGTGCAGGTATACAGATAGCCACGACAACACTGAAAAAAGTGCTGCCACTTATGACCAGCGTAGCATCCTTGCGGTCATGTGATCAGAAACCAGGCATGTCTTTACAATAAAGGCAGCATCCCAGGGACACCTGGTTGCCATTTGTGACTTTCCCAAGGGGCTTCTCACAAGCCAAGTCAATGGGGCAAGCCAGATTCACTTAATGACTGCGACAAAATGTTGTAAAACCGGCCACAACCTGCTTAACCAGCCACATTGAAAGCTCTGGTCCCAATTGTCATAAGTCGAGGACTACCTGTAACTGCTACACTTTGATCAAATCTGTCTCCATCTATCAATCAATCGAATCCAATTACGATATTCAATCAGTATTCTATATACTCTAGTCAATTCTGTAGATATGCAGGTAATCCTCGACTTACGACCACAATTGAGCCCAACATTTCTACTGCTGAGTGAGACTTGAGTTTTGCCCTGTTTTACGACCTTCCTTGCCACAGTTGTTAAGTGAATCATTGAAATGGTTAAATTAGTCACATGGTTGTTGAGTGAATCTGGCTTCCGCGTCGATTTTGCTTGTCAGAAGGTCGCAAAAGTGGATCACGTGACTCCCGGGACGCTGCAACCATCATAAATATGAGTCAGTTGCCAAGTGTCTGAATTTTGATTACATGACCCTGGGGATGCAGCAATGGTTGCATGTGTGAAAAAATGGTCCTAAGTCATTTTTTTCAGAGCTGTTAGAACTTCAAACAGTCACTAAATGAACTGTTGTAGGTAAAGGACTATCTGGAATCTGTCTACACACTATATTCTAAACCAGCCCCCCCCACCCCCCCCCCAAACTTGGCCAGTTTTAAGACTTGTGGGCTTCAACTCCCAGAATTCCTGAGCTAACATGACTGGAAGAGGAATTCTGGGAATTGAAGTCCACAAGTCTTAAACTTGCCAAGTTGGAAGACCCCTGATATAAGCTGTCAGTAAACTTCAGCTCATCCAAATGGCAGGAGGCTAAACGTTACAAACTCGCCCTGTTTCACTCGCTGTTCCTTGGTGACTGTGTTATGGAACAGGGGTCCCCAATCCATGGGTCATAGACCAGTACCGGTCCATGGCCTGTTAGGAACCAGGCCACGTACCTCTCCAGTCCTAGCATCACTGCTGCCGCTCCAATTCAGATCACCGGGCCTTCGATTAGTAGCACGAGCCACACTGTAAACTGCGCCTGTGAGGGATCTAGGTTGCATGCTCCTCCTCTCCCCCCCACCTCTGGTCCGCGGGAAAATTGTCTTCCATGTTGCCAGAAAGGTTTCCCACATTGACAGTCGTTGCAACATCCCCAGGTTCACGTGATCAGAATTCAGATGCCTGACAACTGTCTCCTACTTATGACCGTTGCTGGGTCCCAAGGTCACGTGGTGCCCTTTTGTGACCTTCTGACCAGCAAAGTCAATGGGGGAGCCAGATCCACTTAACAACCACGTCACTAACTGCAGGGATTCACTTAACGATGGCGAAAAAAGATCGCAAAATGGGGCAAAACTCACTTGAAAAAATGTCTCGCTTAGCAGCAGAAATTTTGGGGTCAGTTGAGGTCGTAGGTCAAGGGCTACCTATATCAGGATCTAAAAGTATACTGTATTTGGATACAAGGGATAGTTTAGATGTCACTGGTTAACTTTGCCTGGTGAGTATATTATTTTTTAAAAAATTGAATATCATACTGAATTGAAAGAGTTTGTTGCTATGTTCTGGGGCAAAATAGAGCAGTTCTGTTGAAAGATGAAGATTTTTGTGGCCATTTAAAGCTAAAGGAGGATGCAGGCTGACACTTCTAGAAACCTTAACTGTAAATAAAGCTATTTTAGGGGGCTGAAGATTTGACTGGCTTTTGAAAGCGTCTGATAACAGAAGTAGATATTAGGACTAATCAATTGCCTTGTGTTCAGCTAAAGAAAGAAACCCCCAATGTGTTTTCACAGGATCGCCACGGGAAAAGATGTGGCTGCTTTAAAGGGTTCCTTTGGCTTCAAAACCCCCTTTTTAGAATTCAATCCAAAGTAGCGCACAGCCATACTGAAATCCATGGAGATTTTAATTGAAAGGCGTCAACCTTTTCTTTTAACTCTGTGTTATTTGATGCACATTTGTTGGAAGAAGCCCTCGCACGGGCTTGGAAGAGGATTTCTCGCCATTGTCTCATTTGATAATATTCCCAAATACAGAATGGAGATGCTGAAAAAGCCCTGAATTCCGATGCTATTGATGGCCCCAGATGTCAAATTGTTGGCAGACAGATGTCCACAGCGGAATGCGAGGGTTTGCTGGCCCGCCATCCGTCTTTTTCACCTGGTTTGCAAGCTTGCAGAAAAGGGCCCTGTTCAAGCCATCATAAATAGCTTTTGGAAAAGGGGAGATATTTTTAAAAAATGAAGATGTGCTCTTTTTAGGGCATGGGGTCTTTGTCATTTGGATAAGATGGTCAACTTGGCTGCGGTGTTTTGGACTCGGGAACAAAGCAGGTCATTAAAGCAGCCTTGTCTTATGCGAGGTTGATACGGCTGCTTCGATGGGCGCCCAGGGCTTCGGCCCACGCAGAACCTGTTTGCTGCTGTTTTCCACCATTTAGTAAGAGAAGCTTTATGTACAGGTATTCGTCGACTTACAACAGTTCGCTTACTGACCATTCAAAGTTACAATGTCCCTGGAAAACACGACATTTTTCACACTGACGACCATTGCCACATCCCCATGGTCAGGTGCTCAGAACTGAGGTGGTTGGCAACTGACTCATAGTTACAACGGTTGCAGTGTCCCCACGTGTTGTGATTTCCCCTTTTGCGACCTGACAAGCAAAGCCCACGGAGAATCCAGATTCAATTAACAACCGTCTGCCTAATTGAACAACTGCAGCGATTCCCTTAGCAATTGTGGAAGAAAGGTTGTAAAATGGGGTAAAACTCACTTAATGACACACATTTTGGGCTTCATTGTGGCCGTAAGTCGAGAACCACCTGGGAAAGTCTTCGAAGATGCCTCATATCAGAGGAAGGCTAAACTATTCGAGGTAATATCTGATGAAAGATTGTAGTTGATGAAATTATGTAAAATGTGGATATAGACATATCTTCCCATCTTACAAATTATTAAAATATAAGAATATGAGGTCGATAGATAGTTGATTGTTTGGACCAAGGAAAACTCGTTTGTCGTGCTTTGCATAATTAACTTAAAGGATTCACTATTACCAGATACAGAGATTGATATTTAAGAAAATGAGAGAAATTCTGGGCAGTAGCGGCCTAATTAATTGCTCTTCACCAAATCACAAGTAATGTCCCAAATAGATTGCAATCTAATTTACCACATTTCTGTTTAATAGATCAAACAAACAAATACGAAGAAATGCTATTTTAATTTCCTGCCCTGTATAAATTTCTCAAAAATACCTTTCCATCATCTGGAACTATTTGAACTAAAATTCTGAACGAGCAAAGCATGCTTAATGCAGCTAAAGTACTTTTTTTTTTAAATCAAAGCATCACCTCGAAATTATTATTAAACCGCTTGTAAACACTTTAAAACCCAGGCAATTCATTACATTAGTTCACGGGAAAGAAATACTTTTAAACCTTTTAACCGTGGCATGCCCAAAGAGCTGTGTGAAAAAAAAGCCTGAGATACTTAATAGATAATGCTAATGGTTTTAAAATGTTAATTACAATTTGAAAATTCCCAGGGCGGCTGATAGTGTGACTGATTCCTTTGAGAAATGGAATCATTTTGGTAGACAAAGCTGAAGATGTCCCTGTCTTATAATCGGCGTCTATGTGATGGTATACAGAGTTACCGCGGAATGTGTGAATGACCTTGGGGAGAGAAAAAAGGAGAAGCTGTCTGGGAAACAATTAGATAAAAGAGGCAGGAGCCCACAGTCTGCTTAACAGTCAGAAAAAGAAACTTGGGGAAGACCCACCCTAAATGGATCAATTTAATAAAAGTTGGTCTCTTCAGACTTGCAAGATTCTTTAAAGGTTGACTTCCAATAAAGTCAAATTATCTTGTCTTTTTTAAAATTCCAGTCTGGTTTGCTAGGAGGGCAGGCACCAAGGATCCTACCTTCTCTTCTTCAACAGGATTTTTTGGGGGAAAGATTCTTCGATTGGCTTAGGACTAGATTTGCCATAATGCCAGTGTAATTGGCCAACATTGTTTAAAGTTGCAGCCCATCCTCTCAAGTGCCTAAGGCCAAAATATTAATTACAGGTACTCCCCAACTTAATGGCAGTTCAGTTAGTGACTGTTTGATGTTACACTAAAAAAAGCGATTTAGGACCGTTTTTCACATTTACGACCGTTGCGTCACCCCCTCGGGCCACGTGATCTAAATTCAGATGCTTGGCAACTGGCTCGTATTTATGACGGTTGCAATGTCCCGAGGTCATGGGATCCTTTTTTGCAATCCTCTGACAGGTGAACTTCTGAAAGCCCCCAAGCCTCTGCTTCCTATCTGATGATGATGAAGGAAAACAACCTAGAGAGAGATTTATCACAGCTTGGTAGAATTAAGCAAAAGTGATTTAGTTCTTCAGCGTCTGTTTTGAAGACTATGTTGATTAAATACTCATTAAAGAAGAAAGGATGTTCATATCTAGAATTTGGTTCTTAGCTATATCACTAATGGGTGTAAATTTGTGCTTTCTGTTTCTTTTCTCTAATGCTTTTGCTTGCCAGTCCCTTCCTTCCCCTTTTCCTCCCTCCTCTTTTTTCTTTCCTTCCTTCCTTCTTCCCCTTGGTGCTCTCTGAGCTTAGTGGTTTTCTTGCAGATGTTTCATTACCCAACTAGGTAACATCATCAGCCTTCCTTCCTTCCTTCCTTCCTTCCTTCCTTCCTTCCTTCCTTCCTTCCTTCCTTCCTTCCTTCCTTCCTTCCTTCCTTCCTTCCTTCCTATCAGAAAGCCTTGTAGAATATTGAACCAGGTAGCTTTTTTCAAAAAAAATAATCTACTACTCAAAAGAGCAGAATTATAGTCTCGATAGTCAAACTGAGTGGGCGCACAGGTAGGAAAAATTTGTGAAGCTGGGAATAATGCTTGTCAAGCCTTTAGCTTTGTGTGTAAGGTTCATCCGTCAGGCTGGCTTTATATTTGGAAGTGGGCTGGTTGTTGTCAGGGTTGGCATGAATCACACCTGAGTGTTGATTGTGAAGAGCCGGTTACCTGCAAGGCTATGAGAAATTACATGACTGCATGTTAAACGCAAGTTTTTGAAAACGCTAGGATTGGAATTGACAAGGCAGCCTCGATTCTTTAAAGCGGTGTTTCTTAACCTCGGTGGCTGGAGGATGGGTGGACTTCAACTCCAGAAATTCCCCCAGGCCGGCGTTGCTTTGAAATAAACTTTCGCGGTCTCTTCCCAACTCGGAATGTGTGAAGGGCCCCATTCCTTGTCTCCACGATTAGCGGATTAATCATCACGGCTCCTGTTCATATGTATTTTGTGGAAGTTTTTATTGTGTTCATGTATTTTTAATGATTTTTATTTAATTTTAGTTGAAATTGTTTTAATTGCTTCAAAACTTTAGACTTGTGAGCCCACGGAGAGTCACTCGGTTTAGTGGAGTGGTCGTAGCAATTGAATACGGGTAATCCTCGACTTACAACCATTCGTTTAATGGCCATTCGAAGTTACAACGGCACTGAAAAAAATGACTTAGGATTCTTTTTCACACTTAACAACCGTTGTCCCGTTCCTGCGGTCACTGATCAAAATCGGCTCATATTTATGTCGGTTGCAGTGTCTCAGGGTTATATGATTGATTCCCTTTGGCAACCTTCAGGGCTGCCTCGCTTTGCCACGGAAATTGTGGTCTCAGTTGCGACCATACCTACCCATATTTGCATTACAGGAGATATTTTAGTATTTTACAGGTCTATATACCCTGAAACCTCCTGAGATGGGTAAAACCAGGGAAGAAATTCCAAAACCTGTAACACACTAGGACCCAAAAAAAAAATACAACTGTACAACCCGAGGCGGGAATAATTGTGGTTCTTTATGACGCTTTCCTGCCTAGCGTGAAAAGCACACCTTATTCCTCTCCCGGATCCGATGATTGCCCAGAAAATAAAGTTAAGCACATCGAATATAAATCTAGAACATCCTGTAATCCAGATCAGAGATAAAAGACTCCCCGAGATCGTTAAAGCCCAAAGTTCTAACCGTATTGATGAATCCAAAGAGCCTCTGGAGAGGGGAAATTGTTGGATATTGATGGGGTTGTTATGATGGGTGATAAGAGCTGGGGAGGGTTTTTTTGGGTTGCAAGGCAATAAAAGACATAACAGGAACTGCAATAACGGGGAGACTCGGTACAGGCGGTCCTCAGCCTACGACCGCCGTTGAGCCCCACATTTCCACTGCTAAGCAAGGCAGTTGTTAAGTGAGCTCTCTGCCCCATTTTACGACCTTCCTCGCCACAGTCGTTAAGTTAGCAACGCGGCTCTGAAGTGAATCCGGCTTCCCCATTGACTTTCCCTGTCAGAAGGTCAGATCAACAGAGTTGGTGAGGGAGCCTTGGTGGTGCAGTGGTTAGAGTGCAGTACCGGGATTCGAACTGCAATTTCGCAGTTCGAATCCCAGCCTTCCATCCTTCTGAGGTGGGTAAAATGAGGACCCAAAATTATTGGGGGCAATATGGTGACTCTCTAAACTGCTTAGAGAGGGCTGTAAAGCATTATGAAGTGGTATGTAAGTCTAAGGGCTCTTGCTATTGGAAGGGACCTTGTAGGTCATCTAGTCCAACCCCCCCTCCCCAAGCAGAAGACCCTACACCATTTCTGACAGAGGGCCGTCCAGTCTCTTCTTGAAAGCTTCCAGGTTGCCAAAGGGACTCGCATAATTTTCGGACCACTGCAAACCATCAACAAGACATGCCAGTTGCCAAGCCTCCGAATTTCTATCACATGACCACAGGGGATGCCGCAAGAGTTATAAGTGGAAAGTACTGCTTGCAAGACACTTTTTCCAGTGGCGTCGTAACGTTGAATGGTTGTAATTCGAAGGCTACCTGTATTCTTTTTTTCTCCCATGGACTAATGGTTTGGCTTCTGCAGGACTCCTCGATGTGTGGCCACAGTTAGACCCAAAATGTCTGTTGCTAAGCAGGACAACTGTGAAGTGGAATTTGCTTTACGTTTTACGACCTTCCTTGCTGCGGTTGTTAAGGGAATCGCTGCCCTTGATAATCACTGGAGGTCTTCAAGAAGAGATTTCATGATATTCAGAGTCCAGAATGGTCCAGGGCCTCCTGCTCCAACAGGGGGTTAGACTAGAAGACCTCCAAGGTCCCTTCCAGCTCTATTCTGGTTGATCGATTGAAATGGTCTAGGTAGGGCCTCCTGCTCAAGAGGGGGTTGGGCTAGAAGACCTCCAAGGACCCTTCCCACCCTATTCCTCTGTGTTCCAGTTGTGTAGAAGACAAATTTGAGTGCAGAGGGGACCGTGTCGTAAGTGTGCATAACCATTGTCCAGTTTGCCCTTCCCTTAGTGGCGCGATCAGGCTGTATTATTTTCCCGTGTTTTTACAACTTCTGGGCCTGTACTGCCTGGGCTTGCGTGATGACTAACATGTGCCTTAATTGATGTTTCTCAAGCGCTGAAAAGCACAGGATTAGTTTTACAGGTTTAGAGGCCCCTGGAGGGAGGGAAAACACACACACACACACACACACATATTTGAGATATTGTGTACCGAGCTTGATAGGGAGCGACGGTGGCTTTTTTTGTCATTACTTCTCACCTCCGGTTTCTAAAATGCCTTTTTTTAAAAAAAAAAAATTGTTCCTGTGCTATGTGTTTTTATATCTCAGCTGGGCATCTCATTCCTTTTATGTTTCCTCCACCGAGTGAGAATAATATTCCTACCTTACGCCAAAAGGTCTCTGCATCCTCACAGCCGTTCATCTCCTGGCAGTTAAGGATGAGAGAGAGTTTTTTCCTTCTTTTTTCTCCCCCCCCCCCCCTCAGAAAGTGTGTTTTAGAAATACGGGGCCTACAGTACCGCAAAAGCCCATTCAACGAACCGGACAAAAGGCTGCACAGTTTAATTCGGTAGGGAAGCTCAAAGCCCCACCTTGACAAGCGCGGGAGATGCATTAAGAGGCGGCCACGTTTGACGGAAAGGTCAAACTTCAGACAGTATCCCTCTCAAGCACTGGAGCCATGGAATTGTCCTGCTATGGCTCAGTCCTCGACTTAACAACCGTTCATTTAGCAACCGCTCCGACGGCACTGAAGACTTGCAGCCAGTTCGCCGATCACTGATTGGTTGCTCCACATCCGACATTTCTTTCAAATGTGTTTGGGATCGCTTGGTCTCCATTCACAGCCTTCCCAGCTGGATTCCGGCAAGGAAGCTTAATCGGAAAAGGTAGACTCACTTAAGGACCACATGATCCGCTTAACAGCCGTGGCAAAATGGGACCCATTTAACAGCCGCTTGCTTAACACAAATTCTGATCTCAGTTGTGGAACGTAAGGCTCCCTGTCATTCTGGAATTGTCCAAAACGCTGGGGCACAACCCCCAACATATCCAGATCAGAGCTCTGTGCAGGTTAATCCTCAACTTACGACTGTAATTGAGCCCAAACTTTCTATTACTGAGTGAGGCAGTTGTTAAGTGAATTTTGCCTCCTTTTGTGGCCTTTCTTGCCACTGTTGCTGAGTGAATCAGTGCCATAGTTAACTTAGTAACCCAGTTAAGTGAATCTGGCTTCCCCATTGAATTTGCTTGTCAGAAGGTCGCAAAAAGCGTTAAGTATGAAACCAGTTGGTAAGCATCTGAATTTTGATCACAAAGGTCATAAGTCATTTTTTTCCAGCGCCGTTGTAACTTTGAACAGTCAACTAAGTGTATGTTGAGAACTACCTGTACTTTAGCTTGTTGTAAGCAAATTCTCATCGTAAGTAAATGAATATTGCCAGGCCTTGCTTCCATTATTCGCTGGCGTCTGTTCAAAGCCCATCTTAAAAAATAGTTTTATTCAGGGGTCAGTAGACAAACTGGTTTTAAAATGCCCGCAATCTTTCTGTCTGTGCACAGGCCAGGTGGAAAGTTTCAAAGGTGGAACGTTTTTTTTGCTTGAAGGTGCTCTGGGTCTTGGCCCAGATTTAAGGAAGCAAAAACCAAACCAAAAAAAAACCACCTTTTTTTTTTCCTCCCTCCAGTGGAGAACTGTGTAGATGGAGAAGCTTATTTGATCCCTCCGTACTGAACTTCACATTTTTTGAGTATTTATTGCTCTGATGTAGCTGATCTTAGCATTAGAAGCCTTCCCCACAGTGCTGTTCTTCGGGCGGTAAAAATGCTTTTATTCTTTTAAGAGAGGAGAAGAAGAAGGGGGAAAAAAAACCCGAATGAAAGTGGAAACCCCCTCAACAGACTTTTTGCATGAGAACAAGGGGAGGAAAAAAAACGATTTATGGTTTTGATGATGAAGCAGGATGGATTATTGCCTGTGGAAAGAGAGAGAGTTATACCACAGAGTGAGAGGCAAATCCATAATGATTGTACAAGAAGATTGCCAACTCATTGTGCAGACACTCCTCGACTTGCGACCGCAGTGGGACCCAGAATTTCTGTTGCTAAAGCGAGACAGTTGTTGAGCGGGGTTTTGCTCCATTTTACAAGCTTTCTTGTCATTAAGTGAATCACTGCAGTTGTGACGGGACACAGCTGTGAAGTGAATCCGGCCTTCCCCGTTGACTTGGCTTGTCGGAAGGTCCCAAAAAGGGATCACCTTGCGGCCATCATAAATGTGAGTCAACTGTTTCTACGTTTTACGTTTCGACTATGGGACTATATGGGTTATAAGTGTGAAAAAACGGTCGTAAGTCACTTCTGTTTGGTGCCATTGTAAGTTTGATCTGTTGTAAGCCGAGAATTCCCTGTTTTTCTTTTTTCTTTCTTGCACTTTGAGCCTTTTCTTCTTTACTTTTTCTTTACCTTAGTTTTTTTTTTAAATGTAATCTTCCTTTTCTAAAGCACCTTTTCATAAAAATAACTTGGGAAGGAAATAAAAACATGTTAAAAAGAAAAGAAGGAACCGTCAAGCGAAAATTGGGACAGAATCGGAAGGATCGTTTTTATCTTCCTCGCCAAACAAACGTGGCCCCCCCTTGAATAGGCATTTCCTGCAGAGCTTATTAATCAACCGTCTCTTGGGTTCAAATGCGATATTTTCTAACACACTCCATCCCCAGCTGGTGCGAAGCTATTATTGAGAGAGAAATAAACTGTTTCGTCGCTTGTAGAGCGCACGCCTGGCTTCCCTTTAGCAAGAGAGAGAGAGAGAGAGGGAACACACAGGCCTTTCTCCTCTTGTTGATAAAGGAAAAAGAGGGAAGGGGAAACCCAAAATAAAAGTTGTAATTACGTAATTAACTTGCTGCTACTCTGGGTTAGAACCGGATGCTCCGAGCAGGCCTGAGCCCAGCGGTGATGAAGGGGGGGCTTTAATGCCATTGTTAGCTTCGGGTTTTTAGTGGGCCATTTTCGCTATTAAAAACTCATGGTTTTGTAAAAATTAACGGACGGCAGTTGGGCAGTTTCAGAGTTGGTTATCTGTGCAAACTATACATTTATACCTATACTTGTTATCTTGTACATATTTGACAAATAAATAAATAAAATGATCTCCCCCCCCCCCTGCGAGTGTCTACAGGAGTGATAAATAGGAATACCTAAAATACATGTATTTGTATGACCATTACTGACTCTAAATGTCTATGGAGATTCTCAGTCATTCAGGTCCTGGTTGTCCCAAAGTTGCTTTTTTCAAGTGGCAACTGGACTTTCTGTTTTTTCTTTGAAGACGTTTCGCTTCTTTCACTCCTGTTTGTTCATAAATCCTTCCCTTCTCCACTAGTCAGTCAGAGCTGAAAATCTTCTTGGATGAGAAGCAAAAGGTCTTCAAAGAAAAAAAACCAGGAAGTCCAGTTGCCTCTTGGAAAAAAGAGCACCTTTGAGACAACTGACCCTAAAATTTCTGGGTTTTTTGCTAAGCAAGGCAGTCATTAAGTGAGTTTTTGCCCCATTTCATGACCGATCTTGCCACTGTTGCTAAGAGAATCACTGCAGCTGTTAAGTGAGAATGCGGTCATTAAGTGAATCTGGCTTCCTCATTGAGTTTGCCTGTTGGAGGTGATCTCATGACCCCGGAACATTGTGGCCATCGTAAATCTGAATCGGTCGCCAAGCCTCTGAATTTTGATCAAGTGAGCAGGGGGATGCAGCAATGGTCGTAAGTGTGAATAACGGGCATAAATCCTTTTGTTCAATGCCGTTGTAATTTCGGTCACTAAACGAGTAAGTGGACTACCTATTCATATATGTATTTGTATCTATGTGTATATATCTCAAATCATCTCGTTGGCTGCGAGCCAAATTAAAAAAATAAGTTCTTACTCCATCCGACTGCAGATCAAAGCAAAATTAAGTGTAGCGAAATCCTATTGTGCTCTTTATTGATTTTTTCTCTCCTTCGTTTGATATTTCAATTCAACTGCTGTTTAAAAAAAAAAGCAGGAAGCAGAAAAATATGACGTTTGTTGCAAGGATTTTTTAAAATTAATTTAATTTTGCCTCCCAAGTAAAAGCTGCTAAATTCGATCCGCATTGTGGTGGGTTTCCAGTTGATCCTTATCAGGATGTATTACCAGCAACGGATTGGAGTTTTGAGTTCAGTCAACATTTTTATTTTTTAAACAGTGTCCTCTTTCCAGCGCATTCCCCTTCACAAAGCTCTTCTTTCTGCTCTCTAGATGTCTTCTCTCGCATGGCAGAAACTGGAGCAGTTGTGATGGGGTTACGCCATATTGTGTTTACATTCCCAGCACATTGTGTCTGCTACAAGGGATCTATCACTGTAACGGAGTAGAACGATGGGAATCTGATCTTTGATGTAGAACGTTGCATGGAAGACAGACAAACGAGGGAAAATGTTTCGCATAATAGTAAAAAATCATCTGGTTTCGCTTTGTGATCTGGCTGGCCCTAAACCAGAGCTCAGAGGAATGGCGATGGGCTTGTGTGCTCATTGTGCAGGAAGTCCTCGACTTATGACCACAATTGAGCCCCAACTTTCTGCTGTTAAGTGAGACATTTACATTTTAGGACTTTCACTTGTTAAGTTAATCACTGCAGCTGTTAAATAACCTGGTTGTTAAGTGAATCCGGCTTCCCCCATTGACTTTGCTGGTCAGAAGCTGGTCGCAAAAGGGCATCATGTGATCCCGAGACGCTGTGACCGTCATAAACACGAAATGAATTTCAATCACGTGACCCCGGGGATGCTGCAATAGTCATAAGTGTGAAAAACGGCCCTAAGTCAACTTTCTTTTAGTGCCGTTGTAACTTCAGACGGTCACTAAACAAACTGTTGTAAGTTGAGGACTACCTATTTGTACATGCCCAAAGGGTTAGCAGTTTGGAAGGCTACTTTGTGTAAAAAGACTTAAAATCTTCTGCATAGTGAAATTCTACAGTCGGTAAGACAAATGGGCATCCTTTATTCCTAATCCTTTTGTCGCAACTTCATTCTCTAAAATTTGCTTTTAGGAATGAGGTTTTCCTGTGCTGCATCAGTGGAAAGCTGTGAAGTTGGAAAGTTCCATCTTTATTTATTTATTTACATTTCTTGAGTCCATAAACCGAGCCTGCCCTTTGACTTCAAGGAATTGACATACCACGATGGCCATTTATTTTCTGTACAGGCCGGGGGAGTGACTAAGAAATTGCATTTTTAAGATGACAAATTGTAGAAGGAAGTCTCTGTGTGTGCATATGGATTTGACCTTTGGAGTCAGCGGGGGGAATATATCAAAACGGTTCTGATACTTGTTTCTCAACGCAAATATATCATCTTTACTTTCTTTTTCTTTTTCCTTTCTAGATGATCATGGGAACAGCAACGGAAGTCATGTAAAAATCTTTTTACCGAAAAAGCTCCTTGAATGTCTACCAAAATGTTCCAGTTTACCAAAAGAGAGACACCGTTGGAACACAAATGAGGTAGCTAGAGAAAACTTTTTGTGATTTCACTGGCTGGTGTATTGAAACTATAGACTTATTGGAGTCAAAATCATGATCAGAAATGTTTAACCGCTCTCAGTCGCTGCTATTTTGCCCATTTGGTCTCTTAGATGATAGGAAATGATTTACTGTGAATTTTAAAAGAGACAGAACATAGGACCTCCTTCCTTATGTTGATTGGTATATCTAGCATTTTATTTCTTTCACAGGTGCAGTTAAAATGGATTTTTGTACATGTCAGAAATGAATGAAAAATAGCTTTGATGCAGCCTTATCTCAAGTGTCAATTTGATAAGCACCCGATTGTACCCAAACTTCCAAAAATCATGGTAATTCCTAGCTCTAAAGCCTAATCTTTTATTTAAGAATATTTTTAATAACATATCCCTAAGTATGGAGAGTAGCTTTCCCAATCTAGGTTTCTTTGGTCTAGACGAGTTTCCTTAAATCTCAGTCAGCGTGACTCACCTAAACAATGATGTGAAAACTTTGGCAATAAATGCAGGATTTTTAGCAGGCATCTTATTTTTAAAAGTAAGTTTCCTGTGTAAAGAATGAATGTTTTTTTTGGGGGTGGGGGTTGCATCCAGAAATATTTATCGGGCACAGAGCGAGTGAAAGAGAACGCATTAACAAACATGAGCGCAACTGGTTTCCTTGAATTTGTGCCCCATGTATTCATTTTTATTCGTATTTTTTTAGAGAAGCAGCTTTGGAAAGGATTGTAGTTAGACCTCCTGCTGCCTGGCTGACTTTGTTTTCTTGACAGACTTTCCAGGAGCGATCTTAGATTTCCTAAGAATCCGTTATTTTTGAAAGGTCATAAACTGATGTGACTAAGCGCCTTGCCAAAGACAAAATCCTCGATCAATCTGTTTGTAAAATGTGCTTGATGGTGTTCAGTTGTTAGCAGCAAAAACGAGGGACAGGCTATAGCCTCTGTTTATTTCGGTGGAAGCTCATGTCAGTGGTGGTTGAAGACAAAACTTATCTTTGCAAGAATTGGATCCATCCACTGTTATTTATAGTAGCAACTACATCCCGAGATGTGCGTGTGGGGGGGAATTGCAAGTTACATTAAACCTTGCTTCCCCCCCCCGCCCCCCAAGCAATGAGGGAGTTACAGACGCTTGTTTTGGTGCCTCCTCAAATCGATTAGCACATTATTTTCACCATTTTTAAGGTCGTGGCAGGACCCCCTCTGAGAGATTAAGGGGAAGATTTCCAAATTGCACAGGCATATCTGGTTGTCTAGGTTTGGTCTACATTCCTAGGAAAGAGGAACGGTGGCCCTGTGGTGTCGGGAAAATTTCTTATGTATGAAACGTGCTAGGAAAGAGATGCTTCCGCAAACCTGTTTTTTAAAAAATGGATCTGGACAGCATCTCCTATGTGGAATAGTAACACAACACATCTTGATTTTGCTTTTGTCACTTTGTGTAAGTGTGGGCAGGGACTCTTGTTTTGAATCATGGAACGTAGGCCCAGTTTTACTAATTTTGCGCCTTGTGGGTCCATTTCTCCGTCTCCAAAGTGGGCAGCAACTGCTGTAGCAGGCTATCTGTGATCAGAATAATTTTTGTTCATTTCATCTGTTGTCAATCAGAGTGGCACGGGATTTGTAGCTTCCTCGGGAGAAAAACGTTACCCAGGAATTGGCAATTAATGCAAAATGGAGAAGGCCACCCAGGCCCCTTAAGCCGATTCAGCCACATAGTGCCTATTTTGCAAGCTGTGTGCTGATTTTTCTCACAGATTTTGCTGATCATTTTACTGGTTTCCATGTTCTGTTCAGGATTCTGGCTTTAGAGCATTATATATCTTTAAAGTCACCTTTAAAGTGCTTCATGGCTTGGGACCTGGGTACTTACGGGACCGCCTGCTGCCACCATCAGCCTCCCGCCGGCCAGTGCGCTCCCACAAGGTGGCCCTCCTTGGGGTGCCATCAGCTGGACGATGCCGACTGGCGGCTCCGAGGGTGCGGGCCTTCTCTGGGGGCATCCTCCCTCTGGAATGAATTACCCCCAGAGATGCAAGCCATTACTGACCTGCAAACCTTCCGGCACCCACTAAAGACCTACCTCTTCCAACAGGCCGGTCTGGCCTAGTATCAATTACTAGGGTTTTAAATTTTTTAATTTTTTGGTAATTTTAACTTTTATATCTTGTTTTATTGTGCTCTTTCAGCCACTAATCTAATTCTTTTAAATCTATTTTAAATTCTATTTATTGTGTGGTTTTATCTTGGCTGTACACCGCCCAGAGTCCCATTGCGGGAGAGGAGGCGGTATACAAATTTAATTAAATAAATAAATAAATATATTGTAATTATATTGTAATTATATTTGACCTATACAGGGGATACCCAACCCCTTAAGTTGACCAATGACCAGCCTCTCTGACATATGACTCCCCATCCCCAATAACACCAGCCCCCCTCTCCCACTTTAATCCCATTTGGGAAAGTGGTTAAAACATGGCTTTTTTGGGCAGACCTCTGTCAACCCATGCCTTCTTCCCTTCCCATCTAATCAGCAGTGGGTCACTTGAAGGGTACTGGTGTTGTTTCGAGACATCCTGGGATGTTGATCGCTTTATTGGTTTTGATGATTTGATTATGAACCACCTAGAGACGTGTAATTGTGGCGGCACTGAAAATACTAGCCATAAATGAAGACCACGTGGTGGAAATACGTAACTGACTAAAATGGAGTTTGTTTTAAGTCAGGTGTCATTCAAAATACCACAAGCCCTGCCCTGCTGGCTTCAAAACTGCTTGACCTGGTCCTACTGAAATAAACACACAGTAATCTTTGTAGCAGGCCCAGCAATTTGTTCCCTTTCCATTTGGCATCATGTTCCTGGCAATTTTTAAAAAGAAAAAGAAAAAAAAGAAATCTTAAGTGCCAAAGGGAATCACTTGGATTTGATTTGGGCGTCATCGCTTTGATTTTGCAAACTTGGTTTTATGCCGAAGAAACGGTCCTCCTGAAGGAGTTGAGCGGTGCGGGTTCCCGAAACCCTTTCAACGGCGGTTTTCTTGTGCGGAACCTTTCCATCTCCCCAGATGTTCTTAAAATTGGCAGAAATGAAGATTCCCCGGGGTTAATCACAGGCACGCCTGGTCTGTTGCGAAGTTTAGAGCTGGATAATGGAATGTACTACCGCGATCTCTCATCTTCCCAAAGCATCAAAGGCCCCCAGACTTTGAGAGGGGTGTAAGAGCAGTTATGCACCTCATGAGCTCAGTAGTACAAGTGACACCTCCTGTTAGGTTCCCTTTGTTGACCTTGGAACACACAAGCTGATTTGTACTGCAGATAAAGCAGCCTTTCTGCTATGTATGTATTTACACACACTGTAGATAGATGCATAGATGAGAGAAATAGATTAGATAGGTAGGTAGGTAGGTAGGTAGGAGAGAGAGAGATGAGAGAGAGAGAAAGACAGATAGACAGACAGACAGAGAGATGGAGGGATAGAGGGATGGATGATAGATGATGGATGGATGGAGAGATAGGGATACATATACATGTACTCTGTGTATATGTATGTGTATATATACGCACACATATACATACAGTGCACTCAGAGTATTCAGACCCCCTTCACTGTTGTCAATTTTGATATTGAAAAGGGTCTGAATACTGATGCCAATGTGATATTTCAGTTTTTTTTTCTTTTTAATAAATTTGCAGACATTACTAAACTTCTGTTTTTACTTTGTCATTATGGGGTACCAAGTGTAGATTAATAAAGAGGGGGAAATGAATTTCAACAACAGTAGAATCAGGCTTCACCATTACAAATTTGATAAAAGTGATGGGTCTGTGTTCCTTGACTGACAGCCATTCATTTAGTGACCGTTGAAAGTTACAACAGCATTGACTTAGGACCGTTTTTCACACCTACAACCGTTGCAGCATCCCCATGGTCATGTGATCAAATTTCAGGTGCTTGGCAACCGACTCGTATTTATGACGGTTGCAATGTCCTGAAGTCACGTGATCCCCTTTTGCAACCTCCTGACAAACAAAATCAGCAGGGAATCTGGGTTCACTTAACAACTGTGTGACTAATTGAACAGTGATTCCCTTAACTGTGGCAAGGGAGGTCGTAAAATGGGGCAAACGGTCTCACTTAGTGACAGAAATTTTGGGCTCAGTTGTGGCCGTAAGTCAAGGATCACGTGTACACTCCACCCTTAAATATTCCAAATAATTCTGTTTTTCCTGATAATAAAAAAAATCCCCCTTGCCTGCTTTGTGCAGCTTTCTTTGCGAAAGGGGCCTGATCCTGCATTCAGGCTGCCTGGAATTCGGCTCTCTAGGCGAAGTTTGGCTCTGTGGCAATCCACCCTGATCCCCACAAGGCCTTCATGGGTCCGGCATGCCATGCCAGCTGGCACCTAAATGCCAGCTGACTCTCCAGTGACGCCATTCTGCCTTACAAGCAGCTGCATAACAGGCAGAGCTGCTAAGATGCTGATGATGGAAAGGCCCAGAGCCCCAGAGGAACTCAGCAGAAAAATACTGTAGCAGCAGCAAGAATCTCAATTAAAAGCTAATATTTGCCCTTTCTTGTATCTGCGAGCTCTTGTCAGCTAGCCTGTCATCATAATTTTATGTGTGGCAGCCCCCTCAGTATGAGGAAGGTGGGAACTGGGTGACTTTGCCTAAATTAGCCTGGCTGTGTAGTAATTGTCCTTATGTCATGTAAGTCCATCTGCTCCCTAATGAGTGAAAAATAAAGCTAAAAAAAAAAAAAGATTGGGCAGAGAAACATCACATCGTTCTTGTGTATTTCAGTTCAATCAAATATAATAAGGCTATTTTACCGAATTCACGGAGGTGTAGGGGAAAGTATGTGAAAGCCCTTGTGCGTCCCGCTGGTTTTGTGGAATACAAATTCCAGGCGTACCATACTTAGTGGTCAGACTGGGTGGGTAGTAGATATAAATCCACTTACATTGAAAGTTGAAATCATTTTTTCCTTGATCCAGTCTTTTGAAGTTTGCTTTTTCTTTAAAAAAAATCAGTGTGCTGATGTTTTTTTTTAATAGTTCAAACTTTTTCAAAGCACAGGATTGCATCCCTAGCATTTATTACTATTATTACAAGGAGTTCTTGACTGTAGTGCCCATTCGAAGTTAACAACAGAGGAGAAAAATCACAAATTAGGACAAGAAGGAAAGAATGCCATTTATTGCTTTCTTCTGTTTTAGATATAGCAGAAAGAGATCATTTTAAAAACCTTTGGTCTGGTCTGAGAGCTCCAGAGGACAACATTTGACAGAGGACAAAAAGTTGAAATCTAGAAGTCTTATTTAGAAAGAGCGCAGAGAAGAGCAACCAAGAGGATTAGGGAATTGGAGGCTAAAACATACGAAGAATGATTGCAGGAATTGGGGATGTCTAGTTTAATGAAAAGAAGGACTAGTGGAGACAGGATAGCATCTTCCAGTATTTAAGGGGCTGCCCCAAAGAAGAGGGAGTCAAGCTATCCTCCAAAGCACCAGAAGGCAGGACGAGAAGTAACGGATGGAAATTAATCAAGGAGAGAAGCAACCTAGAATTTAGGAGGAATTTCCTGACAGTGAGGACAATTAGACAATGGAACTGCTTGCCACCAGAAGTTGTGGTGCTCCGTGAATCTCAAGAAGAGATTGGACAAACACTTGACTGGAATGATACAGGGTCTTCTGCTTGAACAGGGAGGGGGCTGGTCTGGAAGACCTCCCAAATTCCCTTCCATGATTTTGCTCTGTTGGCATCGCCATCAATTCGTTGGTGGAGCTAATGGAATAAAAGAGAGGGGGGACGATGTCTGGTTAAAAGAGATAAGAATGGCAGTTGGTGACAGAAACTTTGCACGTTAAAAGCATAGAGTGAGGAGGTTGAAGGACACTGGTGCGGTCACAAACCCGAGCCAAAGCGGTGGCAGGGAGGCAGAATCTAAATTTTTGGTGAGCCGCGCCAGAGGAAGAAATGTGGCAGTCGTGCAGCGAATGTCATGCCTAGCGACAGGGGTAGTAACAAGGACGTTGGAAGAAGCTCCCTGTAATCCAAAGATAAAAAGGAAGAAGGCAAGGATAGAATTGGAAAGCAGCTGGATTAGAGAGGGGATTATCGCCATGAATGTTAAAATCGCGGCAGGACAGCGCGGTGGTGTCAACCATGTAGCCCAAAACCTCTGATCTGAACGCTTAGTCGCCTTTTCCTGCTTCAAAAACGCTTTTAAAATAAAATAAAATAAAAATTAAAAAAGGTGGCAGGAATTCTGAACTCCCCTTGCGAATGCTTGCATGACCCCAGTTTAAAGCTTTTATGGATTTTTCTGACACAGCAGCCAGCTGGCTGTGTCCTTGTCATGACCACGGACTCTCCTCGTTCTTAAATGCTGCTGAGTAATAGGGAGTTATTTTCACACCTTAGCAGGTTGCTGAGAGAAATTCCCCATCCCCAAATCCCACCCTCTGTCCTTCTGCTTATGCAGAATTGGCTGTGCTGTATTTCGGCCCAAATGTTATACCTTGGCTATAAAATTCAGACGGTGCAGAAGGTGAAGTCACTATGCCCCCTGCATAATCTGCTAAATTGCTAAATTTATAGAGAATTGCAGGCAGGTTGCAACTGGTAGGCCTTTAGAGAAATGGAACAGAGGTGGGTAGACCGCAGGTAGTCCTTGACTTACGACCCCAGCAGAACCTAAAATTTCTGTCGCTCTGTGAAATATGTGCTAAGTGAATTTTGCCCTACTTTACGACCTTTCCTTGCCAATGTTAAGTGAATCACTGCAGTTAAGTTAGTCCCACGGTCTTTAAGTGAATCCGGCTTCCCCTATTGACTTTGCTGGTCAGAAGGTTGCAAAAAGGGGAGCATGACTGCTACCGTCATAAATATGAGCCAGTTGACCATGCTGCGACGGTCGTAAGTGTGAAAAACTGTCATAAGTCACTTTTTTTCCCAGGGCTGTTGTAACTTCATACCATCACTAAATGAACTATTGTAAGTCAAGGACTAGCTGTATTCCCTTGCAAGGAAAAATTGTGCTCATTTGCAGCGGAGTTGATGATATTATTTTAAGCCATAGGCGAGTATAATTATTACTATCTGGCCCAGGAAAATGAGTCGCATTTGTACAAGTCTTTCAGCGTCTGTTTTATTTTTTCAAACCTGTCCAGTGAATTAACATCGTTGGAATTACAACAGTGTTAATTCACTGGACATAGAATTGCCTAACTGTAGTAAAGTACAGAGAAGAGCAACCAGGATGATTAAGGGACTGGAGACTAAAACATATGAAGAACGGTTGCAGGAACTGGGCCTGGCTAGTCTAGGGAAGAGAAGGACCAGGGGGGACAGGACAGCAGCCTTCCCATATTTGAGGGGCTGCCCCAGAGAGGAGGAGGGGGTCAAGCTATTCTCCAAGGTACCTGAAGGCCAGACAAGGAATAATGGATGGAAACTGAACCAGGAGAGATTTAACCTGGAAATAAGGAGAAACTTTCTGACAGGGAGAACAATCCACCCATGGAACAGAAGTTGCCCTCGGAAGTTGTGGGAGCTTCATCACTTGAGATTTTCAAGAAGAGATTGGACTGCCATTTGTCAGAAATGGTGTAGGGTCTCCCGCTTGGGCGGGGGGTTGGACTAGATGACCTACAAGGTCCCTTCCAACTCTGATTGTCTGTTATCTGTTAGATGAATATTCCAAGGAGTATTGGAGATGACGTGGAGGAGGTTGATTTTTCCAGTCAAGACAATGGGTAAATGGGAAAACGAATCTCCCCAACCAGATTGGGAACAAGTCTTTTCCAGTTTGAGGAAAAGATGTGGGACAGCTTGGCACCAGAAGCTGTGGGTGCTCCATCACTGGAGGCTTTTAAGAAGAGACTGGTCTGGAATGGTACAGGGTCTTCTGCTCAAGCAGGGGGTTGGACTAGAAGACCTCCAAGGTCCCTTCTGCTCTATTCTGATGGATTGATATCAGAAAATGAGTGGTGGATCCTCACAGGCTCTTTTGAAAAAGCGACTTAATAGCCATTGTGCTCAAATCCAATCATAGTCTGGCTTACAGATGTGGGCAAGGTTCTATTCCAAGTGCAGGTTCTTCTTACCCCGTGGGGCTAAATAAATCTCCCAATTTAATGTGTGAGATTCTCATCATCTGCTCGTTTTGGGGGAAAAAAAAACAAAAAAACTGGAAGGCCAATTTAGAGTTGCCAGTGGCATGCTCTCCAGAGTGAGAGATGATTAAATTTAGTGCAGTTACTTCAACAGGAAAACTGCAGTTGGCTTAACCAGGACGCTACTCAATAACGCAGGCTTCTTCCCACCCCAAAGCGTGTCAGTTGAAGTGAACAAAAAAAAAAACAATTTACATACATCTGATTGCCTTTTGTCAGCTAAGAGTTGAATGGAAGAATTTCAAGTTTCAAATTCAGAATAGAGCTAGAGGGGACCTGGGAGGTCTTCTAGTCCAACCCCCTGCTCAAGCAGGAGATCCTAGATTTTAGACAATGGGCTGTTTATATAGTATTAATTATACAGGTAGTCCTTGACTAACCAGAACCTAAAATGTCCATTGCTAAAATGTCCAGTTGTTAAGTGAGTTCTGCCCCATTTTACAACCTTTTTTTGCCCCGGTTATTAAGCTAATCACTGTACTTCTTAAGTGACTAATATGGTCATTAAGTGAATCTGGTTTCTCCATTGACTTTGCTTGCTAAGACCTGTCTGAGAAGGCTGCAGCTGGCGATCCTAGATACGAGACGGCAGCCATTGTAAAATCCATGCTGGTTGTCAAGAGCCCAATTTGGATCCCCCAGATGCGACGGTCGTAAGTCGCTTCCCCCAGTCCCCAGCGCTGTGGTGAACTTGGAGACATTGTTAAACGAATGGTTGTCAGTTGTGTTTTTTTCTGGGAACATAAAATAATTGGGCTGCTGTAGGCAGAACTCAAGTGTGAAAAAAGAGACAAGACTGAAAGTTGGACAAATCCTGTCCGTCTGTGCCTTTCTGAGACCCCAGTTCATGGTGCGAGTTCACACAACATCCTTGATTTAATGCTAGTACAGGTTTTGTCACTATACAGGCAGTCCTTGACTTACAACTTGTCGCATAGTGTGATTCTTCGTAAACAGCCGAAACTTTCATAAGTCCCATTTTTCAGTTGCCGTTGTAACTTTGGTGACTAAATGAATGGTTGTAAGTCAAGGACTAGCTATATTCTGTAATCCTGATCCAGATCTGTTTTATTCTCGACCAGAAACACAGAACACAGCTAGTCCATGACTTACTACCATTCATTTAGTGACTGTTCGAAGTGGATGTAGCCTCATATGTTGAGTTCTGTTTCTAAAGATTGCCGGATATTTTAACTTTTAATATAACTCACCTCTGTAACATGGGTCAGCCTGGCTATTTAAGGAGCGTTTTAACAGGTATCTTCAAACAGAGGTAGGTGTGTGTGTGTGTGTGTGTGTATGTTTTCATCTCTTGGCAGGAGCCACTTATGTTCTGCTTTTTTCTTCCCTACTGGCAGGTATATTTAGAATCGTTGGCTTTTCTTTTCAGAAATCAATTACCAACTCGCCTTTGATGGGCTCTTCTCCTTTGTGCTGTCTTCTCTCTCTGTCTCTCTGTCTCTCTCTCTCTCTCTCTTTCTCTCCCTCCTTCGCTTCTCATGACGCCTTTGTCTCTCGTGTGAAAAACATCCCCCTTTGGAAGACCATCAAGAAAGAGATAAAAAGCAACTTGGGAACCATCGTATTCCTTATTCCCCATCCATTTGATAAATTTGAGCCAGTTTATGCCTCGTTTGGCCACGTGAGAGCATTTTGAAAGAACTTTTTTTGGGGGGGGGGAAAGGAAGGGTAAAAATAACAGGTAAAGGATCCAGAACCTCTACAACATTTCTTTCTTTTTTTCAAACTTCCTTAAATGCTGATTTTCACAGCAGAAACCTTTTAGATCGCAGGAGTCGTTAATTGCTGTTTCTGCCTTGCAGAAAAGCAGGATAAACATTTGGATAAAGCAGAGCTTAACGCTGCCTCTTTGCCAATTTGGGTTGGGTTTTTTTCCCCTTTCTCCATGATTCTGCTAGCATTTTTGGGAGATGCTTGCTGTAGAAGTAGGGGCAGCTGCAATTAATTTTCCAACCTGAGGAATTTTTTTTCTTCTATGAATGGAGCATTCATTGTTCTGTGCGTTGGAAAATAATCGCTACTAGATATAAAAGTAACAAAACAAGATAATGGGGTGTTCAAAACTTATTTTTTCCCCTCCATATTAGGATAGTTGTAAGACAATAATTGGGAGGACAGATGAGAGGAGATACGTCCCTTGGCAAAAAAATTGGCCTAATATAGGTAGTCCTCAACTTACAACCATTTAGTGACCGTTCAGAGTTATAACAGCCTTGAAAACATGGACTTAGGGCTGTTTTTCGCATTTGTGATCGTTGCAGCATCCCTGTTTGGTCATGTGATCAAAATTCAGCCGCTTGACTCCTATTTATGGTGATTGTACTCTCCCAGGGTCATGGGATCGATCCCCTCTTGTGACCTTCCGATGAACAAACTTGACAGGGAAGCCAGATTCGCTTAACGGTCATGTGACCGACTTAATGACCAAAGATTCGCTTAACGGCCATGTGACCGACTTAATGACCAAAGAGGTTGACTTAACCACCTTGGCAAGGGAGGTCATGAAATGAGAGAAACCCTTGCTTAGCAACAGACATTTTGCGGTCAGTTGTGGTCATAAGTCAAGGACTGCCTGTATGTTAGGGAGTACAGTTCTGTTTTTGTACCAAGATAGAGAAGTCAAAGTAACAAAGCCAAGATCTAGGACAAGGGTCTTCAAACTTGGCAAGTTTAAGACTTGTGGACTTCAACTCCCAGAATTCCTGAGCTAAACATGACTGGAGGAGGAATTCTGGGAATTGAAGTCCACAAGTCTTCAAGCTGTCAAATTGGAAGATCCCTGGTGTTGGAGTTTATGATGCCACAAGGAAAATGTGGGAAAATGAACAGATTTTATGAATTTTTATAAATGATTGGTGGGGTTTTTTTTTTAATGTCAGTAACATGGAAAGGCTTAGACTGTAGAACAGGAAATCCTTGACTTAAACCATTTGTTTAGTGGCCATCCAAAGATTCCAACAGTACTAAAAAAAAAAATTCTGTGACTTATGACCAGTCCTTGCACTTATGACCGCCTCAACATCTCCACGCTCATGGGATCAAAATTTGGGTACTTGGTAACTGGCGTCCTGGGGACGCTAACCAATCGCCATCGTCGTTTGCAAAAAAACTGGCTGCGACTCACTTAACAACTTCCTCGCCTAGCAATGGGACGTCTGTCCCAACTGTGGCAGGTAAGTCGAGGACTACCTGTGGCGTCGTTAACAGCTGAGGAAGAAATCCATGTGGGTTGCTGATGAACCTGGCTCTTTTCCCCTTATGCTATTTATAGATTATTGCTGGATCATTCATATTCCATTTGTAAAAGCATCGTATAAAAAGTCTTCCTTTTGAGCCAAGCCCAATTAATATACATCTCTGAAACGGCCTCGTCTTCCAGGAGCCGCCCCCTTTCTTCAAATATTTATAAGCCGCCTCTTAAGGCAAATGCTACCATTGCCCATTGAAAGGTGATTTCAGAAACAATATACTTATAAACAAACAGGGAGGGGAAAAAAACTGTATTAGAATCGTACAAAGAAAACCAAAGCTGTAGTTAAAAAAATAAATAAAAGCCAGGCCAGCGGGCATAGAATAATTTAAAACCAGCAGAGCCAGAAGACTGTAAAGATAATAATAACAATAACATCGGAATGTGTGAAATCGATAGGATTACAGAACTTTCCTGGCGAAATCCAATCTGAAAAAGTGTGCAAAACAGAAGATTGCAATGCGATCATAACGAACCTCAAAAGCTGTAACTCAAAGTTGCAGGTGCCTTCGTGGTCTTCAAGGCACGTTTTCTCCCCTCCCTCCTTTCCTGCTTTCTACTGCATTCACCTTGTTCTTATAGCAAAGCTTGTCTAACCGGGACAAGGGGTTGGTTTTTTTCTTTTTTTCTGTTTTTTTTAGCCACCTTATCACAGAGCCTGACCCTGGCTTGGGCTGAGAAGGCATGGCTTGCCCATGGTTATACCGTTAACTTCCATACCTAAGGGAAGATTGGAACTCGGGTCCCCCCCACTGCTAGTCCAGAGCCTTTACATCTACACCATGCTGACTCTTTTGAATATTATATACCAGGGGTCTCCAACCTTGGCAACCTCAAGATTTTGGACTTCAACTCCCAGAGTTCCTCAGCCAGCTTTGCTTTGCTGGCTGAGGAACTCTGGGAGTTGAAGTCCACAAGTCTTGAAGTTACCAAGGTTGGAGACGCCGGTAATAACGAATCTCACAATGTGTCATGCTTGCTACATGTTGCATTCAAAGTACAGCTAATCCTTGACTTAACAGCTCATTTAGCGACCGTTCGAAGTTACAACAGCACTTCTGACCATTGCAGCATTCCCGTGGTCAAAGTTTGGACACTTGGACACTGACTCATACTTATGATGGTTGCAGTGTTCCTGGGGAGGTCATCTCCTTTGGTGACCTATCCAGCAAAGTCAAGGGATTCAATGAACGACCGTGTTTCTAAGTAAACAGCCACCGGGTTCACTTAATGACGGTGGCAAGAAAGGTCCCAAAATGGGGCAAAGCCGTCTCGCTCAGCGGCAGAAATTTTGGGCTCCTTTGTAGTTATAAGTTGAGGAGTTACCGGTCTACGTAAATGCATAAAACCCCATTAAAATTGACCGATAAAATACCAGTTTGATACCTGAAAATACCTCCTATAAAAAGTGCCTGGATTTCTCTCCTCCTGGAGTGGAAAGCTTTTTTCTCCCCCCAGGTACACTGAGACGCAGCTTCCAGTTGAGCGAAGAAGCCGCCTTAGCATAAAAGCCGCTTTACAGTGTGGCACAATTACTCAGAGAGGTAGGGGAGTCCGCTTAACTGGATTTGTTCACGCGGGGAGCAAAACTCCATTTCTTCACGATGCTTTAATTTGGATTCTCGCGGCGAGCAGGAAGATTGAGCCTCAATGTCCTCTTCCGACTCTGTGCTCCAGTGCTTCCCCGGGCTGATGCTCTCCGTCGTTCTTAGGCCAGCTCTCGCAGCCTTGAACCATCATAGTCTGGTGGCTGGTTATAACGGGTGTTGGAAATCCTAGCACTTCTGGTGAGGCCGCACCTGGAGTACAGTGGCCGGGGTCCAAAAACGAGGCCTTGGAAAGAGCGCAGAGAAGAGCCACAAAGAGGATTAGGGGACTGGAGGCTAAAACAGAGGAAGAACAGATGAGGGAAGTGGGCATGTCTAGTTTGGTGAAAAGAAGGACTAGGGGTGACTTGATGGCAGCGTTCTGATATCTGAGGGGCTGCCCCAAAGAAGAGGGAGTCAAGTTACTCTCCAAAGGACAAGAATCAACAGATGGACACTCATCGAAGAGAGAAGCAACCTAGAATTGAGGAGGAATTTCCTGGCAGTGAGAGCCAGTGGAAGTTGTGGGTGCCCCAACACTGGAGGTTTTCAGGAAGGGATTGGAGAGCCATTTGTCTGAAACGGTCTAGCTTGAGCAAGGGGGTTGGACTAGAAGACCTCCAGGGTCCCTTCCAACTCTCTTCTACTGTATTCTATTCTGGACAAGAAATACTGGATGGAAGGTAGTTAGAGATCCAATCTAAAATGAAGGATAAATAATCAGTGAAACAGTTCCCCTCCAGAAGTTGTGGGTACTCCAACACTGGAAGTCTTCAACAGGGATAGGGTCAGTGGGTTGGACTAGAAGACCTCCAGAGTCCCTCCTTCCAACTCTTATTATTCTGTGATTCCAATATCATATCGCAGAAAGCTAGCCTTATTTATTTATTTACTTACTTTACTTATTTATTTACTTGACATCTACCTTGTACCTGTTGTTTTAGACTCTGTCCCGAGTATTCAAACGATGACAGGTAAAACTAATGCAATAATGATATAATAATAATATAATAATAATAATAATAATAATAATAATAATATAATAATATATTGGGGAGGTAAAAACAGCAGCTTAATGGCTTTAAGTGTTTTGCTTTTTAAAATGGCGCACGCAAGGAGAGCTTCAAGATGTGGTTTTTTTTCACACCTCTTGGCAAAACACAATTTGATGGGCCTCAGTCGTAGCTTTTCCAGGAGATCCAGAGATAGTTCGAGGTCTCAGCATCAGCTGGTGAAACTCTCGATCTCTCTCATCTGGATTACTCAAAAAGGCTGGCTTTGTCCAAATTTCTTTTAAAAAAATTAATATTTTTTAAACATCTGGTGGAAATGAATTGAGGGGGGACCCATTTGATCCCGAAATTATCTCTGAAACGCAACGCCAGAGATTGTTTTAAAATGGCTTTTAATAGCGCTTTGAAGCGACTTGTTTGGCCTTTGAGTTCGACGCATCTTTTGCCTGCAGGGTCTTTTGTCTTATAAGCAATAAAATCTTCTTTTTATTTTTGCACTTTGGCCCAAAAAACCCAACCAGGAGAGGCCTTTCGTGTTCTCAGAGCTAGACACCTCTGGCTTTGTGAGGCCTTAATTTGTATTATCAAGTACAAATTATTATCGACTTGCAAAAGTTCATTTAGTGACTGTTCAAATTTACGATGGCACTGCAACAAAAGGGACTTTTTCACATGACCTCTGCAGCACTGGTCACATGATCTAAATCCAGAGGCTTGGCAACTGGCGTGTACTTATGACGGTTGCAGCGTCCTGGGTGGGAGGGGGAAAATCATGGGATCCGCTTTGGTGACCTTCTCACCTGCAACATCCGGGGGAAGATTCACTTAACAACCGTGTTATGAGCTGAACAAGTGCAGGGACTCGCTTAGCAAACCTGGCAAGGAAGGCTGTGAAACGGGTTACGAAACTCACCGCTTAGCAACGGAAATGTTGGGCTCCCTTGCGGTCGTTTAGTTGAGGACCGCTTGTAAATGAATGCATTGTCTTTCTGACGGGACAGAGGGGTTAGCAGGGGAGAGGACAGCATCATTTTATGTCATCTCTTATGGGGTGTTTAATACACACACCGTTCTGACCTAAATCTTGTTCCAAGGAAACAAACACGAAACACAGGTAACAGCAAAACCTTTTTATGATTCTTTACGAATTCCGTTCCTTCCCGGTTCAAAGGCTGTTTCAAACTCATTGTCTCTGATAAGAAAGAGCCTTGCCAAGGCTCTGCAAGGCTGCCAAGAACACGAGATAAAGTTACTAAGAAAGATTTCAAATCCAAAGAGTCTCCAAACTCCAACCAAGATACTCCGAACGTCCACAAGGCTTGAGTGCAAAAACTTCTTTGCTTCCTGCAAAGAACTCTGGTTTCTCAGCTGGCTTTTATCCCTTAAGGGAGGGGCCATTACGTGCTGCTGCAGCTGCTCTTTCCTCTGAGCAGCCCTGCGCGCACGCACCCTGAGCACAGGCTCCTCTGGGAACCTCTTCCTCACTGCTACCAGCCTCCACCGTCTCCGAAGGCAGCACTCCACTCCCCGATGGTCCTGGCCCATCCCTGCATCCCACGCAGGCCCCTCACCTGAGTCCTCGCTCAGCCCACCCCTGCTGCCGGCGAGCCACAACACACACACACACACACCCTCGCCAAGGTGACCCAGCCAATGGCAGTTCCACGTCCCACCTATAACCTTGCTTCATCCCGGCTTGTCTCGTTCCTTAGCTCCCCTTTTCAGAGCGTGGAACAATGCAAACAACGGCGGCTCTCGAAAAGATTGCGGTGCCTCACACTGGCAAGCCTGATGGGATATTGATC
This sequence comes from Bungarus multicinctus, assembly GCA_023653725.1. NCBI lineage: Eukaryota > Metazoa > Chordata > Lepidosauria > Squamata > Elapidae > Bungarus > Bungarus multicinctus. The sequence goes on along the minus strand of CM042845.1, from coordinate 8,715,416 downwards.
TTTGCTTTCTCTTAAGGTTTAAAATGGCTCGCAGGCCTCCCAGCATGAACACCGAAGACAGCGGCAGACGGTGGAGGGTTTTTGCGCAGAAACGAGACGATGGAGGGTTTAAATTCCTTTTCCGGGGGAGGCTGGGGTTGGGGGCTTGTCAGGAAGGGGAGGGGGGAAGCGGGCAGGCATTTCCAAGAGATTAGCCCATTTTCTTTCCGGGGTTGTGTGTGTGTGTGTGTGTGTGTGTGTGGCGCTGCAAACAATCTTAACCGACTCTGAATTAAGGGAAGGAGAGGGAGGGTGTTGTGTGGGCGTTGAACCTTTTGTGTTTTATTTTTTTTTCCAAGGGCCTTTTGAATGATCAGACTCTGGATCGAACAAATTGCGAATAAGGTGCCCGGAATTATCGTGATCATTATTATTTTTTAAAAAAAAAGACTAATTCACACCAGAAAGGTGAAAAGCGGAATAACCCTGGCTGGTGGTCTTGCATCCATAATAGCCTCTCCTGCGGTGCAGACGGAAAGGAGAGGAAAGGCCCATGTGTCGGTCCAGGTGTACAATTATTATTATTTAGAGATGGGCGGTGTTTGTCACTAAAAGGCATAATTTTCAAATTTGTACAGATGCCTGCTTGAAACGAGCCCCCCACAAAAAAAAAAACCAAGAAAAGAGACTATGGTGAGGTTTCCCCTTTGCCTGTGCATTTACGGGAGGGGTGTGTGTGTATATAGAAAACTGTGGAGTGGGGTTTCTAAAACGTCTAAAAATCAAATGCTTTCCTAAATAGATCCTGGTTTGATGCTTGTCACCTGGCTTTGATGCCCAGTAGGGAAATTGCATAGAGATAAGGTTAGCTGTAGTTGGGCCCAGGCTAAAGGAAACACAGATTAAAGGCAGGTTGCAGGTCTTACCTGCGCAAGCTGTCAACCAGCGGGCAGCCTGTGCAGAAGCTTTGATTCACAGTTCATGAAACCAGAGCCTTGGAGGTCACCTAGCCCAACCCCTTGATCAGCACAGGCTCCACGGCGGGAAGCAAGAGACCACCCGGCTTGCCTCTAGGGAAGCTGGATATTTTTTAACGTGGCAGCCCAGTTTCTGCTGTGCACATCCCGGGTCCACCTTCTTTAGGGGCAGGCCAGGTGACCCCTAGGGATGCAGTGGCCCCTGCACCAGGCAAGGGGTGGGGCTCTAAGGCTCCTTCCAGCTCTGATTTCGTGAACTGTGAATCCAAGCTTGTGGGTTTGGTTTTTGGAAATTGCTCGCCTCGTCTAAGAGTCTGAATCCCTTTAGTAAAGGAGATTTTCCAGGGAAGCATCGTATGCAGGACGACCACAATTCAAATTTCCATGGCTAGTTGTTAAACGAGTTGCACCCCATTTTACGGCCTTTTTTTGCCATGGGTGCTAAGTGAAATCCCTGCAGCTGTTAGTCACGTGGTTGTTCAGTAAATCTGGCCTTTTGCTGGTCAGAAGGTCGCAAAAGGGGATATGTGACCTTGGAACACAGCAACGGTCATAAGTGTGAACCAGTTGCCAAACCTCTGAACTTAGAAGAGAAGAAAGCTGGATGGGACCTTGGAGGTCTTCTAGTCCAACCCTCCTGCTCAAGCAGGAGAACCTATCCCCTTTCAGCTAAGTGGCTGTCTAGTCTCTTCTTTTGATCACATGACCCTGGGATACGGTGACTGTCATAAATATGAACCAATTGCCAAGGATCTGAATTTTGATCCAATGACCACGGGGACATGCAACGGTCATAGATGAGAAAAACACTCCTAAATCACTTTTTTTCTGGCACCGTTGTAACTTCCAACAGTCGCTAAACGAACGGCTCTAAAACAAGGACTGCTTACAGTTGTTGAAGGGGGTTGGATGAACTTTAATATTTACACCAAATTGACCTGGGTTTTTTTTTAGTAAGCATTAAATCTGCACGTACAAAGCCCATACACAAGGTGCATTTTTCTTGCCCGTTTCAGGCAACGTAGCCAAGCGTGGTTTATCATTTGGGTTTAGTTTGGTTTTTCTTCCCCTCTCCTCCGGTCTGATCAATGATTCTTAAGACTTTTACGGAATAGAAACATCCAGAAAATGTTTCTGATTTTCAGAGCGAGACGCAAAGCCAGCCGTCCAGTCCGGATTTCAAATCACTTTAAGATCCTCTCGTAGTGATCACAATTTCTAAAGACCATTTTATTGCAGAGTTAAATTGGTGCTTAAGCGCTAATTTATAATTTATGTTGGCATTGATAACGTTGGCTGTGTTGAAAGCAGCCGGATCAAATAACGGCTGGATGCTAGATTTCTTTTTTCTTTTTTTTAAGGGGGGAAACAAACCTGGTTTAAGCAGGGCTGAATTCACATGCAGGGCGTTAAAGCTGTAACGTAGTTAGTTTATTTCTGGTTTATTCGTGAGTTTGAATGACTTGTGTGTATATCATGGTTTAATGAAACCAAGACAAACTATTCAACATTTGTAGTGGTTGGGCCCAAATTCTCAATACAGCCAGGCCTCGACCATTACAGTGAACGGTTTAGTGACCGTTCGAAGCTACAACACCACCGAAAAAAGGGGACTTAGGACCGTTTTTCACACTTATGACTGTTGCAGCATTTCCCCCAGGGCCACGTGATCAAAATTCAGATGCTCAGCCGCTGACTCATATTTATGACGGTCGCAGCATCCCCCATTTGTGACCTTCTGACCCGCAGAGTCAGCTGGGAAGCCGGATTCATATAACAACGGCCTGACTAACTTAACAACTGCAGGGATTTCCTTAACAAACTTGAGCAGGAAGGTCGTAAAACGGAGCAAAAAAAAATTGCTTGACTAACGTCTCGCTTAGCAGCAGAAATTTTGCACTGGAAATTTTGGGCTCCACGGTGTGTCGTAAGTCGAGGACTACCTAAGTATTGGTTTGTTTTTTCGGGCACAGTTAAAACATAGTTTTGTTTAATTTTTTTTTTAAAAAAACCCAAGTGTTTGATTCCTGTTCTAGTTATTCTGCATTGCATTATTATTTTTTTCTCCCAGGGTTTTAATTTGAAGACAATAATAGCAAGAAATTAATAATAATCAACTTCTGTGATATTTTTCTCACCGTTTCCCCCATTAGCTTTCCTGCATTATTATTATTAATATTATTCTTAAGTTGCTGCTTAAGTTGAAGTGGAAGGTGACTCGTTTGCTGATATTTGCCTGTTAACTGTTTTGCATTGTTTCATTTTTTGCAGTAAATTTGAATTTTTTCTTTTTTTTTTTACTCATTGTAGCTCCTTTGTTTTGCAGAGATCTTGACGCAGCTGCCATTTTGGAATTCTTTTTAATAATGTGACCCTTCACCTTTGATCCCCTGACCTGCATTATCTTGGTAACCATTTCATTTTTTAATTTAAGTTTTCATTATTATTATTTTTTTTGTTTAAATTTTTTATTTATTTTTTTGGTTTGGTGTGTAAGCTTTGTAACATTTCACCTTCTTTAAATTGTAACATTTCTTTGACTTCTCTAAATATAAATACTCTTGTTTTGCCTGTAAATGTTGTAAATGTCTCATTTTCCTTTGATTAAAATTTGTTTCAGTTTTTTTTTAAAAGATACAAGTTCTCATTGTTTTTATTTTGATGTTTAACAATGTGAAAGCTTTTATCCGTGTATTACTTTTGTTTTCTAGCCATGTGTTTCCAAAACATTTATAAACTAACCGTCACTTTATTAAAAGAGCTTTACACTTAAATATCTTCATTTTCTTTTTTTCCCCTTTACCCCAGTTATGTTTTAGCTGTCATAACTGAGCCAAAAACAGCCAACCAGGACTGTGTTTTGACACGTAATTTCTATTTCCAGTAGCATCTTTATTGAGGCCACTTTCCATTTGCAAACTGAATTTCAGTAAAATATTGTATATTGTTCCATTAATTGGTCTCCCTTTTAATGGGATCGCCTCGAAATTAACAAACCCCAGATACAAAAAGATATCCGTGCTTGTTTAATAGAATGCCACCCTCACCATAATTGAGCCCAGCATTTTTGTTCCTAAGTGAAACATTTGCTAAGTGAAGGTGATCTCATTTTATGACCTTTCCTGCCACTGTTGTTAAGCGAATCCCTGCATCTCTTAAGTGAATCACGTGGTCGTTACGTGAATCTGTTTTTTGTTTGCAAAAGGGGATTGCATGACACACACTCCCTCCCTCCCCGGGGGACGCTGCGACCGTCATAAATATGAGTCAGTTGCCCAGCCTCTGAATTTTGATCACGTGACCTGCCCCCTGCTGAGGCGGTCATACCTGTGAAAAACAGTCCTAACTGAATTCACTTTTTTCAGTGCCGTCGTAACTCTGAACGGCCACTAACTGAAATGCTGTAAGTCGAGGACTGTCTGCATTAAGAGGGCTCTTGCAAACGTTTGTGTGTGTGTGTGTGTGTGTGTCACACACTGAGCGGGGGTATCCTTTAGAGATTCGGGGAGGGGGCTGAATAGAGATGCTATGCAATGCCGGTTGCATCAACCCCATTTATTTTCCTTCTGCCTTAAATTCCTCCCTCCCATCCTGTCCTGCATTTATCCATACCCAATATCTATCTATCTATCTATCTATCTATCTATCTATCTATCTATCTATCTATCTATCTATCTATCTATCTATCTATCTATCTATCTATTGTTATCTGTCTATCTATTTAATCTATCTATATCCATATCTATATATCTATATCTCTGTATCTCTGTCTGTCTGTCTGTCTGTCTGTCTGTCTATCTATCTATCTATCTATCTATCTATCTATCTATCTATCTATCTATCTATCTATCTATCTATCTATCTATCTCTATCTCTTTCTGTCTGTCTATTTTATCTAGCTATATCTACCTATCTACCTATCTAATTTTCCTTCCTTCCAACACAAGACACATTCACTTGTGTGGGGGGAACCTCTCTCTCTCCCACTTAGCTTTCAAACTGGGTTTTCAAACAGGTGCTTCGAAATGAGCTTCTCTCCTCTCCCCTCCTCTCCCCCTTCCCCACCTTCCTTCTCCCCAAACCTCATTTTCTAGTTTTGCATTATCTCTACCCCAGCATCATCCACACACACACACACACACACTCACACACACAGACAAACACACGGCAACAACAACACAGGGAGTTTAAAAACACACACACAAAAACTCCAGCCTCTTCCATCTTGCCAAAGTCTGAATTCCCAGCTTCCCGCAGGTCTTTTAAAAGACATCAGCTCTTCCTCCTGGAAAAAGAAAGGGGGTTCCTTATTTCTCACACCCACCTCATCCACCCCTCAAACCTCCTTGCGCGGAACTGCAGCGAGCTGCCAAAAAAACGGGGACGAGTCAATCTGTCCTCCGCCCACGCCGCCTCCTTCCTTGGCAGGAGAGGAAGAGCCTCTGGGCGAGTGAGAGAGAGAGAGAGGGGCTTCCGGGGGGTGGGAAGGGCCTCAATCCAGGCCGTGCGGTGCAGCTCATGCCCTACTTTTGCAGGCTCTCGGGCGAAGAAGCCGCTAGCAAAAGCTTCGGGGTGGCTCAGCAAACCGGATTTGAGTGAATGAGCAAGAGGGCTTGCAGGCGGTCCTCGACTTAATAACCAAGAGAGTTCACGTTGCTAAGTGAGACATTGTCTAAGCGAGTTTTGCAACGGTTCTTCACTCAGTCTCTCTGCCATTGTTAAATCAGTCATGCGGTTGTTAAGCAAATCGGGCTCCCCTCACTCCCCAGACTTGGTCATAAATACGAGTCGGTTGCCTCTGCACTTTGATCATGGGGCCTTGCGGGAAATGCTGCAACCGTCGTAAAAGTGTGAAAAACATCCTTACATCACTCCCCCCCCCACTTTGCTGTTGTAACGTGGGACGGTCACTAAATGAACTGTCACGACTTGAGGGCTGCCTCTATTGACAGCCAACCTGCCCTGTTTATGGGTTAAATAGGAGCTGATGACAGCTCAGGGCAGCGAGATGGGCGGTTAATAAATTTAATACATGAAAAAAAAAAAGAGAGAACATTCTTCTTGCTTTGTATCAAGAGGGAGGTTTTATAGATGAGATAAGTGACTTAGGGACTAAACCATCTTCCAGAATCTAGAAAAAGGGTCTCTCAACCTCACCAACTTGAAAACGGGTGAACTGCACCTCCCAGAATCCCCCTGGTTGGGAAATTCTGGGGGTTAAAAGTCCATAACATTTTCAAGAACTCAGAAGAAATGTCTTGACAGCAAGAAAATCAATCTGTGGAACAGCTTCCCTCTAGATGTTGTGGATGCTTTATCACTGGAAGTTTCCAAGAAGAGATTGGACCGCCATTTTTCAGAAATGGTGCAAGGTCTCCTGCTTGGGTGGGGGGGTTGGATTAGATGACCTCCAAGGTCACTTCCAACCCTGTTAACTCTGTTGTTGTTATTCAGTTGCCACTGCTCTAAGCAACAGGAATGAAGGATGGAGAATCCTTAACAAATCTCCTATTTGTGTGTGTGATGAGATCTTGCCTCTTGTGTTTTAGGATCCCTTGATTGGCCCTTTGTACATCTGCGAAGCTGCCGCATTTTGAGGGAAAAAGGCTGTGGTGGGGTCCGTTAAGCAAGGACGGCGGCTGTGACTTGAATAGAAAGCCTAATTTTGCCGTAACAAATTATCTGGCCGAAATCTCTGCCGAACACAGCCCGGTGGAAGGCAGATTATTTTTTAAGTGCCTCATTATTTTATCCTCTTAACATTTAATACAGAAGTTATAATTGCGCACAGCTGAAGCTGCTAAAAGGATTGCTGAAATCAAACTTCCGTCCATTTGGAGATGCTTTTGATGGGCTTATTTGGGGGAAAGGGGGGGGGTTGATTACGATCCTAAACGACAGTTTTGGAAGTTCTTGGAAGGGAGAAAACCTTCATCCTGCTGAGATTGAAATGGAAAATAGAAGAGAGGACTGTTGCCAGGCATTTCTGGCCGGTCTTGAGAAAGGCGCAGGAGATTTTTTCGTACATTGTTTTTCTTGGGTTTCTGAAAAATGATCCAATATTTGGCCACGGTCTAGGGTCCTTTGTGGTTGGGCCCCTTCTCCACCGAGACGTAGGGAAGAGAGAACAGTTTGCTCATAATGACAAAAACTGCTGTTGGAAGGCGTAGGATCAAGAGGTGTTTGAGGATGATGTAGCTGTTTCACAGGCCAATTCTATCAGGCGTCGTTAGCCGGAAACCCTGGTTGGAGGTAGAAGAGGGCATTTGCAAATCAGGATTGAATTGGGAGGTCCTTGGTGCTCTCGGAGCCTGGTGGTTTTCTTGCAGACATTTCATGACCCAGCTAGGTTACATCATCAATGCTAGAAGGGAATGGAGTTTAGATAAGAGGAGGAGGAGGACAATGACTGTGGGGTCCTTGGTGCTTTCTGAGCTCAGTTGTTTTCTTGCAGACTTTTCATGACCCAACTAGGTTACATCATCAGTACTAGGAGGGAGGGAGTTTAGATGAGAGGAGGAGGAGGAGGAGAAGACAGGGAAGGAGGTGGAGGAGGATTTGTGGGCTCCTTGGTGCTCCCCGATCTTGGTGGTTCTCTTGCAGACGTTTCATTACCAAACTAGGGAACATCATCAGTGTTAGCAGGGAGGGGGGTTTGCTCTCTCTCTTCTAGCCCCCTCTGTTAAAAACTCTAATCCCCCCCCCCTCTATTAAAAGCTGCCTACTAAGGGAGTGTAATTTTTATAGTTGCAGTCCCTTATAATAAGCAGGATTGAGAGATTATCAAAGCCAGATCCGAAAGCGATCAGCCGTCTTGCGGAATCGCTGTTTGTTTAATTCCACGAATTCGACTTCCAAAGAGCCCAACGCTTCCTATTAAAACCTGCTTAGAAGTTTCCAGACTTTTGAAAATTTCTCTGGATTATGTGCATTTTCGTTGGCCGTGATTTGAGACGTTTCTTCGCTTCAAATTGGCCACTGCTTTTAATACTTGTAACCGGACTGGAGCTGGGTTTTTTTGGTTCCTTTCCCAGCCTTTGTCAAACACTTGAGGGTTTCAAGGTAGAAATTAGCGGGTTTTTTTTTTTTAACATTTAAAAAAAAAAATCTTCGATTCACGATTTTACGTGAAGATGGTGTAAAATTGTCTGGCCCTCGCCCTTCCTTAAAAGAGTTGCCCACCACAGTGGAACCTTTTAAAAAGTGTTTCTCTTTCTTTTTTCTGAGTTGTTGCTAACACGACAGCATTAAAAGCTTTCCTGTGAAAAATAAACGCAGATTGTCTCTAAGTCTCATCCATCCACCTTCAAATCACTGTGTGGGAAGGCGAGCGAAATCAATAATGGAGCGCGTAAAAGCAGATCAGGGTTGGAGTGGGATGCTTTCTTTCCCCCCTCCCTTTTTTTCCCCCCAGCTAAGAATTCTTTGAAAGTTGATATTTGAGCCTTTTCCAAACACTTGGAAGCAGCCAAGGGGGTCTCTTTTGGTAGATGGGATCTTTGACCGAATTCTTAGTCACAATAAGTGTGTGTACAGTGGTAATAGACAACTACGGTGTTGTTGAAGGCTTTAAGAAGGTGCATGGAGGGGGCATGGCTACTGAATCACAGAGTGGCAATGAGTACTAGCCTATCCCCACCCTGTACATTATTTTAGAATAGAATATACAGTAGGATGGGATGGGATGTAGGATAGAGAAGATAAGATAAGAGATAAGAATTGATGAATAGAATAGAAGAACAGAACAGAATGCAGAATAGAATATAGAGAATAGAAGAGAATAAATAGAATAGATGAAGAATAGAATACAGAATAGAATAGAATATAGAATAGAAATAGAATAGAACAGAATATAGAGTATGGTTAGGGTAGAATTAGAGGTGGAAGAAGTAATAATAAATAGAAATGGAAGGGATCTTGGAGGTCTTCTAGTCCCTATTTTAGCAGGAAACCCTATACCATTTAGACAAGATTGGACAACCATTTGTCTGAAATGATACAGGGATTCCTGCTCGGGCAGGGGTTGGTCTAGAAGACCTCCAAGGTCCCTTCCGATTCTGTGATTCTTTCCCCCCCCTTTTCAAATCTCCACTGCAACTGGTACGGTAAGGGCAGGCCGTCTCTTTTGGTAGCTCTGACCGTTTGCGACTGCTCTTAAATATCATAATGATCTGTTGTCGCCTGGGAGCTGGTGGCAAAATTGGGAAGAGAGCTTGGGAGTTGTGGGTTTGTGTTGTGTGCCAAGTCACGGCACGATCGTTCTTGTTTGCACCAAAAAGGACCCGGTGAGTCCATAGCTATAAGGTTTAAAATGTCATAAGAGCAAGATTCATTCAGCTAATAAACTCAGAGCCTTTTGCCTTGAGTATCAATATGAAGGAGACCAACCCACCCCCCACCCCCAACAACCCAATTTTCTTCACTAATGCAGTATTAAAATAAGGGGGTAGCCTAAACGAGGGAGCATTTTGAAGCCAGCCGTTAGGAGATAACGAATGGTCATCAGGAACTGCTCCCTGAGTCCTCTGGGCAGCCTGTCAAGGGGTTTCGGCTACTTGCAGTTGGTGCGCCATGTGGATTTTGAGAGTAGCTTCTGCTTGCTCAGAAGTTGCTCAATTTATCTCATAGATGCTTCTAGATATGTGCCTTTCAGAATGCATAAAACTCTAATGTCACCTGAATAAATATCTTTATCCCTCTCTCTCTCTCGATCTGTTTATCTATCATGTCTGTCTCATCTTTTTATTCACTCTATATAATCAGTATCTATCTATCATCTATCACCCATCTATCTTTAACAGATTAATAGAGTTGGAAGGGACCTTGTAGGTCATCTATTCTAGCCCAATCCCCCGCCCAAGCAGGAGACCTACCCCATTTCTTTCTTCTTGAAAGTCTGTCTGTCTGTCTGTCTGTCTATCTATCTATCTATCTATCTATCTATCTATCTATCTATCTATCTATCTACCCATCCATCTATCCATCTATCATCTATCCATATTCCTCCCCCCCCTCTATCTATCCATCTATCCATCTATCTATTATCTATCCATATCCCTCCCTCCTTCCTATCTATCTATCTATCTATCTATCTATCTATCTATCTATCTATCTATCTATCTATCTATCTATCTATCTATCTATCTATCGCATGTCTGTCTGTATCCATCCATCCCTCCATGTTATGTATGTACACGCACACGAACACACGCACGCATACATATGCCTCTCTTTAGCCTACACACTTAAGTCAGTTTGCACTTTCTGATGGCTCGCAATTTCTAAGCAGCTTACTTTCAAAACGCAACCAAGCGAGAACTGATGTTCCTTCATCCCTTAATATTATATAATGACGACGTAGAATGGTTGTGTAGGAGATGGGAGTGATTTCTCCGAATGTGGGATCCAAACGGCAGTCCCGGTTGAGCTGATGGAAGGAATTTCACGCCATCTTAATTTCCCCTTTGGGGCCCTTGTAAGTTGTTGCGTTGTTTTGTCAAGACGCCTGGCTAAGAGAAAGCGAGTGTCACGAGCGTGCTTGGCATTTTGTATGCCTTTTGGGGGGGGGGGAGAGAAACGCTTGGCCAAATCCAGCATTTCGGTAGCTCTTGGTCCCAGCATTTGCGGGACGCTGGCGTTCTGGGGTTGTGTGGGTGGAGGACCCCCATTGGTGTGATTGATGCTGATCAGATTGTGTAAATTCGTATCGGAGAACATGGAGGTAATGGTGTAGAGTTATTTAATTATTTAGCATATGGCATACCATCCATGGACTAACCGTATAAATTAACAGTTCAGCTAGATCCGTAGATCCCCTCCCAAATATCAACGTTAAAAAGATCTGTGTTCCAAGACGAAATTTCTAGACCAGCTAACCATTGAAGCTCAGCATCGTTTATATTTTTTAAAGAAATTAGATACTGGACCGATATATGCCTTCGACTTACATCACGGTATTGTAGCCTCAGCAGCCAAATCAGAGAAGGTCTTCAAGTCAGGGTCAGCATCAAGGCAACCTGAGAAGGGGGAAGAGGGAATGGAGCTGTTGGAGAGAGAGAAAGAGAGGCAGGGCCGGGGCCGTCCATCAGCCCTCAGATGGAGAGTCAACAGGCCCCAGGTCTGGAGGTGGCTGATGAGCAAGAGGAGGAACAGCTGGGCCGAGTGCCTGATGCATGGATGTGCAGAAGGCAGAGGAGAGGAGAGCGGTGGAAATCTATGGGCCGGTCCTTGGGACGGAAGAGCCACTGCTGCTAGCGAAGCCCCACCCGACTCTGGGGATAAAAGGCAGGGGGAGGAGATGCATAGATGCGGCAGATAAGATACATGACAGACAAGAGCAGAAGGATGGATGGATGGAACGAAGAAAGGAAGGAAGGAAGGAAGGAAGGAATTTCCTGACAGTGAGAACAATTATCCTGTATTAACAAGAAGCAAAAATTCCAGAGAAGCGAGGGAGAAATAAATTGGTTTTAAACTTGCTTACTTCTTGTAAGCGAAGGGACGTGCTAGCTCCTTGTCCTTGAAGACAAAAATTGCTGTACAAAATGCTAAAATATTATTATTATAATAATACATTGCACAAATCAATTGATACGCCAGCGTTTCTGGAAATCTACCATGTCAAAGCCCAGATAAATTACCGCCCAATCTAAAGCACGATCAATAATTCAGACCCGAGATTTATTGGGCTTTGGTTTAAAAAATGATCTGAAAACTTGCAGATAAAGTATAGATCTATTGAACTTTTGAACTGCTCTGCCGTGAAGCTTCTTATCTTGCAGAAGGGCTAAGGGAGGATAAATAATTGCATTGCTGTTATTCACCCAAACTGTTTAATATTTAATAATTTGATAATTATAAACTTTTAAAGGATCTTTTTAGGGTTCCAAGCCTCTGTTGCAGAAGTCATAGGGGCTCCGTCACTGGAGGTTTTCAAAAATAGACTGAAGGGGCCATTGGACGGGTTGGACTAGAAGACCTCAAAGGATTCTATGATTCTGAGATGATAGGTAAGATAGATGGAGGGAGGGAGGGAGGGAGGGAGGGAGGGAGAGAGAGAGAGAGAGAGAGAGAGAGAGAGAGAGATGGGTGGGTGGATAGTTGGATAGATGGATGGATGGATGGATGGATGGTTGGATAGATAGACAGACAGACAGACGGCCTTCAGGAAGAGACTGGGCAGCCATTTATCTGAACTGATCTGGGGTTTCCTACTTGAGCAGGGGTTGGACTAGAAGACCTCCAAGGTCCCTTCCAGCCCCATGATTCTATGTTGAATCCAAAAAGGAAATGATTGCATTTAGATGCGTCGGTGAGCAGTTCAGGGAAGAGAATCACAGCCGCTTCATTTGAAATCCGACCGCTGGTTGAGAGGGAATTGAGAGCCCCCCCCCCCCCCCCCCCCCCCCCCATTTGAGAACTCCCAGATCCTCCGGGGTTTACCCTCCCAAGCAGTTCCTCGTGCCGGACGTTCACCTTGGCTGGATCCCAGAATCTCTGATCGAGGCAAAGCGGGGAAGGGAAGAAGAAAGCCGAAATCAGCAGTTTTATTTTTAAACCAGAGTTCCTGTCATGGCTATGACAAATTGACTGGCCTTTCTCTGTCTTCCTGTGTGTTTTCATAATTGAATCATAAACTTGGGAATGTCACTGTATTAAATGAAAAGTTTTTATTTCCCCTCCCCTCCCTTTTTTTGGGGAGGGGGGAAGAAGTCTTAGAAAAGGTCCTTTACTGCCCCCTCCTCAATTCTTTTGTTTTTAATTTCCTGGACAGCAAACCGCCTTGTACTTAATAATTAAGAGCAACTCTGGGAGGCTTTTTTTGTTTTGTTTTTGGAGCCATATTCTCTTCTCTGCTGAAGCAGAATCTCTAAAGTTGGTAGGGTTTTTTTTAAGGGAAAAATGACATTTAAAATGCGCAAAGTATTTGAGAGGGTTTGTTTTCCAAACTTTTGTGCGAATATGTCTGTTAGCAATATGGGATTTCCTCCCACCCCCACCCCTTGTTTGAGAAATAGCTTTCTAATTCCAGGCAAGAGGGAGCCCTTCCTTCCTTCCTTCCTTCCTTGTTTCTTTCTTCCTTCTCTATCTTTCTTTTTTTCTCCCTTCCTTCCCATTCCTTCTTTCCTCCCTCCCTCCCTCCCCTTTTCCTTCCTTCCTTCCTTCCTTCCTTGTTTCTTTGTTTCTTTCTTTCTTTCTTCCTTCTCTATCTTTCTTTTTTTCTCCCTTCCTTCCCATTCCTTCTTTCCTCCCTCCCTCCCTCCCTCCCTCCCTCTTTCTTTCTTTCTTTCTTTCTTTCTTTCTTTCTTTCTTTCTTTCTTTCTTTCTTTCTTTCTTTCTTTCTTTCTTTCTTTCTTTCTTTCTTTCTTTCTTTCTTTCTTTCTTTCTTTCTCCCCCTCCCTCCCTCCCCATTCCTTCTTTCCTTCCTGTCTCCTTCCCCTTTTCTTTCCTTCCTCCCTCCCTCCCACTCTTCCTTCCTTCCTCTCTGCGACATTTAGGGGATCTTGGGGCCTGCCCATCCCCCCATAGTACCTAGATTGGCCGAAAAGGTTGATGTCTTCACTCCCCCCCCAGGCCCTCCCCAGGTTTATTGTTCCCTCTTCATCTTCTATCGCTCCGAATTCTGCTGTGTCCAGCCTTCTTAAAAATAGCCCCACTCCGGCAGTCAATGGCAGGAATGGCTCCGTCAATTTCAATTTAATTAAAAGGCGTCCGATCAAAGGATAACATGGCCAGGCCAGTAAGAGCTGCGAGGAGGGAGATCGATGGAGCTTTGGTTGGAGAGAACGCTGGGCATGGCTTCCTCCTCTTCCTCCTTTTCCCCCTCTTCCTCTTTCCTTTTCCCCCTCTTTCTCTTCTTCCCACCTCTTCCTCCTCCTTCCCCTTTCCTCCCTCTCTTCTCCATCTTCATCTCCCCTTCCTCCTCTTCCTTCCTTTTCCTTCTCTTCCTCCTCTCTTCTCCCCTCCCCTTCCCCTCCTCCTCCTCCCCACTTCCCAATAAACGGCTTGGCTATCTTTCCAGCTGCCTGTCAGCTTGAGAAATGGGTTTAATAAGAAATAAAAGACCCCCGAAACCTATCCCTTTGCTCCTCTCCTCTCTTCTCTCCCTTCCTCTCTTCCCCCTCTCCTAACCTTGTAGCATTCCTCCTCCTGCAAAGGTCTTTTTTGGCCTCTTGGGATGAGGGGCTGTGGCCATCCTTTCGGTGGAAATTCGAACTCGTAACACGATTTGCTAACAACTGGTTTGTCGCGCCAAGTATTCAAAGTCTGACCTCTTCGAGTTACGACCATCTCCCTGTCTTGTCTCCGTCCCCCCACAATTTCCGGAGCGGGGGGGGAAGAGACATTTTTGGGCTGCCTTCTCTGTGCTTCACTGTCCGAAGGCTTCATTTGGTCAGAGGGCAAACCGAGTCGCCGGCTGGAAAGGTTAGGCTGCAAATGTCACCCGAAAAGCTGCATTTTTGGCTTTTAAAAAATGTGCCTGGCACTGACCCTTCGAACCATGAAGGTGTCAGTGAACTTTGGGTGGGGGGAGGGAACCACAGCAACTTTGAGAAGGGCAGAATTTGGGGAGGGGGGTTTCCATGGCTCTGAAGTAGGAAGTGTAGGTCAAACTTTCTTTTGTTTCTTCCTAAAGATAGGTGATCCCAGATTTACAACAGTTAAATACATTGGGGGGGGGGAGTGATTTAGGACCGTTTTTCACACTTACGATCATTTTTGTGGAAAGATAGCCATGCCATTTATTGGGAAGGGGGGAGGAGGGGGAGGGGGGAGGAGGAAGAAGTGCAGGAGGAAGAAAGGGAGGGGAGGAGGGAGAGAAGGAAAAGGAAGGAGGAGGAAGAAGAAGTGGAGATAGAGATGGAGAAGGAGGAGAAAGAGAGGGAGGAAAGGGGAAGGAGGAGGAAGAAGGAGGAAGAGCAGGAAGGAGGAAGAGGGGGGAGGAAGAGAAGGAAGAGGGAGAGGAGGAGGGAAAGGGGGAAAAGGAAGGAGGAGGAAGAAGTGGAGATGGAGGAGGAGGAGAAAGAGGGAAGAAATGGAAAGGAGGAAGAAGAGGAGCGGGGAAGAGAAGGAAGAGGAAAAGGGGGAAAAGGAAGGAGGAGGAGGAAGAAGTGGAGAAAGGTCCCTTCCGGCTCTATTCTCATTAACTGATTGAAATGGCTTAGGCATCTCCTGCTCCAGCAGGGGGTTGGACTAGAAGACCTCCCAAGGTCCCTTCTGACTTTGTTATTCTGTTATATCTCACCACCATCCTAAATAGACTCTTGCCGACTCACGACGTGTGCCAAAAAAACGAGACGGGTTGATAACGAAACCCGAAATAGAAACCGGCATCTTTAATTTGAGCTCCTGCATTGATTGACAGCTATAAGGGTTCTAGAGGAATTGTGGGAAATTCTGTGCTGGTTGGGTACAGATGTGGCTTCCTTCCTGCCAGATGTTGCTCCTTGTTGGTCTTTGGAAAGGCCTGGGTTCACTCCAGTCGCTGGGGCAAAGGAATTGGTTTAGCCAAATCCCTCTTCCCCCCTCCCTCTTTTCTCTTTTTCTCTCTTTCTCTTTTCTCTCCCTTTCCCTCTCTTTCTGTCTATCTGCCCATCTCTTTCTCTTCTTCTCTTTCTCTCATCCTGTCTCTTTCTTTCCTTCTTTCTTTCTGCCTCTTTCTTTTTTCTTTTTCCTCTTACTCTTTTTGTCTTCCCCTTCTCTCTGTCTTCCTCTGTCTCCCTGTCGCTCCCTCTTTCTTTCTTTTTCTGTCTTTCTTTCTATCTGACTGCCTCCCCCTCCCGCCTTTCTCTCTCTCTCTCTGTTTGTGTGTGTATGTGTGTGTGGGAGAGATAGAGATATTATGGTCAATTTCTCCTTGAAGCTTCAATTGCATTTTATTATATTGCAAGGGAATTTCCCCCCTTTTATTTTGTTCTATTTTACCTTTTTAGTGATGGGTTAGGGGCTAAAAATCAGTCAGTTGACCAGGGACAGCCTTATAAATTCTCTAAATAAATAAATTACCCAAGGAAGCAGATTCAAGGTCACAGGCGCAAGTCAAAATCTAGCCCTCCTTTGCTGCCAAGGGGGCCTAATCGCACAACTCTTTTGTGCTGTATTGATTAAACTCCTTTTCTAGGGAGCTCAACAAGCTGTGTTCGCATCCACCTCCAGATAAGAGTCCCCTTTGCTGATGTCAAGGAAAACCACATTGTAGGTTTTATTTGAAATTGGCCAGCATTAGGTTGCTGCTGGAATGACATAGAGAAAGCACACACACACAAACACACACACACACACCAATACATAAAACACTGCCAATTTTCTCCCCTTTCTTGATAATGTTCAAGGAATTCGAATGTGTGATATGACACAACTTCATAATAATTCCAAACCTGTCTCGGATGGATGGATGGATGGATGGATGGATGGATGGATGGATGGATGGATGGATGGATGGATATAGAGATAGATAGATAGATAGATAGATAGATAGATAGATAGATAGATAGATAGATAGATAGATAGATAGATAGATAGATAGATAGATAGATAGATAGATAGATAGGATACATGACAAATAGATGATCAGAGGGATGGATGGAGAGATGGAGGGATAGATGGATGGAAGGAAGGAAAAGGAGGGAAGAAGAAAAGGAGGGAGGAAGGGAAAGGAAGAGGGAGGGATAGAAGGAAGAAAAGGAAGGGAAAGGAAGAAGAGGGAAAGGAAGAAGAGGGAAGGGAAGGGAAGGAAGGAAGGAAGGAAGGAAGGAAGGAAGGAAGGGCTTGTCTTTAGAAATTGTTGGTGCTCCATCACCGGACATCTTCAAGAAGAGATTAAATCTTTCTCCGGAATGTTACAGGCTCTCCCTTTTAAGCAGAGGGTTGGACTAGAAGACCTTCAAGGTCCCTTCCTCCCCTGAAGATTCTGCTATTCTCAATCTCACCCTGCCCATTGAAAGCACCCTCTTTTCCTCCATTAAGATTCCCCCACCTGTGCTGATTGGCTGCCTTAATTTGCATCCAAGACTTGTTTCGTGTTCCGAATTCCCATTTTCCAGGCCAGGCAAATCAGATATCTGGGGACACACACACACACACACACACACACACACACATTAAGTAACATTTCACAAATGAAATGTAATCGTGTGATGGCAGTTCCTCCCCCCCCCCTTTTTCGCATTTCCCTGGATAGTTCAGCTTAAAATAATTAAGTTATTTCCCTGATACATTTTTCTTCTCTCTCTTTTTAGTAGCTTTGCAGAAATAGCATATGGTGAGACCGGCAGCCCGGGCTTAATTTGTATGTTGGAATTAAAAAAAGAAAACCTCACCCAAAATAATACTTGCAAAGAAGGGGAGGGGGACCTGGGGGGGGGGGCGAAGAAGAAGCCCCCATGACTAAATATAGGAAGCGCTTCTTCACAAGGGAAGAAAAATTTTAAATTCCATCTCCCCTTTTCAAGATTGTCTGAAATGGGCTGCTTCCATTCAAGGAGCCGCAATTGGGTTAAAGAAGGAGCAGAGGTCGAAACCTGGAGAAAGACAGGCAGTTCTCGAGTTACGACGGTTCGTTTAGTGACCGAAGGAATGACGGCGCTGAAAAAAAGAGACTTGACACCGTTTTTCACCCTTACGACCGTCGCAACCTCCGTGCAGTCACGTGATCAAAATTCAGAAGCTCGGCAATCGACTCGTATTTATGACGGTCATAGTTGTCCCTGGAGTGTTTGTGTGTGTCACGTGATTCCCTTTTGCGACCTCCCAACGAGCAAAGTCAGTGGGGGAGCCGGATTCACTTCACGACTGGGTGACTAGCTTAAGGTGATGGCTGCTCCATCGCTGGAGGTTTTCAAGAAGAGACTGGACAGCCATTTATCCAGAATGGTCAGGGCTCTCCTGCTTGAGCATGGGGGTTGGACTAGAAGACCTCCAAGGCCCCTCCCAGTCCTGTGATTCTGAGATAGATGGATGGATGGATAGATAAGATACATAATAGACAAGAGCAACAGAAACTGGAGCCAGATTCGTTGAACAAAGGCCTTGCTTAAGTGGTGGAAATTTTGCCTTCCCTTGGTCGTAAGCCGAGGACTTCCTGCATCCAGGAAAGGAAACCCTCCTGTCTTTTTTTCACCCACTGGATCCGGAAACCTCCTCGCCCTTTTCTCTTTATGAATTCAAATTCCCCTTGTTCTTTCTTCCTTTCAATCGCTTCCCTTCTTGAAAATATGTCACCAGCATGAAAACAAAACAAAACAGGGGCCATTGTTTCTCTCTGCCTCTCTGTTTTTCTTTCTCTCTCTCTGTGTCTCTCTGTCTCTCTCTTTTCCTCTCTGTCTCTTTGTTTCTCTCTCTCTCTCTCTGTCTCTTTCCCTCCTTCCCTCTCTCTTTCTCTCCCTCCCCCCTCTCTTTTCTTTCTCTCTCTCTGTGTGTCTCTTTCTCCCTCTGTCTCTGTCACTCTGTCTCGCTTTCTCTCTCTCTCCCTCCCTTTCACCCTCTTTCTCTCCCTCTCCTCTCTTTCTCTCTCTCTCTCTCTCTTTCTCCCTCTCTCTCTGTCACTCTCTGTCTTTCTCTCTCTCTCTCTCTTTTTCTCTCTGTCTCTTTCTCCCTCTCTGTCACTCTCTCTGTCTGTCTGACTGTCTCTCTCTGTCTCTCCCTCTCTCTCGCTCTCTGCCGATACCCCGGCTTTGAAATTTAAATTTATTTTTTTTCTACCTCCAGCTCAGCTTTCTGCTGCCGTTGCTTTCCTTGAAGTATTTATGAGCACAGTTATTTGAGGAAACCCTGACGCTATTATTAGCCAGCAGCTCAAACCGAAGATCTTCCAAGGTGAAAGTCCTTTTCGGTGGCTGCTGCAACGCCTGGGTTTTTGGTTTTTGGTTTTTTTTAAAAAGCTGCAGTTTTTGTTAATTATCAGGATGCAGCCTTCTTAATGAAATGCGACGCCCAAAGCCATGCAAGCTGCAAAATGCATCTATTTTTGGGAGAGGGGGGAGCGGCAAGAGAGGAGGCTATAAATATATATATTCTGATTGATATATATATATATATATATTACAAGAAAAGGCCCAGGAATTTGAAGAATGAACTCCTTGTCTCACCTAGAGTAAAGCCGGCAGGTGACCAGGTGTTCTGTTTTTTTAAATTAATTAACTTTTTTTAAAAAAAAAAAAACCCAGCTATTAAAAATCCATTTTCTTTGCAATTCTGGATGCGGGAGTGAACCTGACTTGGTGGGAAGGAAATGGATTTGGATGGTTTATTATCATTTATTCTTGCTTTTTTCTTGCTTTTTTTTCTTTTTGGAATGGTGTAATTTTTTTTCCCGGCATGCAGGCAGCAAGGAGATGCCTCCCACCCACCCCCAGCCTGTTTAATACAGGCAGTCCTCGACTTACGACAGTTCACTTAGTGGCCGTTCACAGTTTACAACCGCACGGAAGAAAGGGGCTTACAAGCGCTTTTCACACTTAGTGGCCGGCCGCAGCCATTCCCGGGGTCACGTCATCAAAATTCAGAGGCTTGGTGAGTGACTCGCATTTATGACGGTTGCAATGCCCTGGGGTCATGTGAAAGCCACTCCCCCCTTGTGCAACCTGACAAGGAAAGTCAAAGGGCGAAGCCGGATTCACTTAATGACCACGTGACTAATTTATCAAACTGCAGCGATTCAGTGAACAGCCGTGGCAAGAAAGGTATAAAATAGGGCAAAAGTCACCTTTTCAAATGAGGTTTTTTTTAAAGAAGAGACTGGACAGACACCTGTCTGGAATGGTCTAGGGCCTCCTGCTTGAACAGGGGGTTGGACTAGATGACCTCCAAGGTCCCTTCCAGCTCTATTCTGATTGATTGATTGAAATAGTCTAGGGTCTCCTGCTTGAGCAGGGGGCTGGACTAGAAGACCTCTAAGGTCTCCTCCAGCTCTATTCTGATTGATTGATTGATTGATTGATTGATTGATTCAAATGGCCCAGGGTCCCCTGTTTGAGCAGGGGGCTGGACTAGAAGACCTCTGAGGTCCCCTTCCAGCTCTAATCTGAATGGATTGACCTTGGAGTCATCTCCTGGCTGACTTGAGGACCAAGGACCTTCTCTTCGGCCTCCATCCTCCCACCTGAGACCCACGACCATTAAACAACCCCACCCCCCTCAAGCCACGTAAAGAGAAGAGCACGGCTGGTGGGAGAGAGTGTGAGAGAGAGAAAGAAAGAGAGAGAGAGACCGTTGCTGAGATAAATGTGATTTATTCCACGGATGCATTTTGCGAGGACGCCAAGGAGGGGCTACCAAGGAGGAGGAGGAAGAGGACTGGGCAGTGTCTCTCTGCACAGCAATGTGGCCGGAAGTGCTGCCTGATTTCTGTGCTTGCCCGCCAAATGTTTTGATTTACCCCAGAAGTCCAAATGGAGCAGACAATTAAGAAGAGCAAGCGGCCCCTTCCCCAACCTGCATTTGCTCAGCTGTTCCCTCCCCCCCTTTTTTTGCTCCTGCCCACCCGGGCGCAAACCTTTCCCCGTTTCCCACAAGCCAATTTGCCCTGGAAGATCAGCTTCTCCTCCAGATAAGTACATTGGGGGGGGGAATAAATAAAAAATAAATATATAAAAAGAGCGCGTGCTAACAGCT
This sequence comes from Bungarus multicinctus, assembly GCA_023653725.1. Classification (NCBI taxonomy): domain Eukaryota; kingdom Metazoa; phylum Chordata; class Lepidosauria; order Squamata; family Elapidae; genus Bungarus; species Bungarus multicinctus. The sequence goes on along the minus strand of CM042845.1, from coordinate 8,694,849 downwards.
GTGGCGCCTGAAACGAGAACAGACAAGGATGTGGCTTGGAATGATAATGAAGGGCCTTTTCCTCCCCTCCTCCTCCTCCTCTTCCTCTTCCTTCCCGGCGTGTTCCCACTGCAGGTGCCAAGCTCGAGTGCCAGGGGTCTTGCGTCTGTTTGGCACCTGCATTTGGGAGGAGGGGATGCTGGAGGGGAGGGTGGCACCTGGAGGGTGATTTGCAGGCGGAAGGCGGTGACCAGAGAATCTCACCTCCGCCCGGCTTTGAAAAGAGGATTATCTAGAAGGGGCTTTCTCCAGCTTGGCAGGTTTAAGAGGGGTGGGCTTCAAATTCCTCAGAGGTCCTTGCCTCTCAAGCAGAATACGGACTGTCAGAGATGGAAGGGATCTCAGAGGTCTTCTAGTCCAGCCCCCTGCTCAAGCAGGAGACCCTAGACCATCTCAATTGGTTAGTCAATCAATCAGAACACAGCTGGAAGGGACCTTGGAGGTCTTCTAGTCCAATCCCCTGCTATTTCAGACAAGTGGCTGTCCAATCTCTTCTTTAAAACCTCCGGTGATGGAGCAACCCACAACTTCTAGTGGCAAGCCGTTCCACTGATTTAATTGTCTTCCCTATCAGGAAATTCCTCTTTAGTTCCAGCTTGTGTGTCTCCTTGATGACTTCCCATCGCTTGTTTCTTGTCCTGCAAGAACAAGGCAAGCTGCTCCACTGATTAACTGATCAGAGATTGTAGAATAATGGAATTGGAAGGGACCTTAGAGGTCTTCTAGTCTGACCCCTTGCTGGAGCAGCATATCCTGCACCATTCCAGAGAAATGACTGTCCAATCTCTTCTTAAAAGCCTCCAAGGATGGAGCACCCACAACTTCTGGTGGCAAGCTGTTCCACTGGTTTAATTGTCTTCCCTATCAGGAAATTCCTCCTTAGTTCCAGGAGTCGCTTCTCTCCTGGATGAGTTTCCATCCTTTGCTTCTTGTCCTGCCTTCAGGGGCTTTGGAAAATAGGTTGGCCCCCAAATCTTCTTTGGGGCAGCCCCTCAAATGCTGGAAGGTGCTATCCTGTCCCCCCTTAACCCTCCTTTTCTCTAGACTGGCCAGACCCAAATCCTGCAACCATTGGTATGTTTTTGTCTCCAGGTCTTTAATCCTCCTAGTAAGTTGCTCTTCTCTGCACTCTTTCCAAAGTCTCAACCTCTTTTTTGTAATGTGGGGACCAAAACTGGATGCAGAATTCCAGGTGGGGCCTTACTAAGGCTTTATCAAGCAGCTCCAATTTTGATTTTAGACAAGTCCGCGGGAAGCTAGATTGCTCGCTCAACCACCGCGTGAGTAACTTACTAACTGCAGTGGTTCACTTAGCAAGGAACATGGGGTGAACCTCGCTTAACAACGCTCTTGCTAACCAAGCAAGTGTGGGGCTTCGCTTAAGGGCGGTGGCACGAAAGGTGGTAAAATGGGGCAAAGCCCACTTCCCAATTGTGGCCATAAGTCGAGGTCTACAGTATATTTCGGAAGGTTTATTAGCTTTCCTCCACACTCACATTCTTTTTGAATGATGTACCCCGGTCTGGAGACTTAATGCGAAGACCAGGCAAATAGATATTGTCTTCTTTGATGGTCACTCATAAATAAAAATTATTATAAATATGATTATCCCCACACACACATGTACACACACCAGGGAGAACATCTAGGCTTAATTAATAGATGAGCTGAAAAGCTCACCTCTCTTTCTATGTTTGTAGAATCCATTTGCCATTTGAAGAGGGTTATTTGAGACACTCGAACTGCCTAAATATTAGTTTTTTCTTTAGTTCGGCTTCCCTTTAACCGGCTTCGACGTGAACCCTTTCATCGTGAAACAAGCAGTATACCTGTAAAAAAGTTAAAACGTGGTTTCGTGGGACTCCCAAAAGAACCATTTCTGAAGGGCTGTTTTTTTCCCCCCTGTCCCGCTATTTTGGGATGCAGAATATATTTTTTTAAATATAAGAATACAGTGTCAGAAAACAGAAGTGGAAACAGATTACAAGGTTGAATTGGGTTTGTTTATTTATTTTCCTGTGGCCAAGCGCAACACACCTGTGGCCCTACCTTTCCTGCTGACCGCAAGCTTTGTGGCTTACCTCCTGGCCTGACTTTGCAAAGGGCAGCCATTCTGGTCGTTGAGCTCTTCTCTGTGCAGCTGAGACCTCCTTCCATCTTTCAATCAATCAATCAGAATAGAGCTGGAAGGGACCTTGGAGGTCATCTAGTCCAACCCCCTGCTCAAGCAGAAGACCCTAGACCATTTCACAGGACCACAAGGGACCTGGGAGGTCATCTAGTCTAACCTCCTGCTCAAGCAGGAGGCCATCAGAAGACTCGGGACAAATGGCTGCCCGGTCTCTTCTTGAAGACCTCCAGTGATGGAGCATCCTCAACTTCTAGTGGCCAGTTGTTCTGCTGGTTAATTGTTCTCACGGTTAGGAAGTTTCTCCTTAGCTCTAGGCTGGATCTCTCTTCCATGATCTTCCACACATTGCTTCTGTCGTGGAGGTCAGATCTTGCAGTCATCTTGCTATGAAAAACCACAAGCTTAGAAACATAGAATCAAAAGGCTGGATGAGACCTCGGAGGTCTTCTAGTCCAACCCCTGCCCAAGGGAGGAATCCTTGTATGAACCTGGTCAAATGATTGTCCAGTCTCTGCTTGAGTCCTCCAGTGATGAGGCACCCATGACTTCTGGAGGAAGCTGTTCCACTGAAGAATTGATCTGGGATTATAGAATAACAGAGTCAGAAGGGACCTTGGAGGTCCTCTATGCCAACCCCCTGCTCAAACAGGAGACCTTATACCACTCCGGACAAGCGGCTGTCCACCCCACCCCAGTTTCCATGAACGTGCTTTAGAAATGAGTTGGGTGGATGGAGGGAAACTCAACAAGGAGAGAAGCAACTTGGAATTAAGGAATGAAACTTCCTGACTTGTGAGGACAATTAACCAGTGGAACAGCTTGCCACCAGAAGTTGTGGCTGCTCCATCCCTGGAGATTTTTAAGAAGAGACTGGATAGCTACTTATCGGACATGGTACAGGGCCTCCTGCTTGAGCAGGGGGGTTGGACTAGATGACCTCCAAGATCCCTTCCAGCTCTAGTCTCATTGATTGATATGATCCAGGGTCTCTTGCTTGAGCAGGGAGCTGGACTAGAAGACCTTAAAGGTCCCTTCCAGCTCTATTCTGATTGATTGAAAGGCTCTTTTGTCTCCTGCCTGGGCAGGGGGGTTTACTAGATGACCTCCAAGTTCCCTTCCAGCCCTATTCTGATGGAAAGCACCATCTATTCAAAGCACTGTTGCAGTGACTGCATTGGGAGGAAGGGTTTTTCCAAATTCCTGCCTCCACTTCTAAAGAGCAAAACACACACACACACACACACACTCTGGAGAGACCTTTGCTGGTGCAGGCAGCCTGAATGGGAAAAAAACACCCCCATTTCCCCTCCCTTGTACGTTGGAGCCCCCCTCCTCTCTTTACCCCCCCCCCCTCTTCTGCTAGCAGAATAAATTACAGACGCTTTTTAAAAAATAAATAAATAAAATGAAATAAAAACCCAGAACGTGTCCTGCACGGAAGAGTTTTATCCTTTGCAGCACGGAGGCCTTGGACGTGGGGGGGGGGAAGGGTGACAATTACGGGAAGAAACCAGAGCCCCCCTAAAGGCATGGGGGGAGGGGAGGCAGGAGGGGGTGGGGGGAGACACAGCCTTGGAAGGCTTTTCTCGGGTCTGCCGTGTAAGTACAACGGCGTCTCCTGTTCCTACATCCGCAGTAGGGAGTTTCTTTTTTTTTTTTTTAAACGCGTAAAGCTGAATTTTAATCGCCGCCTCAATTGACTATTAAAATACAGCACTGCACCGTTAAAAATCACAGCGGCTCAATCCCGCAGCAGCGCTCAGACCGTCTGCAGAATGATAAAAGAGCGGTTGGAGGGCTGCGGCTTCCGTCATCGCCCTTCGCGCCCCAGCCACCCACCCAACCGGCCCCCTCCCCAACTTGGCTTGTTTTACTCAAGCTTGGCAGGTGGAAGAGGGAAGGAGGAGGAAGAGGAGGAGAGAAGGAGGAAGAGGGGAGGACTGTGGGCTCCTTGGTGCTCTCTGAGCCGGGTGGTTTTCTTGCAGACGTTTCACCACCCAACTAGGGAACATTATCAGTGTTGGGAGGGAGAGAAGGAAAGAAGGAAGGAGGAGGAGAAGACTGGGGTCCTTGGTGCTCTCTGAGCTGGGTGGTTTTCTTGCAGACGTTTCATGACCCAACTAGGTGACATCATCAGTGCTAGAAGAGAGGACGGTTTGCAGAGAGGAGGAGGAAAAAAGACTATAAGACTGGCAAAGTCCCTTCCATTTCCATTCTATTGATTGACTGATTGATTGATTGCAATGGTCTAGGGTCTCCTTCTTGAGCAGGGGGTTGGACTAGAAGACCTCCAAGGTCCCTATCCACTCTGTTAATCTGTATCCTTCCAACAGAGGTTGTGCCTTTTCTCACCTGTGGGGGGGGGAGAGACTTCATGGCAGGGGGAGGTGAGCCTCGTGTCGTTATGGGGTTAGTTCAGGAGGTGGCAGTCTTGCCTAGGTGAAATCTCATCTCCAGCCTCCTCAATCTAATTTTTCCTTCTTACAGTACTTCCACCCCAATCCCCAAATTTAATTCCTTGCAAAGGTTGGGATCCTCCAAGCTTGGGGTTCGTTGTCTTTGACATTTGGGAGTGTCAACAACAACAACAACAACCACAAAAAGGAGCCACTATTGACTGCCATGCATATCGAAGTCTGCAAACATTTGAAGAAGAAGGGACTTTCATATCAAAATTATTTTTGGAGGTTAGAGTTTTAGGATGGAGACAGCAAACCCAGAGACAAGAGTTTGAACCTTGCTTTTATTTTGGCTCCGAGCAATTCGCTCAGGTTTCGCTTATTTTTGGAGAAATCAAAAGAAGCCTGAGCAGAATTAGAGGTTCTGCTATTTTGCAATTTCCAGGTATTTTCCAAGGCACCCTGGAGTACACAAGAGGGGTTGTGACTAGAGTGAGATCTATGCAACCAAAACATTGGTTGCAGGAGTGGGTAGACAATTATTCAGTGGAACAGCTTGCCTCAGGAAATCATGGCTGCTCCATCACTGGAGGTCTCCTCTGCCTCCTCTTTGTCCTTCATCACCACTCCTTCTTCTCCTTCTCCATCACATTTTCTCCTTCTCTTCCTTCTCCTTTTCCTTCACCTTCTCCTTTTCCTCCTCCTCCTTCTCTTCCTCTTCCTTCTCCTCTCCTCCTCTTTGTCCAGCACACGTTCTCCTTCTCTTCCTTCACCTCCACCACAATTCCTCCTCCTTCTCCCTCCTTTTCTTTTTTCTCCTCCTCCTTTGGACTCTGCCTTTGCCCCTGCTGAATTTTACTGTGCTGGTTTCCGCTCATTTATCCAGCTTGTCAAGATCTTATAAAGTGTCTCCCCCGTTTTATTCTCTTCTTCTTCTTCTTCTTCTTCTTCTTCTTCTTCTTCTTCTTCTTCTTCTTCTTCTTCTTCTTCTTCTTCTTCTTCTTCTTCTTCTTCTTCTTCTTCTTCTTCTTCTTCTCCTTCTCCTTCTCCTTCTCCTTCTCCTCCTTCTCCTCCTCCTCCTCCTCCTCCTCCTCCCCCCCCCCCTCCTCTGTATGCCCCATCAACCAGTCTGCCAAGGTGGCTGGTTGGGCGATTGCCAGAAGCATCTGGAGCCACAAGAAAAGGCCCAATCTGTGTTTTGACTTTGGGCTAATCTGTTTGTTGTGTTTCTGCATTTCTCTTAATGGATGGGTGGTAGTCTGCTCTTGAATCTTCTGAGAGTGGAGAAAAGGAAGGAAGGAAGGAAATGAAAGAGAATGAAGAAAGAAAAGGCAGGAAGGTAGGTGAGGTAGAAAGGAAGAAGAGGAAAGGGAAGGAAGGGAAGAAGGAAGCAAGGAAGTTGGCATCAGGTTACAGCCTCTTCAGGCCCAGCTGAGTGGGAATTGCTCCTTTCCTCTCAAGGCCTTTTAAGAACACTTTCCATGCACTTTGATCTATTGGGTTGGTTTATTTTGCCATGGCTTTTGATTTCCCTTTTATGTGCTGGATAGCTTGATTCTCACTGGCTGATTTTATACTGGCGTTATGATGTGCTGTTTTTTATAGCTGTTTTATGATTGCGCACTTGATTATTTATTTTGGAAGATTCCTGCAGGGGGGAAGGAGTATGTTTGTGTGTGTGTGTGTGTGTGTGGGGGGGTTTGGTCATCGGAAATCACAATCTGGTTCCCCCCGCCCCCCAGTCAAGGTCACAGTGACTCAACCAGTGGAGCAATGTGTGTGAACAATTTGTACGCCCTAGAGAAGAGGTAGCGAGGCTCCTGGCAATGCTTGGTTGCTTTGTGGTTCTCACAAAGTTTGGCAGATGTCACTCTGGAATTAATTCACATGAGTCGGAAGGGACCTTGGAGGTCTTCTAGTCCAACCCCCTGCTGGAGCAGGAGACCCTGTATCATTTCAGACAAATCTCTTCTTGGAAACCTCCAGTGATGGAGCACCCACAACTTCTAAAGGGAAACCCTTCCACTGATTAATTGACCTGACTATCAGGAAATATCTCCTTCATGCCAGGTTGCTTCTCCTCCTGGATGAGTTTCCATCCGTTGCTTCTTGTCCTGCCTTCTGGGGCTTTGGAGAATAAGTTGACCCCCCTCTTCTTTGGGGCAGCCCCTCAAATGGAATACAGCCATCATGTGTCCCCCCCCCCAATTCTTCTTTTCTCTAGACTGGCCAAACCCCAGATCCTGCAACCGTCCTTCCTATATTTTAATACCCAGGCCTTTAATCCTCTTAGCTGCTCTTTTCTGCACTTTTCCCAAAGTCTCAACTTCTTTTTTTATAATGGGGTGACCAAAACTGGATGCAGAATTCCAGGTGTCTCCTTACTAAGGCTTTACAAAGCATTACTAACACTTCACCTGCTTTTGATTCTATACCTCCCTTTAATTGATTACAGCCAGGGTCCTAGTTTAATTTAGTTTTAACTTTTCACATATTTATTGTTTTAATTGTATGGCTGTGCACCGCTCCGAGTCCTTTGGGAGAGGAGCGGTATATAAATAAATATTTATTATTATTATTATCCAAACTCTCTCTATAAACTCTTGTTTATGTTCTGTCCTTTCAAAGTCTTGCAGGCTCAACCTGCGGGAGCCAAATCCCAGCCTGTTTCTTCCCAGTTCTGCCCATGAATTTCCTTCTTCCTTGTCCGAATCAGAGATGGCCAGCCTGGCTTGAGAAATCTCCCTGATTCATGGTTTGTTGGCCCGATCTTGGCTTGCCTTGCGTTTACTTTTGTTGTTGTTGTTTACCGTTGGCTGTTAACCACGGTAATTACAGTACAGTTGTGAGATGAAAACACGCCTGAATTATAACAAGCGCTTCGTGTAACCATCCCGGCCAATGGGCTCCAAAGGCAACAGCTGTACAATTAGGCTATAAATTCTGTGGAATGAAGTTGTCTCTGGCAGTGGCCGTGTTTCTGCAGAAGATAACTAGGTTCCCCAGGCTCCCTTCGGTCATCCTGGGCAGGGTCCGAAAAAGATGCTCGGTTAGAAGAGGAGGGGGAGGGGTGTCGACCAATCCTCCAAAGCCCCCGAGGGCAGGAGGAGAAGCGGCAGATGGAAACAAGTCAAGGAAAGAAGGAGAAATTTCCTATCAGAACAATCAATCAATTAAAATGACTCGACTCCGTTCAAGGTTGTAGATACTCCACCCCCGAAGGTTTCCAAGAAGAGATTCAACAGGGGTTTGGCCAAGATGGAATATTGGGTCTCTCCTGCTTGAGCAGGGGGTTGGACTAGAGGACCTCCCAAGGTCCCTTCCGACTCTATTATAATCGGGAGAAGGGCTTGTCTCCAGAAGTTTATGGGTGCTCCATGACTGGAGGTCTTCAAGAAGAGATTGGACAGCCGTTTGTCCCGAATGGTGTAGGTAGGGTAAACAGATAAGCAGATAATCAGAGTTGGAAGGGACCTTGTAGGTCATCTAGTCCAACCCCTGCCCAAGCAGGAGACCCTACAGCATTTCTGACAAATGGCAGTCCAATCTCTTCAGTGATGAAGCTCCCACAATTTCTGAGGGCAACTTCTGTTCCATCGGTTGATTGTTCTCTCTGTCAGAAAAATTCCTCCTTATTTCCAGGTTGAACCTCTCCTTGGTCAGTTTCCATCCATGATTCCTTGTCTGGCCTTCGAGTGCTTTAGAAAATAGCTTGACCCCTCCTCCTCTCTGGGGCAGCTCCTCAAATATTGGAAGATGCTCTCCTGTCTCCCCTGGTCCTCCTTTTCCCTAGCCAGGCCTAGTTCTTGCAACTGTTCATTGTATGTTTTAGCCTCCAGTCCTCTCATCATCCTGGTTGCCCTTCCTTCTCTGTACTTTTTCTAGAGTCTCCTGCTAGAGCAGTGGGTTGGACTAGAAGACCTCCAAGGTCCCTTCCAACACTGTTATTCTGCTATGACAGGAGGTCTGGAGGCCAAGGGACCTCAGAGGACTTCTAGTCCAACCCTGCCCAGTCTCTTCTTGAAACCTCCAGGGATGGAACTAAATTGGATGACGAATGGTTGCAGGGCCTGGGATTGTTTAGTTTAATGACGAGAAAGAAGAATTAAAAATAAACAGTGATAGCATCTTCCAGTATTGGAGGGGCTGCCCCAAAGGAAGGGGAGGGGTCAACCTATTTTCCAAAGCCCCAGAAGGCAGGAGAAGAAGCAACGGATGGAAACTCATCCAGGAGAGAAGCAACCTGGAATTAAGGTTCTCTCCTAACAGTGAGAACAATTAGACAGTGGAACTGCTTGCCACCAGGAGTTGTGAGTGCTCCCTTACTGGACAGCCATTTGTCCTGAATATAGGGCCTTCTGACTGAGCAGAGGGTTAGACTAGAAGACCTCCAAGGACCCTTCCGTTAATCTATACTCTGCTACGTGAGCCCCCATCCAGGTCAACAGACCATCCGTGACCCACTCTGGATGTGGGGAGAGAGAAACCTACATTAGAAAGCAGGAATTTTTTTTTAAAAAAAAAATCCGCTCTCTTCCCTTCTCAGAGTCCAATAAGGCTCTTTTCGAAATCTCTAATCACATCTTGAAACTCCGCATAACTAATTAAAACAGAAAAGGCTTCTTTTTAATTAAGAAATATATATATATATAAATACCAGGAAGATTGGAAAGTAATCTTAGTGCATTGCCTCAGCCACTTTCGCTTTCACCTCGCAGCTCTGCGATATTATTAAAGTTACGTCTCTCCGTCTAAATCCTTTTCCAGCTGCGTCCAAGATCCACAGCAGGATCTTTCTTTCAAACGTTGATGCACAAAAGGGGATAGCATTGCTTTGTAAGTCATCTGAATGACCGAAAAAGATCACCCAGGTCTCCTTTTTCCAAGGAAGGAAGAGAGAGTTTCTGACCAGGAGATAGGCATTAGATTCATACAATTGGAAGGGACTTTGAAGGTCCTCTAGTCTAGCCCCCTTTTTAAGCAGGAAACCCTATATTATTCTGGACAAATTGGCTGTCCAGTCTCTTCTTGAAAACCTCCAATACTGGAGCAACCACAACTTCTGGATGAAAGCCCTTCCTTCCTTCCTTCCTTCCCTCCCTTTCTCCTCTTTTCCTTCCTTCCTTCCTTCCTTCCATCCATCCATCCATCCATTCTTCCATCCATCCAATCTTCTCTTTGTCATGTATTTTATTTATCTCGGAATCATAAAATCCAAGGTTTGGAAGACACTTAATGAAAAGAAGCACAAAAGGGAGGGACATGATAGCAGCCTTCCAGTATTTGAGGGGCTGCCCCAAAGAAGAGGGAGTCAAGCTATTCTCCAAAGCCCCAGAAGGCAGGACAAGAAGCAACGGATGGAAACTCACCAAGGAGAGAAGCGACTCCTGGAATTAAGGAGGAATTTCCTAACAGCGAGGATAATTAATCAGTGGAACAGCTTGCCACCAGAAGTTGTGGGTGCTACAACACTGGAGGTCCACTGGACCAGAATGGTCTACGGTTTCCTGCTTGGGCAGGGGGTTGAACTAGAAGACCTCCAAGGTCCCTTCCAGCTCTTATTATTCTATGTTCTTCAATCTTTTCGAAGTGAGTTGACCCTTCGAAAGAACCCCAGAAACAAACGGGGATCTTGCTGGCACTATGAATTATGCTTGACAAACTCCGGTTGCCGGATTTCCCCCAGCTTGCTAAGTTGAAACCCCATTACAGCTTTGAAGAATGTATGAACGCAGGCATAAAATTGGAATTACCCAGGAAGGCCGGTGGGAACAACTTGAGCATTAACTGGAAACGCCGGGCTTTCTGTGCGACGTGTCTACTACAAACACTAAACACACACACACACACAAAAGTCTTGTAGAAATACCCAAAGACCCCACTTTTTAATACATCCCGCAAAAGAGGCAGCTCTGGATTGTCGGGTTGTTTTTTTTTTTAATTTTGCAAGTCAGAAAAATCCGCTTAATATTTGGACTTTTTCTCCCTGCCGTTTCTCTCAGCCGCTGCTTTCTGAAGCCCGCACTAAATAACGTGTGAAAATCTTCCAGCGATTTGCAAGGACTTATCGCACCCGTCCCCCTCTGGGCTAAGCGCCGTTATGCAAAAAGTTAAAAATTTTACAAAGCAGATTTAAAAAAAAAAAAATGCAGAAAGCAACGCGAAGACGGATGGGAATGAAGGCCTGAAGTGAGCCGAAAAGGGAATACATAGCTAATTTAAGTTTTTTTTAAAAAAAGAATCTGGCTCTCTGTGGCTTCTTCCTCTCGGTGCGTTCTTTTTTCATTACATATTTTCTCTCCTTTCCACAAACATCCATTCCTTATCACCTCCCCCTGTTACCTCTCTTGAAAGCATAGAAAGTCAGAATGGGAAGGGACCTTGGAGGTCCTCTAGTCCAACCCCCTGCTCAAGCAGGAGACCCTCAACCATTCTAGACAATGGAGCCCCCACAACTTCTGGAGAAAAGCCGATCCACTGATTAATTGATGCAGGATGATAGAATTACAGAATAAGAGAATTGGAAGGGACCTCAGAGGTCTTCTAGACCAACCCTCTCCTCCTCCTTCCCCTTCCCTTTTTTCCTCTTTTCCCTCCTTTCCCTCCTCCTCCTCTCCCTTCTTTCCCTCTTCCTTCTCTTCCTCCTCCTTTCCCTTCTTCCTCTTCTCCTTCCTCTTCCTCTTCCTCCTCCTTCCTCCTCCACCACCACAACTTTCGCTATCACCGTTCCTTCTCTTCCTCTTCTTCTCTTCTTCCTTCTCCTTTCTCTTTCCTTTCTTCTTCTCCTTCACATTTCCTTCCCCTCCTTCCCCTTCCTCTTTCCTCTTCTTCTTCTTCCCCCTCCCCCTCCCCCTCCTACTCCCCCCCTTGACTGTCATCATTCCTTCTCCTTTCCCCTTCTCCTCTTCCTCCTCCTTCTTCCTCCTCCTTCCTTTTCCTCTTCTTCCTTCTCCTTTCTTTTTCCTTTCTTCTTCTCCTTCACATTTCCTTCTCCTCCTTCCCCTTCCTCCTTCCTCTTCTTCTTCCTCCTCCCCCTCCCCCTTCACTACCACCATTCCTTCTCCTCTTTCCCCTTCTCTTCCTCCTTCCTTTTCCTCCTCTTCCTCCTTTCCCTCCTCCTCCCTCCTCCTCCACCACAACCTTCGCTATCACCATTCCTTCTCCTCTTTCCCCTCCTCCTCCTCCTCCTCCTCTTCTTCACCCCCCCCCCTTTAAATATAGTAAAAATTAAGCCGTTATTAGCATTCACAGAAAACTGCTGGTGGCAGCCGCCAGGCAAGCGAGGCGAAGCCACCTGCAGTTCAAAGCAATACTTGATAATGCTGTAATTAGATTTGGGATGCAAAAAAAGCTCATTAAAATTAAAGGAGACATTTGTCACTGTTTTTAAGAGGGGCGGATTGTCTCGAATCCCGCTGCTCTCCTGACCTTGGCGGTTCCCCCCCCCCCCCACGGTTTAAAAGGAATGCAGAGGATTTCCCGGGGGGTTTCAAACGGGGTGGGTGAGGGGCAGGTGGTCTCTCCCTCACGTGCAATCCACAGAAACCCCCTGTGGATGGGTTAGAAGAGACTGGACTGCCCTTGGTCTCCTGCTTAGGTGCGGGAGGGGGTTAGATTAGATGACCTGCAAGGTCTCTTCCAACTCTGATTATCTGTGACTGGGGAGGGGGGAGAAAGCTGGGGTGAATTGGCAGCTCAGTAGGCAGAGAGAGCCATTTAGTGGCCGTTCAAAGTTACGACGCCCCTTGGGGGTGTGGAAGGGACCCGGGACTCCTTTTTCACACTTTCTTTTCCTCCCTCCCTCCTTCCTCACCTTCCTCCCTCCCTCCTTTCCTCCCTCCCTCTTTCCTCATCTTCCTTCCTGCCTTTCCCCCACCCCCAGATCAATGGCTCTCCCCTCTTCCACCTAAATGAGCAAACAAGCCAGGATCTCTGGCTTTGGGTTTCCTGCAGCCTTCTGGGTCCTTTGGGGAGCCATAGAGACGACCTTGGAGATCTGGCACTCTGGCCTGCAACCCTCTGCTCCTCCTCTCTAGCCCCCCAGCCCCTTTATGTCCCATGGAATGAGGGAGGGGCCCATCTCCTTACCTCCTTTCTCAGGGCTTCCCCTTTCCCCCCTACCAGCTAATCTCCTTCCCTGCCCTGTAAGAAGGGGGAAAACAGACAGGCCGCCCTGCGAGGTTCCCTCCCACCATTGTTAAGTGAATCCGAACTCCCTGTTGAAGGCCCCAAAACCGGGGGGATCGCCTGGCCCAGCCACCGTCACAAATGCGAGCCGCTCGAATTTGCGTCACGCATGACCTTGAGGGTGGTGAGATGGTCGTAAGTGTGAAAAATGGTCCCAAGTCCCTCCCCACCTTTTTTTCAGTTGTCACTTGGAATGGTTATAAGTCGAGTGAACGGGGTTGGACTAGAAGACCTCCAAGGTCCCTTCCAGCCCTATTCTCATAGATTGATTGAAATGGTCTAGGCTCTCCTGCTTGAGCCAGGGGCTGGACTAGAAGACCTCTGAGGTCCCTTCGAGCTCCATGCTGATGGTTGGAGGGAGGGAGGACTACCCGTATCTTCCCTCGCCTTCTCAGGGCCCTTCCCTGCCCTCCAATCCCCCACCCCACTGCTCTTGCATGGAAACCCCTTCTCTTTGGAGCCTTGATGGACGGCCAAGGACGGTGAAGGAGAGACCCCATTGATCCCCTCCGGGGCTGAAGAGCAAACCACGGAGATAAAACCCGGGCCGGACTTTCTTCCCTCCAACCAACGCTGCCCCGGCTGGCCTTCTAATTGCGAAAAGCCCCTCAACGATATGCAGAGCCCAAGTGCAGCCATAGCAGCCAAGAGCTAATGGACAGCGGGACGGCTGTCAAGAGGCTGAGCATGCACGGCTGGGGCCCTGGTTGACAGGAGGAGGAGGAGCACACGGAGGGCAGGAATGGGAGAAGGAGAAGGAAGGAGGAGAGGAAGAGGAGGAGGAGGAAGGAAGGAGAAGGGAAAGGAAGGAAGGGGAGAAAGAAGAGAATTGAGGAGGAGAGGAAGAGGAGGAGGAGCAAGGAAGGAAAGGCAAGGAAGGAGGAAGACAGAAAGGGAAGGAGGAGGAGAGGAAGAGGAGGAGGAGGAAGGAAGGAGAAGGAAAGGAGGGGGGAGAAAGAAAAGGGAAAGGAGGAGGAAAGAGGAGGAGGAAGGAAGGAGAAGGGAAAGGAAGGAGGGGAGAAAGAAGAGGGGAAGGGAGGAGGAGAGGAAGAGAGGAGGAGGAGGAAGAGAAGGGAAAGGAAGGAGGGGGAGGAAGAGGAGGAGGAGGAAGAAAGGGAAAGGAGGAGGGGAGAAAGAAGAGGGAAGAAAGAAGAGAGGAAGGGAGCGAAAGGAGAAGGAGAGGGAGAGGAAGAAGAGGGGAAGGAGGAGGAGGAAGAGGAAGAGGAGAGAGGGAAGAGGAAGAGGAAGGGAGGAAGGGAAGGAGAAGGGAAAGGGGAGGGGAAAGAAGGGGAAGGAGGAGGAGGAAGAGGTGTAGGAGGAGAAGGAAGGAGAGGGAAAGGAAGGAGGAGAAGGAAGGAGAGGAGGAGGAGGGGAGGAAAGGAGGAGGGAAGGAAGGAGGAGGAGAGGAGGAAGGAAGGAGGAAAGAAGAGGACGGAGAGGAAGGAAGGAGGAAGGGAAGGAAGGAAGGAGGGAGAAAGGGAAGAGGGGAGGAGGAGAGGAAGAGGAGAGGAGAAGGAAAAAAAAAAGGGAAGGGAAAAGGGGGAGGAAAGAGAGAGGAAGGAGGAGGAGAGGAAGGAGAAGGAGAAGGAAGGAGAAGGGAAAAAGGAAGGAGGGGAGAAAGAAGGAGGGGAAAGGAAGGAGGGAGGAAGAGGAGAGGAGGAGGAGGAGGAAAGAAAGGGAAGGAAGGAGGGAGAGAAGGAAGAGAGGAAGGAGGAGGAGAAGGGAAGGGAGGAAAGGAAAGGAAGGAAGGAGGGGAAAAGGAAGGAGGGGAGAAGAAGGAAGAAAGGGGGGAGGAGGAAGGAAGAGGAGGAGAGGCGAGGAAGAGAGGAGGAAAGGGGAGGAAGGAGAGGAGGAAGGAAGGGGAGAAGAGAGGGGGAAGGAGGAGGAGAGGAAGAGGAGAGGAGGAGGAAGGGAAAGGAAGGAGGGGAGAAGAGGAAGGAAGAAGGAGGAGGAGAGGAAGGAAGGAGGAGAAGGAGGAGGGAAGGGAGGAGAGGAGGGAAGGAAGGGAGGAAGGAGAAAGAAGAGGAGGAAGGAGGAGAGAGAAGAAGGAAGGAGGGGAAGGAAGGGGGAAGAAGAAGAGAGAGGAGGAGAAGGAGAAGAAGGAGAAGGAAAGGAAAAAGAGAGGGGAGGGGAAGGAGGAGAGGAAAAGGAAGGAGGAAGGATGGAGGAGAGAAAGGGAGGAGGAAGGAAGGAGAGGAAGGAATGGAGGGGAGAAAGAGGAAAGGAGGAAGGAAGGGAAGGGACAGGAAGAGGCCCGGAGAAAGAAGAGGAGGAGGAAGGAGGAGAGGAAGGAAGGAGAGGAGGAAAGGAAGGAGGGGAACACGAAGGAGGAGAGAAAGGAAGAGGAAACGAGAAGGAAAGAGTGGGAAGGGAGGAGGAGAGGAAGAGGAGGGGAGAGGAAGGAGAAGGAGGAAGGAAAGGAAGGAGAAGACGGGGGAAGGAGAGGGAGAGAGAGGGGAGAAGGGAGAGGAAGGAGAGGAGAAGGGAGGAGGAAGGAGAGGAGAGATGAGAGGAGGAGGAAGGAAGAGAGGGAAGGAGGAGGAGAAAGGAAGAAGGGGGAGGAAGGAGAGGAGAGGAAGGAGAAAGGAGGAGAAGAGGAGGGGCGAAAGAGGAGTAGGAAGGGGAGGGAGGAGGAGCGGAAGAGGAGGAGAGAGGAGGAAGGAGAGGAGGAAAGAAAGGGGAGACGGAGGAGGAGAGAGGAGAGGAGGGAGGAGAGGAGGAGGGAGGAAGAGGAAGAGAGGAGGAGGAATTTCCTTTTCGTATACTTGTTCTGAAGTGTTCTTGTTGGATTTGGCCCCACATTTATTATTTTTTATTATTATTATTGTTATTTTTCTTCTTTTATTGTATATACATATCCTCAACTTCCCCAACTCTTTAGCCCAAATTCCCATTGCTAAGTAGCTTCTTTATTTTTTCCTCATTTTACGACCTTCCTTGACACATTTTTCAAATGAATCACTGCCATTGTTAAGTTAGTAACACACTGAATTCTCCTCCTCTCCTTGTTTTCCTCCTCCCTCTTCCTCCTCCTTTTCCTCCTCCTTTTCCTTCTTTTCCTCCTTTTCCTCCTCCTCTCCTCCTCTTCCTCCTCTTCCTCCTCTTCCTCCTCCCTCTTCCTCTTTTCTTCTCTGTGTAGTTTTATTTTCGGAAACCGCATTCAAACTTCGTCAGAACGAAAGGCAATGAGGGAAAATGGCTCCCTCTTTCCACCCAACCTCAATCTCTGGGCTGGAAGGCAACTGTTGGCTCACCCATGGCAGGGAGAGGCCAAATGCAGCACTTAAGGCTTGGTTAACCCAACATCTGTTTCGGAGGAACAGACTGGGGGAAAGGAAGGTGGAGCGTAGAGAAGGATAAACCTTGTTTTAAAAACACGAATGACTGCGGATTCAACCAGGAGGGCCTCCCATCGCCATAACCTTTCCGGGTCTCTACGGGGGTGTCGAAAAGTTGGGCTGCCCGGTTGGTGAGTTGAAGCTTGGAGTTGGCAGGAATCAAGACTGGCATGGAAATTCAACCGGGTCTCTCATGGCAATTCTTCTCTTCTTCTCCCCCAGACCACGGAGGGAAACGATGCCCATTTTATACCCTCGGAGGGTTTCTGTGCCACTCACTGGATGTTGATGGGGTTGAAGAGACCGGTCGATCAGAATAGAGCTGGAAGGGACCTTGGAGGTCATCTAGTCCAACCCCCCTGCTCAAGGAGGAGACCCTATATACCATTTTAGACAAGTGACTGTCCAGTCTCTCCTTAAAAACCTCCAGGGATGGAGCAGCCACAACTTCTGGTAGCAAGCTGTTCCACTGGTTAATTGTCCTCACAAGTCAGGAAGTTTCATTCCTTAATTCCAGGTTGCTTCTCTCCTTGTTGAATTTCCCTCCATCCACCCAACTTATTTCTGAAGGACATTCATGAAAACTGGGGTGGGGTGGACAGCCGCTTGTCCGGAGTGGTATAAGGTCTCCTGTTTGAGCAGGGGGTTGGACTAGGAGACCTCCAAGGTCCCTTCTGACTCTGTTATTCTATAATCCCAGATCAATTCGTCAAGTGGAACAGCTTCCTCCAGAAGTCGTGGGTGCTTCATCACTGGAGGATTCAAGCAGAGACTGGACAATCATTTGACCAGGATTGTATAAGGATTCTTCCCTTGGGCAGGGGTTGGACTAGAAGATCTTAGGGATGTCCTTCTTGGGCCGAGGGGGGTCTAGAATCGGGCCCTTCCTTCTTCCAGCCCCTCCGTTTTTGTCCCAGCCAAGGTTGCCAGAAAGGCAGAAACGTAGTATAAACGGCCATTATTTCATCTTGATGGTGGTGCTAAAATTATAGCGCCGGTTGAATTATTTTAATAGGGCTCCCTAAAACACTTCTAAGGGGGTTTTATATCAGCACTGTGGTCCCGAAATTAGAGGAAAATTAAGCATCACAAGGCTGACGGAACAGCCGTAATATTCAAGAGCCTGCCTTGATTTTTATGGAGGATTTATCCTTCCTCTAGTCTAGGGAGATCACAGAAGAATAGAGTCGGAAGGGACCTTGGAGGTCTTCTAGTCCAACCCACTACTCGAGCAAGAGATCTGTTCTGGAAAAATGATTGTCCAGTCTGTTGTTAAAAGCCTCCAGTGATGGAAGCAGCCACAACTTACAGTGGCAAGCAGTTCCACTGGTTAATTGTCCTCCCTGTCAGGAAATTTCTCCTTAGTTTCAGGTTGCTTCTCTCCTGGATGAGTTTCCATCTGTTGCTTCTCGTCCTGCCTTCCGGTGTTTTGGAGGATAGCTTGACTCCCTCTTCTTTGGGGCAGCCCCTCAAATGCTGGAAGGCTGCTATCACGTCCCCCCAAGTCCTTCTTTTCATTAGAGTACATCTCCCTAATTCCCATAACCAGCTCATCCGTGGTAAAGTTGGTGTTGCTGATCACAGCCACGTGATCAAAATTCAGAGGCTCGACAACTGGTTCTTCCCTATGACGGTTGCAATGTCCTTGGTGGTCTCTGAGCTTGGTGGTTTTCCCACAGACATTTCATGACCCAACTAGGTAACATTGTCAGTGCTAGGAGAGAGTGGGGTTTGCAGAGGAGGAGGAGGAATTGTGATGGTGGTGAAGGAGAGGGAGGAAAGGAGGAGGAAGAGGAGGATTGTAGGCTCCTTGGTGCTTTCTGAGCTTGGATATTTTCTTGAAGACGTTTCATTACCCAACTAGGTAACATCATCAGTGCTAGAAGGGAGTGCGGTTTGCAGAATGGAGGAGGGGGAAGAAAAGGGTGAGGGGCCAATTCTTTAAAAATGACAATTCACAGCTTAGGATGTAGACTGTGACTCAGCCATTGTTTAACCAGGGTTAAAACAAGCCACGGCACGTGAAGGAACGTGGGAAAACAACGCATGTTTTTTCTCACACCAGAGAAACCGTCCAGGATTCCTTCCACGGAGGTATTTTTCAGTCCCGTCTGGAACAGAAGGAAGAACTAACCTCATCTTTTTTGGGGAAGAGGCTGAGCATTTTGATCCTGACACCCATGTCTGAACAGAGGGCGGGGGGGGCGATGGTTTCTCCCTCCCCAGGAAAACCAGGGAATTTCCTGTTGGAGCAAAGACCAAGAAAGAAAGAAAAATGGGGCCGAACCTCGCAGAATGGCTAATATTTCGGAAGCCGCTTTTCCCAATTGGAGAAATTAAACCGAGGCTGGCATGATAGCCTTGGCACATTAATTTTCATCGCTGCTGACGTTACGCCAGGCAGGCAGCCAGCCAGCGAGTTCAGGGGGTTTGGGGTTTTTTGTTTTTCGTACGGGGCCTCGCAGCCTCGCTCCGGGGAATGAATCGGACGCGGTGCCAACTTTTCCAAGGGCACGCACAGAGAACGAGAGCGGAGAGAGCAGCCAAAGCATACGCAAGCCCTTTTGCACGCCGTTTTAGGCGCTGGCCCAGCGATTCGGCTCCCCAGTGCTACCTGAAGGATTGGCACGATCGGTCGGATCGTGGAGGTTTGTGCCACCTTAGGGCTTCCAAGCCTGCCCCGGCTGTGGTACGAGAGGACGGGAGAGAAAAGGCATGTTTTGGAACAGACAAACACTGACACACGAGCCAGCCGTGTGCGGCAGCTGCCCAAAAGGCCAACGCCATCCTAGGTTGCATGAACAGAATCAAGAGCACGTGAGGCGTTAGTACCGCTTTATTTTATTTATTTTGGTTAGGAGATTTATATTGCTGCCTCTTGGCACAGGGTGACTCAAGGCGGCTTGCAAGAATATTTTAAAAAAAACACCCTAGAAGAAAAACAATAAAAGTAATAAAAAAGAATCATACAGGCAGCTTTCAGTGGTGGCCAAAATTTAGGTGGCTGAGACAGTTATCTATCTATCAATCAATCAATCAATCAATCAATCAATCAATCAGAATAGAGCTGGAAGGGACCTTGGAGGTCATCTAGTCCAACCCCCTGCTGTCCAGCCTCTTCTTAAAAACCTCCAGTGATGAAGGCCCTGCAACTTCTGAAGGGGTTACAAAATTCTTCCTCTGTGAGGCTGGCCAATGTTGAAATGCCTGTGAATTTTTTTTGATACGGATATATTCTCATCCCATCAAACCTCCATTTGTTCCCTGCAAGGGACAAGCTGCAAACCTGGTTAAAAAAAAAAGGGGGGGGGGCTGTTTTAATGTCCGTTTAGCCTCAAATTACACCTGGGCTCTGGAAGGCGGATTCAAATCTTCCAAGTTGTGTTTCCTCTCCCTCGTCCGTACCTGGCCAGGTACGCAGCCTCGTCCTGCGCGGCCAGAGACCGACAGACAGCGTTGTGACCTTGGGTTTGCTTAGCAGCTCCACAATTTTGGAGGCTGAATGGGGCATTGCTCCACTCTTTGCTCAGGGATGAAACCAGAAGTGGGGGAAAACGGGGAAATTTAAGCAAAGGGGCGTTCAGACTGCATCCTGCAATTTTACCATTTTTTAAACGTGGAGTATGGCTGTTCAGGTTGCTGGAGGGTTTCCTGCTCGAGCAGGGGGTTGGACTAGAAGACCTCCAAGGCCCCCTTCCAACTTTACTATTATTCTGTGTTCCGTATTCAGGTGAAATTTTAAAGGGCCAAGACCCTTCCTTGTTTCAGCACCTTGGATAGCGATTTATCACTTTTTTTTCTTTTTTTTAAAAGCACTTTTAAAAAAAAGGGCATGATTGTGTTTCACACTTCCGACCGCAGTCCACGAGATCAAAATTCGGACCCCTTGGCACAACTGACTGATATTTACAACGGTCGCAGTCTCCCTGGGGATCATGCGATCCCCTTCTGCGACCACCTAGGCCCTGCAAAGTCGAGGTTCATATGTCACCATCGTGTGGCTCACTTCATCCCTGCAGCAATTCACTTCAAAACCCAGGGCGGCGGCGGCGGCCACTAAAAACAGGCCTAGGAATCCTTTTGAAGTTTTTTTCCTTTTTTTTTTGAAGTTTGGCTCGAGAATCCTGATTTGATTAGAGCGGTTGCCAGAATCCTGACAACGCGGCGGGAAAAGTCGTAAAGCGGGGCAAAAGACTCTCGCTGGGCGATAGGATTTGGGGGCTCCATGGTGGTCCTCAGCGATGGAGGGCTCAATTGTCGTCATCTCTCTCTCCGTGAGACCCCGGGGGGAGGGTGGGGGGAGGTCCTGAAATTTTCCCACGTTCATCCACGTTGGCTTTTGGACTCCCCAGGAAAAGGGGGGGCAGGAGGAAAAAAATAACCAGATTTATATTTTTTGCAAAAGGGGATTAAGATCCGCTCTGCGTTGGTATGACAAACAGCCCCCCCCCCCCCCCCCCCCCAGGGAAACGGCCTGCGCTGCAGATAAGTATCGCCACCTGTTCCGTATTTATCCTAAGCCCCCAATTGGACTACGGGAGAATTTAGATTAATAACCTCCCGTCCAGAGAAGTAATTTCCTTTGAAGAGGCAATTTGCATGTCCGCCGTGGCCCAGAGATGCCGTCACTGCAGGCTCTTCCCGGTGTCAGCCCGGATAATGAAGTTGAAAAATAACACGGGAGGTTAATAGGTCCTACTTATCTCCTTAGAGCCAAACAGGAAGGTTTCTCATTTGCAATATTTTTTTTCCTCCTCCTCCTCCTCTCCTCCTTTCGGTTGGATATTGAAAAGGAAGGCTGAAGCCAACCCTTGGCCCGAAATTCGTCCCCCGGGGAGGCTGTCAACCCATCACTGGGTCTGGGACAGGATCCGCTGGCTGGTTCTTGACTCTTTGATCCGTCTGCTCAAGTGCTGATCGACCCTTCGGCTGTGGGAGGATGGGGAGGGGAGAGAAACTCAAGAGAGAAACATGGATCCAGCCACTTGCCACTCCAGAAATGTTTTTAATCCCTTAGGATATGAAAGGATATCTTCAAGCCGAGTTGGTAACTTTGACGCTTGGTTGTATTCTAGTTGACGTTTCATGACCGCACTAGGTAATGTCATCAGCGCTGGTGAACCAAGTTAGGAGAACACCAAGGAGCCCACAGTGTTCCTCCTCCTCTTGCTCTTCCTCTTCCTCCTCCTCTCCACAAATCCCCTCCCTTTCTAGTACTGATGATGTTACATCGTTTGGTAATGAAACGTTTGCAAGAAAACCACCAAGCTCAACCACCAAGGATCTCACAGTCCTCCTCCTCCTCTCCATAGATGCCTCAACAACAATAATTTTAATATCTTTTTTTTAAACAATCAGGCGGGGAGGGTGTCTGATGAATTGAACGCAATACCAAACGGAACCCAAAGTTGGGTGGGAATTGGTGGCCCTTTGAGTGTCAAGCAAGGACCACCACCGGGCAACGAAAGCTGTTGGCGGTCTCCAAAACCCATCCTCTGGCTGTGCCATTCTGTCTTTGGTGAATTAAAATCTGCTCTTCTTTTCCATGGTGAATATTCATACTCTCTGACATTTCAATAAGATTTCTTCTTCCTCCCGCCCAGGGGAGCAGACAAAAGCTAATAGGAGGGCAGCGACATCCGAGCTGAAGATGCTCGTGAAATAAAGAACGGCAAATAACTCCAGCGAAATTTGATTTTTTTTTTTTTTTGGTCAATGGCCAGTGCTTGTAAAACACACCAGAAAGAGACCTTGGATGCCCGAGAAGCACAAGAACAGGTTAAATAATTGGCAATCTGCAGGAAAGAGAAAGAGATCCTGTCAATTTGGTTATTTTTATTTCCAAGTGACTAATCTGGGTGTTTTTTCCCTCCTCTCTCTCCTCCCTTTGTCATTATCTGGAGCAACAGAACGGCATTTCATAATGCAATTCCTTGAAAATTAATGTATTTCGCGCCAGCCAATTATAATCATCAGCGCCTTCCATTTTTTAATATCAATAATAACAAATGGAATGAAAAGGACAAGGCCATTTTTAAGTTAGGAGAAAGCAGGCCAGGCTCTGTGTGTGTCTGTGTGTGTGTCTCTGTGTGTGTGTCTGTGTGTGTGTATATCACAATCACACACACACACACAAGAACACACTAAATCAATGCATTTTCTATCACCTAAAGGAAGTTTGGGGATGAAACTAGATAGTTTTTGACTTACAGCTGCCGAAGAGCCCAGACCTTCTGTTGCTAAGGGAGACAGTTGTTAAGCGAGCATTTCCCCATTGTACGACCTTCCTTGCCACCGCCGTTAAGCGAATCCCTGCAGTTGTTAAGCTGGTGAAGTCAGCCTGGCATCCCACTTGACTTGGCTGGTTGGAAGGTCACAAAAAGGGGATCACGTGGCCCTGGGGAACACAGCGACCGTCATAGACATGGGTCGGTTATGCCGAGCTTCTGAATTTTGATCCCGCGAATGCAGGGGCACGGTAACGGTTGTGAGTGTGAAAAACGGTTCTCAACCACTTTTTTCCACTGCTGTTGTGAATGGTCACTAAATGAACTGTTATAAATTGAGAACTACATGTAAAATAGAATTACCCTAGTATGATTTTTCAAGGGACGTGGTGGCTAAGATGCTGAGCTTGTCGATCAGAAGGTCGGCTGTTTGGCGGTTCGAGTCCCTAGCGCCACGTAAGGGAGCGAGCTCCCGTGAATTGTCCCAGCAGCTTCTGCCAACCTAGCAGTTCAAAAGCATGTAAGAAATGCAAGTAGAAAAACAGGGACCATCTTTGGTGGGAAGGGAACAGCGTCCCGTGCCCCTTTGAAGGCGTTTAGTCCTGCCGGCCACGTGAGCACGGAGACGTCTTCGGACGATGCTGGCTCTTCAGCTTTGCAACAGAGAGGAGCACCGCCCCTTAGAGCCAGAAACGACTGGCACGGATGTGCCAGGGGAACCTTTATCTTTACCTTCTGATTTTTCAGGATGCTCGTAATATAAACCCTACTCCAAAAATAAGCCCCAATTAAGATCATCAGCCAGTTAGTACCGGATTTCCCTGAAAATAAGCCCTAATAATGCGTCTTTTGGAGCGAAAATTAATATAAGACCCGGTCTTATTTTTGGGGAAAACATGGTTTTTATCAGATTGTGTTTGTGGTCTGATTGAGCTGGGAAGACTGACGCTGCCCTCCGTTCCTTTTGCATCCTGGGAAATTACAGAGGGTCTGAAATAATTCCTATTTCCCTCCCTCCTTTTTTGTAGAGCTGGGAAAAAAAAGCCTTTCACAACACCCACTCCCAAGGTCATTCACACATCCCGTATATTCATCCAGGGTATTTTTTCCCCCCAGCTTCTGTGGAAGGTTGCGAGGATTTGCAGAGAGAGAGAGAGAGAGAGAGAGAAATTTCTTTTTCTTTGCATAACTGGATGAAATAACGAATGCCCCGGAAGACAGGAATAATATTTTCTCTTTTTTAAAAAGAAAAAGGAAAAAAAAAACCAACCTTGATTGAAATGAGCTAAAAATAACAGAAGGGAATTATGAGGGATGAACGGGCCCGAGATCAAATGCTCGGCTGAAAAGCAAGCAGGGGCTCTATCTGCCTTGACAACGCGGCTTATCCAAAGACCTTGGAATGCTAGTTAATTGCCAGGCAGAACATGAGTCAGCAGAACGATGCGGCTGTCGAAAGGAAGAGGTTGGGTTGCACACGTTGGGAGGACTGTCGCTGCTGCAATTGTATGCCGGGGGTTTGGGGGGGTTAGCCTCTGGCTGAACTGATCAAAGATGCCCCGGTCTCCCTCCCTCTCTCTTCCACCGAGGGGGTTTCTCAAGCTTTGCTCCCAACGGATAGGCGACCTTCAGCTGGTGGGCTGCTTGAAGGAGGAGAAAGGCCTACTCAACCCGAGGTCCTTCCATTTGAAGCGGAAATTTGGAAGGACCAAGAGCCTTTTCTGGTTTCAGGACCTTGGATAGCAATTTATCATTGCAGCTACCTGGTTTATTTGAAAGGAGGAGGAGGGGGAGAAGGAGAAGAGGAAGAGGAGGAAGGAGGAGGAAGTGGAGGAGGAAGAGGAAAAGGAAGAGGAGGAGGAAGAGAAGAGGAGGAGGAGGAGGAGGAGAGGATAAGGAAGAGGAGGAGGAAGAGAAGGAGAAGAGGAGGAAGAGGAGGAGGAGAAGAGGATAAGGAAGAGGAGGAGGAGGAAGAGGAGGAGAGGGGGATGAGGAGGAGGAGGAGGAGGAGGAGAAGAGGAGGAGAAGAGGAGGAGGAAGGGGAAGAGGAGGAGAGGAGAAAGAGAAGGAGGAAGAGAAAAAGAGGAGGAAGAGGAGAAGGAGGAAGAGAAGGGGAAGAGAAGGAGAAGAGGACTGTGGCATTCTTTGTGTTTTCTGAGCTTGGTGGTTTCCTTGCAGATGTTTCGTGACCCAACTAGAAGGGAAGGAGGAGGAGGAGGAAAAAGACTGTGGGGCCCTTGGTGCTTTCTGAGTTTGGATGTTTCTTGCAGACATTTTGTGACCCAACTAGGGAAGGTCATCAGTGCTAGAAGGGAGTGGGGCTTGCAGAAAGGAGGGGGAGGGGAAGGATAGTGGGTCCCTTGGTGCTCTCTGAGTTTAGTTGCTTACTTG
The DNA here is from genome assembly GCA_023653725.1 of Bungarus multicinctus. Taxonomy (NCBI): domain Eukaryota; kingdom Metazoa; phylum Chordata; class Lepidosauria; order Squamata; family Elapidae; genus Bungarus; species Bungarus multicinctus. The sequence continues at coordinate 8,670,137 of CM042845.1, read as the reverse complement.
GAGACATTTTGTGACCCAACTAGGGAACATCATCAGTGCCAGAAGAGAGTGGAGACTTGCAAATAAATAAAAGAGCAAACCCCCACTCCCTTCTAGCACTGATGATGTTCCCTAGCTGGGTCCTGAAACATCTGCCAGAAAAGCCACCAAAATCAGCAAGTGCCCAGGGCCTCAACAGCAGGATAGCAAAGCAGAGGACCGTATCCCGATATTCTGAATTTCGAACTACGGTTTCACATTTCTTCCTTCTTCCCCTCCCCAACCTTGTTACCAACAAACGGAGTTGGCAACCCTTTCCTGAATCTCCCAGAATTCCCCATCCAGTGAAATCTGGGCCTTCGTCCCCGATTTGCCATGGTGAGACCCCCACCAACCACCCCAGAAAAAACAGAGCTTTGAAGAACTGTCTAGAATCTGGCACACACACACACACACACACACACACACACACACACATACACCCGTTTTATCAACCCATCCCGAAGACCGTTTGGCCGTTCGTCGAAGGCGCCGGAGAGAAAGCAACGTGCCTCCATCTCTTTGGCGGTTAAATCAGTTTTCACAGATAGACTGCGAACCCTCCCTCCCTCCCTCCCTCCTCTTTATTAAGGAAAGGGAAGCGATTAGTTTCTGTTGTTGTTTTTTAAAACCACAGTGCTCTGTTTTGGCTGGAGGTGAAAAGTATTTTGTTGGGGGGCTGTTTTTTTCTTTTCCATTTTTAATTTGAGCGACACACAGACGGCAAAGGCCAACCATGTTTCAGTTGCAAATTGCTTGGCCCCGGGTGAAGTTTCCCTTCCTGGCGGATTTTTACCTCGAGATGTCTTTATTTAATATTGAAGGGAGGGGTAGAGAGGATGAGCCAAGGATGATTGGTATCCTGATTTTGCCAGGATGTCCGTACCGGCAGCTGCGCCGAGGCAGATATTCCAAGGAGCCGGCTTGGACGAACAGACCGTTGAATTTCTGCAACAGATTAATAAAAGGGTAGAGAAAGGAGAGGGTTTTTCTGGAGGGGCGTGAAATGGGGGTCTTCTCCAGTTGGAGGATGAATCTGGAGTGGGTGGTCCTTCTCTGTTTCTCTTGGAGAGCCTCTCCTGGTGGCCTCCTTTCCTTCAGGGTGGGCAGTTTGCAGGCTTAGAAACTCTCCAGGTCAGTGGTTCTCAATCTTGGCCACTTAGGGAGGGGTGGACTTCAACTCCCAGAATCCCCCAGCCAGCTTGCCGGGAGTGGAAGTCCACCATCTTAAAAGGGTGAAAATTGAAAAAAAACTACTGCCTTGTCCTCCGCCCTCAATTATCACTAACTTTAATCAGTGGAACGGCTTCCCTCCAGAAGTTATGGGTGCTCCATCACTGGAGGTGTTGAAGAAGAGAGGGGACAAAAGTTTGTCCTGGACTGTAGAGGGTCTCCTGCTTGAGCAGGGGTTTGGACTAGAAGACCTCCAAGGTCCCATCCGGCCTTGGGAGTCTGTGTTTCTCAGACAGACAGACAGACAGATAAGATATAGTTATGGATGGGTGGGTGGGTGGATGGAAGGATGGAAGGAAGGAAGGAAAGGGGGATGGTTGGGTGGATGGATGGATGGAAGGAAGGAAGGAAGGAAGGAAGGAAGGAAGGAAGGAAGGAAAGGTGGATGGGTGGGTGGGTGGGTGGGTGAATGGATGGATGGATGGATGGAAAGGGTGGTGGATGGAAGGAAGGAAGGAAGGAAGGAAGGAAGGAAGGAAGGAAGGAAGGAAGGAAAGGTGGATGGGTGGGTGGGTGGGTGAATGGATGGATGGATGGATGGAAAGGGTGGTGGATGGAAGGAAGGAAGGAAGGAAGGAAGGAAGGAAGGAAGGAAGGAAGGAAGGAAGGAAGGAAGGAAGGAAGGAAAGGTGGAAGTTGGGGCTGCTCCATCACTGGTCTTCAAGAACTGTCCTTTGCCTGAAATGGTACAGGAGTCTCCTGCTTGACCAGGGGCTGGTCTAGAAGATCTCTGAGGTCCCCCCCACCTCTATTCTTCAGAGAGAGAGAGAGAGAGAGAAGCAAGACACACACGGCCGCCGTGAATGCATAAGAGGATTTTTCTCAACGGGAATTGTGTGTGTTGCGTGTGTCGGAGGAGAAGCATTCATCATCCTGCTGCTCCCTCCCGGCAGCCCAGCTGTGGGGGCCGATAAGAGGCACCGCGTGTGCGCCCTTGACTCCCGGGTTTCTCTGCCCCCTCCCCAGCCGCAAAGGGGGTTCTTCCCTCCTTTTCCCTTCCCTTCTGAATCAACACCCCCCCCCCAACCTTGGCTGCTTTGAGACTCTCCCAGCCCCCCCTTCCCGCCCCCAAGGAGCCATGGGAGCTTCTGCTGCTTGCGAGGCATAACCTTCACCCACCCGGCGAGTGTCGCACTGTTGAGGGGAGGTGTGTTTGCTTGCCGTGTTTACACAGATTGGACAGCGAGGTTGTGTTCAAAGAGCAGGCTGGAGGGAGGAGGAGGAGAGGAGGAGGAGGAGGAGGAGGGGTTCCTTAAGGGACCCGAGAGCCAGTTGGACGAAAAGGGGGCACCTTTCTCCCAGTTGAAGAAGCCGGTTTGGTTCCGTGTTGGCCTAGAAACCAGGAGGCTGGGAGTTCTAGTCCCGCCTTAAGCATGAAACATGGCTGGGTGGCTTTGGGCCAATCACTAGGTGACTGTGAGTTCTAGTTCTGCCTGATGCATGAAAGAAGGTGACTAGAAGGTGACTTTAGGCCAATCACCAGGAGACGGTGAATTCTAGTCCCGCCTTAGGCATGAAATCAGCTGGGTGACTTTGGGTCAATCACCAGGAGACAGTGAACATAGAATAACAGAGTTGGAAGGGACCCTAGAGGCCTTCTAGTCCAACCCCCTGCTCAAGCAGAAGACCCTAGACCATTTTAGACAAAGAGTTGTCCAGTCTTTTCTTGAAAGCCTCCACAACTCCTGGTGGCAAGCAGTTCCACTGGTTAATCGTTCTCACTGTCCAGGAAGTTTCTCCTTCATTCCAGGTTACTTCTCTCCTTGATGAGTTTCCATCCATTATTTCTTCTCCTCCCTCTTTTCACTTCCCTTCCTCCCTTTCTTCTGGGGCTTGGGAGAATAGGGAGACCCCTCCCTCTTATCTGGGGCAGCCCCTCCAATATTTAAAACATTTGAAACGAAGGAAGTTTCGTTTCAAACCTGCAATACTAAAACAAAAGGTTACAAACCCAAATCGATTTGCAGCTGCCTTCCAAAGCATTGAACAGAAATCCCTGCCATGGCATAAATTTTGTAAACTTTCCAGTCCTGAGAAACCATACATTTAAACCCGGTGCGAGGTTGGGGCAGAATAAACTAAAATATAATGAATTAAAAAAACAAAACCTGCAATTGCAGGAATTCGGAATGCTGTCTTGACGTTTGAGGTGACAGGAATCAATTCTGCAATGACTTAGACTTATCGACTGGGCGCTCACCTTGGACCATGAAATTTTCCTCTCCTGAAATTAAATAAATAAAAGGGGGCTGCTGTAATGGAAACCCTCCTGTCGGAAATTGTGTACGGGTTATAATTACACCAGCTTTTTAACCCAGATATTATCCCAAGGTGATTTATAATTAAATCAACAAATGGTCTTGAAGGATTAGAAATGTATTTATTTGGTGGAGATTTCATTACCTCCTTCACTGTCACTCCTTCTCTTTCTCCTCCTTCTCCTCCTCCTCTTCCTCCTCCTGTTTCTGTTTTTGTTTCTGTTTCTCCTTCCTTCTTTCTATCCATCCTCCCTCTTTCCATTTCCCTCCCTCTCCCCTTTCCTTCCTGCCTTCCCCCCTTCCCTCCCTCCCTTCCTTCTAATCCTTCTTTCCACTTCCCTCCCTCCCTCCCTCTCTTCCTTCCTCCCTCCCTCATATAGGAGGAAAGGTGGGGGGGGTGTTTCTATTCCTATGTTGTTATTCTGTTATTTATTCTGAATGGTGTTCAAGGTTGGAAAATGACACCATTATTTTGGAACACTTTAATTAGATCAGTAGTTTGGGCTTTAATAAGTGTCCTCTTCTCTAGTGCAAATGATAAAATATTTATTTAGGATAGCTAATTTACTCTATGGGAGGAGGGAGGGGGAAGGGAAGGAGGGAGGGAGGAGAAAGCAGGAAAGAAGGAAGGGAGGGAGGGAGAAAGGAAAGAAGGAAGGAAGGAGAAAGCAGAAAAAAAGAATAGAGGAAGGAAGAAGGAAGGAGAAAGCAGGAAGGAAGGGAGGGAGGGAGGGAGAAAGGAAAGAAGGAAGGAAGGAGAAAGCAGGAAAAAATAGATGAAGGAAGGAGAAAGCAGGAAAGTAGGATGGATGAGTGGAAGGAAGGAAGGAGATGGGAGGAAGGGAGGGAAAGAAGGAAGGAGAAAGGGAGGGAGGAAAGAAGGAAAGAAGAAAGGAAGGAGAAAGCAGGAAAGAAGGATGGGTGGATGGAAGGAAGGAAGGAAGGAGATGAGAGGAATGGAGGAAGAAGGGAAGGAAGGAAGGAGAAAGCAGTAGAGAAGGAAGGAAGGAAGGAAGGACTTTCTAGTGCTTTGGAGAATAAGTAGACCCCCTCTTCTTTGGGGCAGCCCCTCAAATCTCCACGCCCTGCTCTCACGTCTCCCCCACTCCTTTTCACTAGACTATCCCCCCCCCACCAGCAAAGTCCTTCCAGAAAGGACATCCGACAGCCAGGACGACCGGACGGACGTGGGACTGAAGCCGTTTTGCTGTGGCCTGCCCAAATCCACCCGGAGCCATTCTCCTGCGCCAGATGTTTGCAAGTCATCTGGAAGCTTCTTGGCCAGGCAAAATACGGCAGGGTCCCAGATTCGGCCTCGGGGCTGAAAAGGGCCGTCTGCTCCTTCCCAAATGCCCAGGGCCCCCCTCCGGCCCCTACTTAAGACCCCCACCATGGCGTCGCTCCTTGAATTTTCAGACGGAGGCCTTGAATTTCCCCCGAATCTAATTTCCCTCCGTCACTGGAGGCATCAAAAGAATTAAAATTCCCTTTTCTTTCTTCGATGAAGGCCAAAACAGCTGCGGTCAGCATGAATTCTTTGGCCTTTTTTTTGTGTTTTTTTGTTTCAAAGCTCAGCTTCCCACCCCAGACGATAAGACAAATTATATTTCATTTCAATCAAACTTTTAAAGGAGTTCTCTAAAAATGGTGTGCGCTCAGGTTCACCCCCCACCCAAGATAGAAAGCTATGCAATCTTGGAAATCAGTAGGTTTCTTTTAAAAAATAGCTGTCTTCTTTCTGGGAGATGAAGTCCATGGAAGTTTTGGATGGTCAAAGTGGCATTTAGTGAATTAAGGGAGAAAATAATAGTCAGATTATTCTGTATATGGAGTTTCGGATGGGTTTTCCCATCTTATGAAGCCCAAAACAGACTTCTACTCTGTGTCTTTCCTTCCTTTTCCATCTTTCGCTATCAGAGGGGACTCAAGAAGCGGCTAGAAAAGGGCTTAATGTAGAACATAAGGTTGGAAGGGCCCTTGGAGGTCATCCAATCCAACCCCCCTGTTCAAGCAGAGACCCTATACTATTTCTCACAAGTGGCCCAGCCTTTTCTGGAAGGTCTCCAGTTTCATCCATCCATCCATCCATCTCTGCCATATAATCTATCTTAAAACAACTTTTGGATGCAAGGCAGAAGTGAGAAGGAAGGAAGGAGAAAGTGGGAGGGAGAGAGGCAGGGAGGAAGGAAGGAAGGAAGGAAGGAAGGAAGGAAGGTTGGGGGAGGGAGAGAGGCAGGGAGGATGGAAGGAAGGAGGAAAAGGGAGGGAGGGAAGGCAGGAGGAAGGAAGGAAAAGGGGGTATGGAGAAGGAAGGAAGAAGAGGAAGGAAAAGAAGGTAGGAAGGAAAGGAAGGAAGGAGAAAATAAAAGGGAGGGAGGAAGGAGGGAGGAAAAGGGAGGGAGGAAGAAACAGGAAGGAAGGAAAAGAGAGGGGAAGTGGAGAAGAAAGGAAGGAAGGAAAGAAATTTCTACTATGGTCAAAATGCAATTTAATAATAATCTCCTTTTTAATTTTATTTTTCATTTTGTTGAGAACTCTTGGTGGGGGGCTGGGGAGAGCCAAGATGGCCGAAATAAGAACCATAATATTTGGTAATATTCCTGCTATTCCTAATGATGGATCTTGCAGGCGATTCCGCCCAAATAATGTTACCCTCTAATAATTGAAGATGTATTTTCCATAAGTGTCTAGAAGAGTCTTTGGATCCATCGCTATAGCAACTCCATAGACCTTTGCAGTTTGTCATTGCGCCCCATTAGTTTCGTGTGTGTTGACTACACCCCCTGACTCCATAGTAAAGAGTTGCTAACTCAATTTATTTAATACTTGGTTGTTCTTCAAATTTAACTTCATCCCATCTGAAAAGTAAAGCCATGCACCTCCATCTCCTCTCCTCTTCTATGATTTCTCCTCGTCCTCTCCTCCTCTCCTCCTCCTCCTCCTCCTCACTTCCTCCTCTTCCTTCTCTCCTCCTTCTCCTCTTCTTCATCATTGTCCTCCTTCTTTCTTCTTCCTCCTCCTCTCCTCTCCTCCTCCTCCTCCTCCTCACTTCCTCCTTCTCCTCCTCTCCTCCTCCTTCTCCTCTTCTTCATCATTGTCCTCCTTCTTTCTTCTTTCTTCTCCTCCTCCTCCTCTTCTTCCTCCTCCTCCTCTTCTTCCTCCTCCTCCCTCCATCCTTCCTTTTTCTTCTCTTCTTCATCCTTCTCCTTTCCCTCTCTCTTTCCCCTTCTCCTTCCCTTCTCGCCTTCCCAAGAGATTAAAAGTTCAGCTACGGTGAACTGCCATAGAACGAGAACATTTTAAGAAATACCATGCTATCTTTATACCCGTCTCTAGAAGTACTATTTTAACATGTATCTCCAAAGAAAAGAAAAGAAAGAAAGAAAGAAAGAAAGAAAGAAAGAAAGAAAGAAAGAAAGAAAGAAAGAAAGAAAGAAAGAAAGAAAGAAAGAAAGAAAGAAAGAAAGAAAGAAAGAAAGGCCTGTTTAAGAGGGACACCTCGGGAATTGTGGCTTTCTCTTGTTGGAAAAGCAGGAATATTATTAATATATTTGTTTTGCTGAGACGATCTGAAATCCAGCTGTCAGCGGCTCCATTATTATCCCCCCAGGAGAAACAATGGCGGCTTAAGCTCCAGCAATAAAAGGCACGTAGATCCCAAACACTGTCATAAAAGTCCAACTTTTCCAATTAGAGCGAATATAAATAACGGAGAAGCACCGCCGAGTTCCCCCATTTCAAGTTTTCAGTTCCACTCCCTGCGACTTCCAAATCTATTCATTAGTAAGAGAATCTCCCAGGAGCCTTGGGGGGGGGCGAGGGGGGGGGATTAAAGCCACCTACCATCAGTCCTCAGCTTACAACAGTTCGTTTAGTGACCGTTGGAAGTCATAGCGGCACTGAAAAAAGGGACTTAGGAGCGTTTTTCACACTTATGACCATTGTAGCCTCCCCAGGGTCATTCCCTTCCCTTCTCTCTTCCTCCTTTCCTTTTCTTCTTTTCCTTTCTGTTTCTTTCCCTTCTTTCTTTCCTTTCCGTTCCTTTCCTTTCCTGTCCTTTTCTCTTCCTTCTTTCCTTTCCTTCTTCCTTTCCTTTCCTTCTTCCTTTCCTTTTCTTTCCTTCTCTCTTCCTCCTTTCCTTTTCTTCTTTTCCTTTCTGTTTCTTTCCCTTCTTTCTTTCCTTCCCTTTCCATTCCTTTCCTGTCCTTTTCTCTTCCTTCTTTCCTTTCCTTCTTCCTTTCCATTATGTTCCTTTCCCTTCTGTTCCTTTCCTTTCTTTCTCCCTTTTCTTCCTGTCTTCCTTTCTTTTTCTTTCCTTCTCCCTTCTTTCCTTTCCTTCTTCCTTTCCTTTCCTTCTTCCTTTCCTTTCTGTTCCTTTCCCTTCCCTCTCTTCTCCTCCCCGCCCCTTCCCTCTTCCTCTTCCTTTCCAACTGATGAATTCCTTCACCATCCGAGCTGTGACAGTGAGGAATGAGCCTCCGAAACAGGCAGGTCCCCTGCTGAACTGGGACACAGCAGCTGATCCGGAGAGGCTCCTTGCTGTGGTGATGGGGGGGGGCAGATGTTTTGTGTGGCTCCCCCCCCCTCTCCCTCCCCCTCAATCCCCCCCCCTGCAATCCCCCAAGGCAAGAGCCTAGAAGGGTGTGGGAACCTCGCTGCTCCTTTATCCAATGCTTAACCCTGCTAAACTCTTCCTTTGCACATGGGAGGATGCGACGTGAGTGAGCCTGGAGTGGCCCCACCTGCTTTCCTGGCACAGGGAAAACAAGGCATTTAAATTACAGATGCCCCCCCCCTCATCCCCCACAGCCCCCCACAGGTGGAAAAGGTACATGACAGAGAGAGGGATGGGTGGATGGGACAGATTTCCATGAGAAATTATGGGTGCTCCATTGCTGGAGATGTTCAGAGGTGGACTGGACAGCCATTTGTTCCAGAATGGTCTAGAAAGGTCTCCTGCCTGAGCAGGGGTTGGACTAGATGACCTCCGAGGCCCCTTCCAGCTCTATTCTCAATTGCTGGCTTGCTTGGTGTGGTGTAGAGTCTCCTGCTTGAGCAGGGGGCTGCATTAGAAGACCTCCGAGGTCCCTTCCAGCTCTATTCTGATTGATTGATCAATTGAAATGGCCCAGGGTCTCCTGCTTGAGCAGGGGCTGGACTAGAAGACCTCCGAGGTCCCCTTCCAACTCAGTTATTACCTGCATTCTGATCGCTCCAGGGCCCAATGCTGTGCATAAACACCCCCCCCCCCCCGAAACGGGTTTAATCCAAGACTCAGGTTAAGCGTGTTGTGTGAAGGGGCCCCATGGTGGGTCAGAGCCACTCGAGGAGACGGGCTGAAGAAGCCCCCTCCTCCTTTGGCTGCCTTCCGTTTTGCAGACAAGCCCCTTGTGCCCTTCCTCTCCGTCTCACGAGAATGCGATGAATTCATAACAGGGGCTCGGCTGGATATTCAGAGCTGGCTGCTGACGCAAATAGGCCCAACTTTTAGGTCCTGCATGAAATCGTTCAAGAGCCACGGGAGACGGGGGCTGTTTCCCCCATCAATCAGCCGTGGGGAGAAGGGGGCCGGAGCCCTTCCCCAGGGGCCAGAATTGCCCCCCTGCACCTGGAATCCCTTGACGGGGGCACAGAGGGAAAGATTTACAGATTAACAGTTGGAAGGGACCTTGTAGGTCATCTAGTCCGACCTCCTGCCCAAGCAGGAGGGTGGAAATATGGAGGGGAGGGTCAGCCCCCAGCTGAATTTATGGGGGATATGCAGGTGTCTGCTTAGAGAAGAGTAGGGTTGGGAGTTGAAGTCCACCCCTCTTAAAGCATGAGGAATTCTGGGAGTTGAAGTCCACACTGGCTGGGGGATTCTGGGAGCTGGTCCATCTGTCTTAAAGCTGCTAATGCAGTTCTCATTTCTGTGCTGGAGAAAATCAAGCTTGCCTTCGGGATGCATTCCGACAGGATTGTTCCTGCTGTCCTTTTTGGCATCTTCCTTTTACAAAGCATTTTAATTCCCTGTTTGAAATGGGGGGGGGAGAGCATTTGGGGGGGTTAAAAGAGAGAGAGAGATTTCTCCTCTCTTATAAATCAGGAGCTGAATCTCTTAACATTTACAGTTTTAAATGAATTCCTGCCGAGAGTCTCTCATAAGCTAGATTTATATCAGGGTTTATTTATTTATTTATTTTTTCATTGAACGGTGTCATTATGCGGGCACGGGGGGCGTGGGAGTGGGAGGAAAACCTCGTGCAAAATTGGGCATCCCGTGAAAACATGCTTAGAAGACCCTTCCCCAGGAATGTGGCACGTTATTCCAAAGGCTAAAGCACAACCGGAGTGGACATTTTCCTTTTAATGATCCTCACGCGATGATAAGGCAGAAACCTTTGCTGATGTCTCATTATAGATAAAAGAGGGCAGAAGAATCTGATATATATAGAAATATATATATTTCCCCCCTCTTTCTCTCTATCTGATCCAAACCCGATCCACAGGAAACTGAATTGAATCAGATCCGAACGAGATCGCTTTTATCAGTGACCCGTGGTTATCTGGAAGAGGGAAAATATCTTTAGGGAAATATATTTTTGGATGTAGAAATATCTACGGGCTTTCCTGCTCAAGCAGGGGGTTGGACTAGAAGACCTTCAAGGTCCCTTCAGCTCTTTTAATCTGTACAGTTGGTCCTCTGCTTACAATAGTTCATTTAGTGACTGTTCAAAGTTACAACGGCCCTGAAAAAGGTGATTTAGGGCCGTTTTTCACACTTATGACCGTTGCTACCTCTCCGTGATCGGGTGATTTACATTCGAATGCTTGACAACTGATTCATAGTTATGACAGTCGCTGTTTTCCCAAGGTCTGCGTGATCCCCTTTTGCGGACTCCTGACAAGCGAATTCAGATTCTTAACACCCAGACTTATCAACTGCAGTGATTCACTAAAGAACCGTGGCAAGAACAGTCGTAAAACAGAACCAAATTTCATAAATGTCTCGCTTAGCGACAGGCATTGGGGGCTCATTTGTAGTCATCGCAGTCATTTCCAGGACTGCCCTGCATCTTTAGGGAAACAACTTTTGGATGTAGAAATGTTCCCTTTGCGGTTGGACTAGAAGATCTCCCAAGGTCGCTTCCCGGTCTATTATTCCGTATTCTATTCCGTATGTTTCTGGGTGGGAATCATCCCAAAGGGATCCACATGTCCAGACCGACTTCGGATCTCCTGCAGGTTTTGTTCCAATAAAGCGACTTATAGCAATAAAGCAAGTTTTTTTAAAAGTTTCCCAGTGCATATAAAAGTTGTGTTTATACACTATCCTATATAGCCAATTAAGCGTGCAATAGCATTAGGTCTCAGAAAGAACAACGCACGTACCTTAATTAAAAAAATATATATACTTTATGGCTAAAAAATGCTAATCGTCATTGGAGCCTCCAGCAAAGTTGTAATATTTTCAGCCGGGGCGAGGTTTTTTTGTAAGATAAAGCAGGCCCAATATCTGCAAAGGACAATAATGGGTGAGCTAAATAAACATGGGAGAGAAGCGACTGGAATTAAAGGGAAACTTCCTAACAGTGAGAACAATGAACCCGTGGAACTGCTTGCCACCAGGAGTGGTGGGTGCTGCATCAGTGAAGGTTTTTAAGAAGAGATTGGACAACCATTTGACTGGAATGGTATAGGATCTCCTGCCTGAGCAGAGTGGGTGGACTAGAAGATCACCAAAGTCCCTTATTCTGAGAGAGAGAGAGAGACAGACAGACAGACAGAAAGAGACAGAAAGAGACAGAGAAAGAGAGACACAGAGAGAAAGAGAGAGAGAGAAAGAAAGAGAGAGAAAGAAAGAGATAAAGACAGAGAGAAAGAGAGAGAGACACAGAGGGAAAGAGACACACACACACAGAGAAAGAGAGACAGAGAAAGAAAGAGAGAGACACAAAGGGAAAGAGACACAGGGAAAGACAGAGAGAAAGAGAGAGAGAGACAGAGAGAGACAGAGAGAAAGAAAGAAACACAGAGGGAAAGAGACACAGAGAGACAGAGAGAAAGAGACAGAGAGAGAAAGAGAGACAGAGAGAGAAAGAGAGACAGAGAGAAAGAAAGAAACACAGAGGGAAAGAGACACAGAAAGAGAGAGAGACAGAGAGAGAAAGAGACAGAGAGAAAAAGAGAAACAAGAGACAGAGAGACAGAGAAATAGAGAGGGACAGAGAGAGAGAGAGAAAAGAAGACAAAGAGAGAGAGAGAAGGATGGATGGATGGATGGATGGATGGATGGATGGATGGATGGATGGATGGATGGATGGATGGATGGATGAAACAGCTTGCCTTCTGGAGTTGTGGTTACCCCATTACTGGAAGTTTTTATGAAGAGACTGGACAGCCATTTCTCCAGAATGGTATAAGATCTTTTCCTTGGAGACGGGGCTGGACTAGAAGATCTCCAAGATCCCTTCCAACCCTATTATTCTAAGTCCCTTACTTCCATATAAACAGCGTTCTGTAGGATATTATGGCTCCTTAGCTGGAGACCCAGCAGAAAAAAATCAGAATCGGTCACGAGCTAACAGAGATAAATGGGTTTTGTGAAGCTACCCCATATGCTGCCTGCCAAAAAAAACCTTTTTGATTGATTTATGGGGGGGAACCCCCATTTCACCCCAGGGGTTTTATTTCCCCGAAGCCCAGGGAGCTGCAAGAAAACACCCTCCCCCCGCGATGATGCTGGATTCCGAAATGTCATTTTCAGAGTGTCTCATTAAGGTATCACTTTGAAGGCATCATGTTAGTTTAATTGAAACCGGTCGGAGAAATTATTTCTCTCTTCTTCTTCTTCTTCTTCTTCTTCTTCTTCTTCTTCTTCTTCTTCTTCTTCTTCTTCTTCTTCTTCTTCTTCTTCTTCTTCTTCTTCTTCTTCTTCTTCTTCTTCTTCTTCTTCTTCTTCTCCTTCTCCTTCTCCTCCTCCTCCTCCTTCTCCTCCTCCTCCTCCTCCTCCTCCTCCTCCTCCTCCTTCTCCCTCTTCCTCTTCCTCTTCTTCCTTCTTTCCCAGCTAAATTAGCAGTTGCAGGCCTTTTAAGAGAGGCTTAATAAGACGCTGTTATTAATGGCAACAATATCCCACTGTGTGAAAATTTAAGGATGGAGCCGGAGAGAAATTTATCTTCTTCCTCAAAGGATCTCTAGAGAGATTGGGAGCTTCTTGAAAAAGATCTCAGCCAGATCTCCAACCTGGTGCCCTTCCAAAATTAGAAAGCTGCTCTAGATTCGAACATGGGAGAATGCTGGCCTCTTGCAAAAGTGGAACCTAAGATCCTAGGGCTGGAAGGGACCTCGGAGGTCTTCTAGTCCAACCCTCTGCTCAAGCAGGAGACGCTAAACCATTCTGGACCACCCTTCTCTTCTTAAAAGCCTCCAGTGTTGGAGCACCCACAACTTCCAGTGGCAAGCAGTTCCACTGGCTGATTGTTCCCATTGTCAGGAAATTTCCTCTTCTTTCTAGGCTGCTTCTCTCCTTGGATGAGTTTCCATCTGTTGCTTCTTGTTCTGCCTTTGGAGAATAGATAGGCCCCTTCCTCTTCTTTGGGGCAGCAGCCGCTCAAATATTGGAAGGCTGCTATCCTGTCCCCCCCCATAATCCTTCTAACAGAACAGCAGAGTCGGAAGGGAACTTGGAGGTCTTCTAGTCCACCCCCTGCCAGAGCAGGAGACCTTATACCATTTCAGACAAAGAGCTGTTTTAAAAAAAACCCTCCAGTGATGGAGCATTCAAGCCCAACTCAACTTGAAACAACACCAGAGGGAAGAGGAATTGGTATGTTTGCCACCTTGAGCTGTTTATACAAAATAATAACGCTGGGAGAAAAAATACAGTAAAATACAAAAGTAAAATTTATAAATAGAATTCTAGTCTAGTCCACTCTACCTTATTCCTTTTTCCTTGTTCTATTCCTATTCTGTTCTGTTCTGTTCTATTCTATTCTATTCTATTCCTTATTCTGTTCCTATTCCTACTCTACTCCTTATTCTATTCCTATTCCAATTCCAATTCCATTCTACTCTATTCTATCCTAACTTTTCCCTTTTTCCTTATTACGTATTCTATTCCTATTCTACTCTACTCTACCTTACCTTATTCCTTATTCGTTATTCTATTCCTATTCCTATTCTACTCTATTCTGCTCTATCCTAACTTATTCCTTTTTCCTTATTCCATTCCTATTCTACTCTATTTTAGATTGAACAATGAAATAAAATAAGCTGTACCATACAGGAAGCTCCCTACCTGGCCAGCAAGAACTTCCCCTCTTCCTGCCTTCCCAAATTTTGAGCTCAGGCCCTCTGGGCTGGCGCGAGGGTCCCCCTTGCATGTCAATAGTTCCTTTTGCCCAGGTGAGTCCCCCACAGGTGGAAGGACAGGGTCACCTGCTAGTGCAAAGCGTGGCGGTTGGAGGTGTGCAAGCAGCCTGGGAGGGACGAGGGGTCGTGTGCACCTGGCCATTGTGTGAAAAGGGGAGGGTTCCTCCCCTGTTTGGGGCCCACCTTCTCCCTGGCACGGCCTCCTGCTGGCACACCTAAACGACTCAATTAGGGATGATTTCAGATGCTGATAATAATTGAAAAAAAGAAACCCTCGTTTTCCATCTAATTAGACGGGACATTAGTCGGTGCCTCCATCTTCAATTAGAACGGCACAAAAAAATACATTTTAAATGTACTTTTAATTTATGTGCGCCTTGAATTCGAGATTGACAGCTGAGCGAGAAGCTTTTTGACGGATTGGTTGACTTCATGGAGAAGGGAGGCAGCTTCTGGCGCTTGACGGGAATGCACGAGGCGGGAGGGGATCCCTAGAGGTCCTTTAGTCCATCCCCTTGTTTTTTCGGTGCCTGGCATTGAAGGGAATTCTCACGAAAGGTATTTCAGCACCTCGGACAGCAGCTTATCACTTGGGGGGGGAGAACAGCACAAAAAAAAAGGTGACATGGCCATTTTTCACACTTACGACCGTCGTCACGAGATCAAAATCCATGCATTTGCCAACTGACTCTTATTTACAACGGTTAGTGTCCTAAAGGGGTCACATGATGGGGGTCGTACATGGGGGGCTGCCTGTGCCTCCCAGGAGAAACCCATTTCTGTATTTTGAAACACCCCCCCCAAAAAATAAACATAAAATTACAGAGACAGGTGTTTGGCGGTTCTCCGAAATCTCGCCGATGTCACCGTTTTTAAGGGCAGAAACATCCCCGCCGAATTAAACGGTTGATCCATTTGTTGAAAAAGATTTTCTTTTTAAAAAAAAAAAGAGAGAGAGAAAAAGATTGGCAGCGCAGAATGAGAGTGCTATGACTTGGCTCGGGCGGAAATCGGGGTTTCCGGCTGCCAAAATTCTGCATTTTCAAGATTAGCTTTAATGCGTTAACTCAGCCATCTGTATTTACCCGCAGGGCGAACGGCTCCTGCGTCAGAAGAGAAGAGCTTCATAGGGAAAAGAAAAGGCCAATTAGGCTGAGAAACAAGCGAGACCCAAGCGGCTGACTTTGGCAGGGAGGGGGAAGCCCAGCTTCGGGATCTCTTCCTGGACGGGATGGGAGACCACCAGGAGATGTCTGCGGCTCACGGGGAAGTCCAGAATTAAATCCGCCCCCAAAGGACAAACCACCTTTGCCTCTGCTACAAAACAATCTAGAGCAGGAGTTCTCAGTGGTTTTCGCTTTAAGATGAGTGGACTTCAAGTCCCAGAATTCTCCCTGTCAGCTAGGGGTATTTTTTTAGGTGCGCTACAGATAGATAGAGAGAGAGAGAGAGAGAGAAAGATATAGAGAGGGATGGATAGATCGATGGATGGATGGATGGATGGATGACAGATAGATGATGGATGGATGGATAGGTGGTAGATAGATAGACGGATGGATGAATGATAGACAGACAGTGGTAGATAGGATAGATAGATAGTAGAAAGAGAGAGATACATCAATGGATGGATGGATGATTGACAGATAGATGATGGATGGACAGATAGGTGGTAGATAGATAGACAGACAGACAGATGGATGGATGATAGACAGACAGACTGGTAGATAGGATAGATAGATAGTAGAAAGAGAGAGAGAGAGATACATCAATGGATGGATGATTGGTAGATAGATAGATGACAGAGGGACGGAAGGATGGTAGATAGATAGATAGATGGATGGACGGATGATAGACAGTGGTAGATAGATAGGATAGTAGACAGATAGTAGAAAGTAGTAGATAGACAGATAAGTAGAAAGAGAGAGATAATAGATAGATAGATAGATAGATAGATAGATAGATAGATAGATAGATAGATAGATAGATAGATAGATAGATAGATAGATAGATAATGGATAATAGATAGAAAGTTTTGCTTAATTCAAAGGCTCCAATAATATTGAACAGAGAATAGCAAAGGCCCCCAGAGGCCTGTGGGAGCCTCCTTCCCATTCGTGGGTCCATCCCAGCCGATAGGCTGCTCCTGCCTAGGGAGGTTCTACATCCACCCCAGTCGTTCCTCTTTTTCCACCCTGCGCAACCCGGACGGACCAAGGCAGCCTGCTCTCCCGAAGCGAAGGAGAAGGAGATTTGTGTGTGTGTGTGGTGTTGTGGGGGGGTTAAAAATGGGGCGAGGGCTTTTTTTTTTGAAGGAGTCCATTTTGAATGTCTCCACATGGCCTCCCCTTCTTTTCTCCTTCTCCCCCCTCCCCCAATCCGGCTGCTGTGAGGAGATCCGAACTTGGCTGACCTTGTCTGTCCCCCGTCCGGCTTTTGTGCCGGGTGACAAATGTTGCGATAGCACACAATAAGCTTCGACAACGGAGGGCCTTTTAATTGATTCTTCCCCCCTTCCTCTCTCTCTCTTTTTGGGGGGGAAAAGGAAGACATTGATTTGACCCTGCAAAGCAGACAGGCAGCCGGTCATTAAGAGACTTAACGGGCATCAAAAGGCGGTTTATTATCCCGGAAGCCTGACGGCTCTTTGACTTTTAATTATTATTTTAACGACACCTTTGTTATCTCCGGCAGGGCAAAAATTCTCCCCTTTTTTTCCCCTTATAAAGGAGAAAAGCAACCTCTTTTTCTTCCCTGCCACAAAACTACAGGTAGTCCTCGAGTTACGGCCACAACGCAGCCCCCAAAATCTGTTGTTCAGCGAGATGGTGGTGACTTTCCTGGCCACCGTCGTTAAGGGAGTCGCTTCCGTTGTTGACTGAGTCACCCAGGTGTGAGATCCTGGGATCAAAATTCAGGAGCGGGCAGTCCTCGAATTACGGCCACAAGGGAGCCCCCCACCCCGAATTTCTGGTCAACAGGCTGCCCAAGCGAAGCCCTTAAGACGACCCCCGCGCAGCTCTCGTCAGAGGGGAAAGGCACTCTGTCCATGCTCAGAGGAGCCAGGCCTTAAAAAGCAGGGCGGTTGGAAATGAGATTTTTCTCCACCTCATTTGGGAATCGGATAATTGCATTGTTGGCAGATGTCGGAAGCAGCTGGAGGGGGATTGAGGGGGTCTCCCCTCGCCTGGCTTCCCTGTTCCGGTTGGGGGCTCTCCCGAGGAAGCCCCTCTTCCCTCCAAGCCCAGCCTCCCCCCGGCCCCACCAAAAAAGGGGAGGCTTTCCATTTTTTGGGATGGAGGGAGGAAGGAAAGAAAGAAAGGAAAGGAGAAGTAGGGAGGGAAGAAGGAAAGGAGAAGAAGGGAGGGAGGGAGGGAGGGAGGAAGGAAGGAAGGAAGGAAGGGAGAAGGAGGGAGGGAGGGAGGAAAGGAGGGAGGGAGGGAGGAAAGGAGAAGAAGAGAGGGAGGAAGCAAGGAAAGGAGAAGAAGGGAGAGAGGAAAGGAGGAAGGAAGGAAGGAGGGAAGGAAGGAAGGAAGGAAGGAAGGGAGAAGAAGGGAGGGAGGGAGGAAGGAAGGAAGGAAAGGAGAAGAAGGGAGGGTTGGAGGGAGGAAAGGAGAAGGAGGGAGGGAGGAAGAAAGAAAGAAAGGAAAGGAGAAGGAGGGAGGGAGGAAAGGAGAAGAAGGGAGGGAGAGATGGAGGAAGGAAGGAAGTTGGAAGGAGGGAGGGAGGAAGGCAGAGGGTCAAAGAAAGGAGGGATGGAGGGATGGAAGAAGGAAGGAAGGATGAAAGGAAGGAACGAAGGCAAACCTCTGTCTCCCTGCTACCAGGATCCAGATAAAAACAGGCCAAGATTCATTCCTTCCTTCCTTCCTTTCCTTCCTTCCTTCCTTCCTTCCCTCCCTCCCTCCCTCCCTCCCTCCTTCTTCTCCTTCCTTCCTTCCTTCCTTCCTTCCTTCCTCCCTTCCTCCCTTCCCTCTTTCTTCCATCTCTCCATCCCTCCAATCTTCTAAAGTAGTCAAAGGCAAACTAGAACAAATTTATCTTGTCCCTTAAGAAACTAATGCTGAAAAGGGAACATTAATAAAACCCACAAACACCTACAGTAAAAGCATCATAAAACATTAGAGCAACACACGAGCCGGGCCTAGAACGCCTCCCTTTGCGGTATTAAAAGCAGGCTGGAAACTCCAGACCGGGCCATAAACCCCATTGCGGGGGCGGCCTGGAACAAGCCACTTCTTTTAAAAAACTGGGGGGTCATGGGGGAAACGGCATGGAAAACTACAATTCCAACTTGGTTTTCGTTTCCCACGGCCTGCCTCTCTTTGCTTGGATTATAACTTAGCTACGCTTCAAGTGCCTCGATTCGGAAGCTGTTCCCGAAAATGTTTGAAATGACTTTTTTTTTTGCAGAGAAAAAAAATTAATTTATTGACAAGTTATATGATCGTTTTTCAGTTCGACTAACTTACCAGGCGGGCTAAAATTGCAGGCAGCCAAGACTTTGCTGAGACATTTTAAAAGGAAGTTGGGCACCTTTTTTGAGCTTTACAGTTTGCGCAATTTTGGATATTTTGTGCACTCATGGGAACCTCAAAAAGTGCTGAGGGGATACTCATCTCTTTTAAAGCTGGCACCTGTCAATCAACTCTGTGTGTGTGTGTGTGTGTGTGTGTGTGTGTGTGTCCACCTATCCTCCAAAACAGCCAGGACAGGACGAGAAGCTCATTTCTAAAATCAGCCTAGAAAGGAGGAGAAATTTCTTGACAATGGGAACAAATAATCAGTGGAACGGCTTCTCCCCAGAACTTGTGGCTGCTCCATCCCTGGAGGCCTTCAAGAAGAGACTGGACAGCCGTTTGTCTGGAATGGTAGAGGGTCTCCTGCTTAAGTAAGGGGGCTGGACTAGAAGACCTCCAAGGTCCCTTCCAACTGTTCGTTATTCTGATTTAATTGGGTTCATTGAAACCTAGAAACTTCTGCGAAGAAACTCGTGCAGTCTCCTTATCATGTTTCTTGTGCTTGGATGGTGTAAAGTCTTCTGCTTGAGCGGGGGGCGGGGGGATGAAGGGAGGGGTCAGACCAGATGACCTCCAAGCCCCCTTCCGACTCTTGCGATTCTGCGTTCTAGCAGGCCTTCCGTGGTTTCTAAGCCATGCCTCCTTCTCTTCTTCTCTTCCAGGAAATCGCTGCCTACCTAATAACATTTGAAAAGCATGAAGAATGGTTAACAACCTCCCCTAAGACCAGGTAAGGCCTCTCTTTCATCTGGCTTTGCTAAATCGATGCTGCTGCCTTCGAGGGGAGGGGGGAGAAGGGCTGGGAAGGATGGGTCTTGCTTAGGGAGGAGCCCCCCCTTCAACCCACCAACCCAACCGGCCATGTGTTCAGCCTTGGAAGCCATTCTTTTTTTAAACTTGGAAAGCTTCGAGGCTGCCACATTCGGTGCCTGGCAACGGGGGAATTTGATAGCGGGATAGAAGTTTAGTCACCACAACATCCCTTTCTCAGAGAGTCAAGGACATCTTGCCCTGCATCTGGCGGGGAGTGACTGAGGGGAATGTCTCCAGTTGGGTTGATGATTTGATTGGGCCGTGGGATGGGCTGGTGGGTGTAGGGCAGGGGTCCCAAACCTGGCAACTTTTAAGACTTGTGGACTTCAACTCCCAGAATTCCCTGGAAAATAACGCATTCCTTTTGATATATATTCCCATTGTATGCCTGCTTACTCTGTCGTGATCCCTTTCTCTGTAATCTCTTCGCTCTAGACAGTGGAAGAAAAGAAACAGGCATGGATGTCTGAGGGATTCTGGGAGTGGAAGTCCACAAAGGCTTAAAGTTGCCGAGGATGGGGACCCCTGGTATAGGAGATGGGTCTTTTTTTGGGGTATATACAGTATTTTTATTATTATTTACATATATAAACAACGAAAACAATGCGACCATCCTGGCATTTCTTCCGCCATACATATTTAAGTTAAAAAACTGGTAACATACATGCTATTTATACAGTACTAGTTTTGTACAGTGATTGTTGATCCACATCCTCATTTTGGTATATCTAGACTATCACATTCTGGGTCTTCTTATCCTCATTATTTTATGTTCTTACCGCTCAATTCCAACCATTTGTAAAAACTATTCCATGTATCGTAGTTTTTTTTTTTTCCAGTTCTAGTGTTAATCTATCCAGTTCTGCGCAAACCAATATTTTCTTTTATTATCTCCCTTTCTGAGGGATATTTTCGCTTTGCCATTGCTGGGCGTGTACCATTCTTGCTGCTGTCCGAATGTGTAGTATTAAATATATATCCCCTTTACCAGTGGTGGGATTCATACCGGTTCACCAGAACTGGTTGTTAACTTTCTGAGCAGTTTCGCGAAGTGGTTCTTGGAAGAACTCATTAGGCAGAGAACTGTTAAATTATTTGAATCCAACCACTGCCCTTTACTATAGCTCTCTGTTGTGATTCCTAATAGAAATAGTTCTGGCTTAAATTCCAACTGTTGTCCCACCATTTTTTCAAGCCACATCTAAATGTGTCACCAAAATTCCCGTGCTCTATGACACATCCACCACATGTGGTAATATGTGCCTGGTAGTTGCTTGCATTTCCAACACATTGGGGATGCATTTCTCCAGGGTGCTGAGGGGATGGATCTTTGATGTTCTCTTTTGGGAAGGGAAAAAATGCGCCAGGTTCCCGGATGTGCCAATATGACAACTCTAATAAAAGGGAACTTTGAGGAACTGTTTGTCTCGGAGTTTCTTATTTTGGAGTTGGTTAGTTGCAACGCTGACATTCCGTGCTTGAGAGCTCCTATATATTTTTGACTTTAAAATGAGCATTTTTTTAAAAAAATATTTTTATTGTGCATTTTCCTTTATTACACATCACATTTCCAGTTTTGCAACAGCCGTGTACTGCTTATATCAAGTCCTTTTAGGTGTGCATTGTATTATACACCCTGTTTATAACCCTTATTCTCATAGTCATACAGTGTGTAGTCTCTTTTAAATACATAGTATTGTACCTCATAATTATAACTGTGGTTTTTCATAGTTGTAACCATCACACTATATTATATTTATCACTCTATACATTTTAATCTCTATTTGCATACAGTCCGATAGTGATATTGTTTACAGTATATATATTCTCACATATATCTATATGCCTGTATTTATTTCCATTTTACTAATCTTCTTTTGTTATTAAGATTAGTAATCTCTGCACCTGTTATTTAACCATTTGTACAATACGTCCCGTATTAAGTAGTATTGCGTTTCCTCCTTATCTTTAAGTTCCATCGTTAGCCGATCCAATTCAGCACGTTCTAATATTTTAAAATGGAGCATTTTATTGAGTGACGCGGTTGGGTGGATTGATTGAAAAATCCGCTTGGTTTTTCCTGGCGTTGGAGGGTGGACGATGAAGAATGTGGGGGCGTCTCTCCTTTTCGCTGTGGGGCCTTTTTCCCAAATGACGGGGGATTCTCCCCTTATGTGAAAAGTAGCCCCCCACATTGCAGAAATCATTGAGTTGGGGGACACCCCAGGGTGTGTTCTCCCTTCCTTCCAACATCCGCCCACCCCTTTCCAAAGGGAAGGCGGGTCAGGAACCTGCAACCCACAGGTTCAGGAGAAATTGGGGTTCCTCTCCCGGCTGTCAGAATTGTGTAACACCCCCAATCTCAGGTGCCCTTTTTCTCCCCCCCTCCCCAGGATTTAAGAAGCACGGGGAGGTTGCAGCTAAGATAAGAGAATATTTATAGTTCTGGGTGGAACGGTGGGGTCCTTGGTGCTCTCTGAGCTGGGTGGTCTTCTCGCAGGCGTTTCGTGACCCAACTAGGGAACGTCATCAATGCTAGAAGGGAAGTGGGGATTGTGGAAAGGAGGAGTAGGAAGAGCGTGGAGTCCTTGGTGCTCTCTGAGCTTGGTTGTTCTCTTGCAG
>CM042845.1:8618323-8643323 GCA_023653725.1 Bungarus multicinctus | reverse complement strand
ACTAGAACTCATCTCCTGGTGATTTGTCCAAAGTCACCCAGCTGGTTTCTATGGCTCGGGCAAAACTAGAACTCCCAGTCTCCTAGTGGCTGGCCCAAAGTCACCCTGGCAGCTTTCCTGCTTAAGGCAAGACTACAACTCCCCGTCTCCTGGTCTCTAGCTTGGCGCCTTCACCAGTAAACTAGATACTTGCGGAGAATTGAATACGAATTTGTCCTAATTTTACACTTCATCACAAACCCGTGCTGAGTCAGTCGATCGCTAGGTGCGACTGTGACTTTAAGAAAACCTCTACGAAACCAAACCGTTTCGTGCCAAGAGGGATTTTTTTAAAAAATCCAAAAATTCATCCGATTGTCTTCGGTTAATCCATCATGGATAAGGAGGAGGACTGTCAGAATACCTAGGTTCAATTTTAAATTTTATTTATTTTTTTCTCTCTTTTGTTATGGCATCTTTCCGGCTGACACCCTCCCCCCCCCCCCCCCCCCCCAGAATTGTCCAAGGACTCTTCCTCCCACAAACTCATATTTATTTCATGGTCTTTTTCGCTGGGTCATAAAACGAGGGACTTTTTGGCATTTTAAATGCCTTACCGCTTTAATTTATGTTCCGGCATGTTAATGAAGAACCGGCTTTTGTCCAGGAGGTGAGGTATGAAAAAATAACCTTTAAGTTACTGATAATTAACCTTTAATGATAGTCCCTCTGAATTTTTCCCATTTTGTTTTGGGCGATAGAGAGGGAAAAAAATTGTTCCCCCTGTTTTTTTTCTGCTGCTGCTACAGGAATATATTTTAATTCCTATATTTTTGGGTAGGTGGGTGTGAATTTATTTGCAAAAGTTTCATCATCTAGGAACCTGGCACGTATAATTGAGACAGGGAGGATAATAATAGCCAACTTTTTTTAAAAAAATATCTCCTGGTTCCTTGTCATCGAGCAGAAGGAAAAAAAAAGTTTGATTATAACAGATGAGTGGCTCTTAATTTTTTAAAAAAGGGAATATTTATAACCAAATGATGCTTGTCAATAGAAGGGCATCCCATTCGTATAAAAGAAACTTCTCATGTTTTGACAAATGGAAGAAATGGTCTAGAGATGGACACCCAACTCGGTTGGGGGCGGGACTGCGAAGGCCGTTGAATTGCCGTGGGAATTGCTGAATAATTAGCATTTGGAACGAGGAAGGGCAAAAAAGAGCAGCGAGTTTTGATAAGCGACGGACAGTAAGCAAAGCAGGCTTGAACTCTGCAAAAGGGATCGGCTAAGGAGTCCTTCGAAGGCAAGAAGGACATTTTGGGTTGTAGGATCAGCTTTCAGCCATCCGGCAGGGAGGGTGACGCCCCATAGAGGGCAGCAAAGAGGAATGGGTTTTTTTGGTTAGCCTTTGACTGACCTCTTGTGGCCGTTTGAATGATTGCAGCCCAAATGGCCGAAGCTGAAGCCTCCTTCGGGATTAACACTTGTTCTGCTATCAAGCCGTTATCTTTGATTGTGGATGCTGGAGCTGGTGGGATCTTATTTTTAAAATATCCTATGCCTTTTCTGTGCCTTTTCCCTCTTTCTTTTCTTTCTTTCTTTCTTTCTTTCTTTCTTTCTTTCTTTCTTTCTTTCTTTCTTTCTTTCTTTCTTTCTTTCTTTCTTTCTTTCTTTCCTTCCTTCCTTTTCCCCCTCCTCCTCCTCCTCCTCTTCCTCCTCCTCCTCCTTTTCTTCTTCTTCTTCCTTCTTTTTCCTTCTTCCTCTTCCTCTCCTCCTCCTCTTCCTCCTCCTCCTCCTCCTCCACTTCCTTCTCCTCCTCCCTCCTGATCTACAAATGCAAATCAGAAGAGTCGTCAGAGCTGTTGGCACCTGTAATGGTCTGTGCGAATGGCCCTGGGAGACCAGGAAAAGAGACCCAGGCAAGGGAAGGGTCAGAGAAGAGTCAGCTAAGCCCACCACTGCATAATGGGCAAAGAAAGTAGCTCAGAAAGGACCCTCCCTAGTTTCTCAGGCTATAAAGGAGACAGTGGGAGAATTGTTCTTTCGGACTTGCAAGGCTCTACCCAGGTAGAATTAACTTTAGTTGTGTTTCCTTTTTTGTCTCCCTGGTAAGACTGACAGCAGCTCCCAAGCTTTGGCGGGTGGGTGGGCAGGGCAAGAATATCCCCATCACTTCCTTTTCCTCCTTTCCCTCTTCAGTTCTTTTGGCTGCAGCCATATATTATTATTTATATGTCACAGCTGCTGAATTCCGGCAGTTTGCAGAAGGCGATTGGAAACGACAGCTGTCCGACTAAGTGACGTGTTAGAGGCTAGATTTCTCTCTCTCTCTCTCTCTCTCTCTCTCTCCTTCCCTCCTTCCCTTGGAACAGTGAAAATTCTGCAGGAGCAAGGTTAAAAAAGGGGATTGGTCTTCCGTAGGAAGGACTCTGAAAGCCAAAGAATACAGAATCATAACATGGGAAGGGGCCTTGGAGGTCTTCTAGTCCAACCTCCCCCTCTTGCTCAAGCTGGGGACCCTATGCCTTTCTGGATGAGAAGTGATTGTCCATCTCTTCTTGAAAACCTCCAATGATGGAGCACCCACAACTTCTTGAGGCAACTTCTGTTCCACCTATTAATGGTTCTCCCTGCCCAGGAAACTTCTCCTTTGTTCCAGGTTGCTCCCCTCCTTGGTTGGTGTCCATTCATGGCTTCTTGTCCTGTCTTCTGGTGCTTTGGAGATTGGGTTGTCCCCTCTCTTCTCTCTGGAAGCCCCTCAAACATTGGAAGATGCTATCGTGTCACCTTCTCCTCATTGGACACCCCAGTTCCTTCAGTCACTCGTTGTACAGTTTGGCCTCCAGACCTCTGATCATCTTTTTCTGTCTTCTGGAAGTCCTGGAAAGATGAGCAAGGGGTCCATGAATGCCCACCTCTCTTTGGGGCCTCCATGAATGCCCAACTCTACTTGGGATTCCATGAATGCCCAACTCTACTTGGGACTTCCATGAATGCCCAACTCTACTTGGGACTTCCATGAATGCCCAACTCTACTTGGGACTTCCATGAATGCCCAACTCTACTTGGGACTTCCATGAATGCCCAACTCTACTTGGGACTTCCATGAATGCCCAATTCTACTTGGGACTTCCAAGAATGCCCAACTCTACTTGGGACTTCCATGAATGCCCAACTCTACTTGGGACTTCCATGAATGCCCAACTCTACTTGGGACTTCCATGAATGCCCAACTCTACTTGGGACTTCCATGAATGCCCAACTCTACTTGGGACTTCCATGAATGCCCAACTCTACTTGGGATTCCATGAATGCCCACTCTACTTGGGACTTACATGAATGCCCAACTCTACTTAGGCCTCCATGAATGCCCAACTCTTTTGGGACCTCCATGAATACCCAACTCTATTGGGGCCTCCATGAATACCCAACTCTGTTGGGGCCTCCATGAGTTCCCACCTCTCTTTGGGGCCTCCATGAATGCCCAACTCTACTTGGGATTTCCATGAATGCCCAACTCTACTTGGGACTTCCATGAATACCCAACTCTACTTGGGACTTCCATGAATACCCAACTCTACCTGGGACTTCCATGAAAGCCCAACTCTATTGGGGCCTCCATGAATGCCCAACTCTGTTGGGGCCTCCATGAGTTCCCACCTCTCTTTGGGGCCTCCATGAATGCCCAACTCTACTTGGGACTTCCATGAAAGCCCAACTCTATTGGGGCCTCCATGAATGCCCAACTCTGTTGGGGCCTCCATGAGTTCCCACCTCTCTTTGGGGCCTCCATGAATGCCCAACTCTACTTGGGATTTCCATGAATACCCAACTCTATTGGGGCCTCCATGAATGCCCACCTCTCTTTGGGGGCCTCCTTGGGGCCAAGAAACATCCCTTTGCTGAGGTTCTCCTGGGCCATCCTTGACGCTCCGAGCCTTCGCCGTACACCCTCAACTCCGCCTCACTCTCGTAACCCCACAGAGAGGCCTTTCCGCTTTTATTCTCCCACCATGGGGGTGTTGCTCCTCGCAGCCCCTTCCTCTTTCTTCCTTCTCGCTGAGAGTTTTTAGCTGCCTCGTGGGTTTCTCGGCAGGGCATTTTGATGGAAGAACGGTTGGAAGATTCGCACTCCTCGCTGGGCGGAGGAACGTTTCATGCCAGTTTGCTCCCAGTTGCCAACCACCGGCTCAATTCTGCCGATGAAAAGCCAGGCCGGTCGGTCGGGGGCTCCTCTCTTCCTCTTTCCCCTTCTCCCCTCCCTCCCTCTCCTTTAAAGCAGAACCTGTTACCTGAACACCTGGCTCAGTTGGAGCCCCAAAAGCCAATTGAAGGAGCAGAGGGACGTAATTTGAAGGCGCCCCCCCCTTCCCTCTCGCAAACAACCAGGCGATGAGGAAGCAGCGAAATGAGAGGCGCATTTCCGAGGGTGCTTACCTGGAGAGAAATCGTTTGTGCATCTTTTTATCTGGGCCTCTGATCTCATCCACTTTGCATTTAAATGAAAATATTTTCCCCCCTGGGCTTTTTTTTTGGGCTGGTTTTGGGGGTGGAAAAGGAAGCATGGGGGGGGGGGCAGCAGCTGGATCTTTGCTGGCCAGGAAAGTCACATTTTCTGTTTTGAATCTTGAATGTTTTGAATTTTGAAGCGGTCAATGCCTGGAGTGCCCTACCTGACTCTGTTGTTACGTTCTCTAACCTCCACTCCTTTAACCTCAAACTAACCACTATTGAACTCTCCCCTTTCCTAAGAGGCCTGTAGGGGGCGTGCATAAGCGCACCAACGTGCCTACCGTCCCTGTCCTAATGTTCCCTTTTAATTCCTATCCATTTCCTGTATTCTTACTCATGTTTATACTTATACCTATTATCTTGTAAGCGATTGACAAATCAAATCAAATCAAAAATAAAAGAAGGAAGGAAAGAAGGAAGGAAGGAAGGAAGGAGAGAAAAGAATGGAGGGAGGAGAGAAAGATAGAGAATACCCATTCCTAAGAGGTCTGGAAGGGACGTGCATAAGCGCACCATCACGCCTACCGTCCCTGTCCTATTGTCCCCATTTATTCATATCTATATCCTGTATTCCTACTCATGTTTATACTATACGACCCCATAATCCCTTGCCAGTTGGAGTCTTGGCAACTGAATGGAGCTGAGTGTTTTACTGGCCGGATGCCCTTCCTGTCTCCAATATGAAGTTTTGTTCGGCAGATATATTCTCATCGTGCCCAGAGAGAGAGAGATCTGCCTCTAAACTAGGATCAAACTCACGGCGTTCTGATTGTGAGGCAAGAGCTCCACCTCCAGGCCACTGCACAACTATAAAATAAAATAAATGAAATATAATAGTCATTAAAAATTTAAATTAAATAATAAAATAATTGGATTAGATTTGATTAGATTAGGATTATTTGCATTTTGTCTGGATGAACATCTGCTTGCCACTTCCCAATCCCTCTTGGCTATTTCTCGCTTTTCTGGCCCTGTTGTTTTCCCCGTTGTGCGTGTGCGTCAGTGTGCGGTTGTGTTTATAAAGTCACCTTCCTGCCCTACAAACCAGCGGCCAAAATTATAAATAACCATCCCGTAAAAACGGGCCCAGTTTCAGGGCCTTCGGGGCAGCTAATAAAAATACAATTCCTATCTCTCTCTCTCTCTCTCTTTTTTTATTGTTCTTCTTCTTTTTAAATGTTATTTTCTGTACAATGTCTGAACCGAAGACTGACATGGAGGCCAAAGATAAGCTGTCAGCGCACACGAAGTTCAGTGCCAGAAAAGCAACCTATAAACGGATAAACATTTTCAGAGCCCCAAAATCGATCGGAGGAGAGAAAGAGAGAGAGAGAGAAAGAAAGAGAGAGAGAGAAAGACAGACAGAAAGAGAGAGAAAGAAAAAGAAAGAGAGAGAGAGACAGAGAGAAAGAGAGAGAGAGAGAGAGAGAGAAAGAGAGGGAGGGAGAAAAAGAGAGAGAGGGAGAAAGAGAGAGAGTGAAAGAGAGAGAGGGAGAAAGAGAGAGAGTGAAAGAGAGAGAGGGAGAAAGAGAGAGAGAGAAAAAGAAAAAGAGACAAAGAGAGAGGGAGAAAGAGGGGGGGAAGGAGAAAGAGAGAGAAAGAGAGAGGCAGAAAGAGAGAAACAGAGAGGGAGAAAGAAAGAGAGAGAAACAGAGGGAGAAAGAGAGAAGAGAGAGAGGGAGAAAGAGAGAGAGAGAGGGAAGGAGAAAGAGAGAGAGAAAGAGAGAGAGAGAGAGAAAGAGAGAGAGCAAGCCACCATCAATTCAGGCATCAAAATGATATTTCTCCCCCCGCCATGTGAGAAACAGATTTCAAAAAGAGAGAGAGACACACACACACATAGACACAAACACACAAATTGGGCCCTCTCCACCCCAAAAGGGTTTTTATTTTCCCCCTTCTCCCAATTCCAGCCATTTAGCATTCTTGCTAGCCCCTCCATAGCCATCCTTTCATATAATTAAATTTAAAATTCCATGTAGAATCTGGTGGGTAGGCAGATGTACCGGTATGTTAAACTTTATGTCGCTTGAAAATGGCTTTCAAGTACATCAGAGGGAGACCACCCAGCTGTAAAATTATCTGCTTTATGAGGGGCCATCCGTGGCTTCGGTCTTTTTTCCTTTAATTAAAAAATATACCTTTAAAGTCTTCACCACTACGTGGACAGACCGAATCTCTCCTTCCGTCTCCTCCTTCCTCCCCTCACACACACACACCCTCAAGCACCCCCCCCCCTTTCTGGATTCCCCTTCTGGAAATCACCTGTGATGGGTAAGGGGCTTCATTGAGAAAAGGGATGTTCTGGGTGGATTTTTTTAAAAAAACTGGCTTATGGTTTTTAATTGTAGAGCTTTAGACTTGTAAGGAGTTCAGAGTCATTTGGAAAGGGAGGGAGGAGGAAGAAGAGGAAGGAGAAGGGGGAAGGAAGGAAGGAAGGAAGGAAGGAAGGAAGGAAGGAAGGAAGGAAGGAAGGAAGGAAGGAAGGAAGGAAGGAAGGAAGGACGGAGGGAGGGAAGGAAGGAAGGAAGGAAGGAAGGAAGGAAGGAGAGGAGGAAGAAGAAGAAGAAGAAGAAGAAGAAAAGAGAAGGAGGAAGGAAAGAAGGAGGGGAAGGAAGGAAGGAAGGAAGGAAGGAAGGAAGGAAGGAAGGAAGGAAGGAAGGAAGAAGAGGAGGAGGAAGAAGGAAGGAAGGAAGGGGGGAGGAAGAAAGGAAGGAAGAGGAGAAGGAATAAAACAGAAAATGAAGAAGGAAGGAGAAGGGGGAAGGAAGGAATTGAAAGAAGGAGGGGAGAGAAGGGGAAAGAAGGGAGGCAGAAAGGAAGGAAATGAAGGAACAAGGGGGAAGGAAGAAAAAGGGAGGGAGGAGGGAGGGAGGGAAGAAGGAGGAAAAGAGAGGGAGGAAAAAGGAAGGGAGAAAGGGTGGGAGGAAATGGAAGAAGGAAGGAGAGAGAAGGAGGAAAAAGGCAGAGAAAAGGAAAGAAGGAAGGAAGGGGAGGAAGGGAGATAAGGAGGGAGGAAAGGAGGAACAAGGGAGGTAGGAAGAAGGAACGAATAGGAGGAAGGAAGGAAGGAAAAACAGGGAAGAAGGAAGGAAAGTGGAGAGAAGGGTGACAGGGTGGCTCACCCACATTGGGGGCCTGCCCCACGGTGCCCTCCCCAGCCCACCCCCTACTCACCCTGCTTTTCCGATGCTGGAGCCCTCCCCCTCTGCAAGCCAAGGCCCTTCAGTCGCACAAGGCAGAGAAGGATGTGAGGCAAACCAGGATAGGGAGGGGGTTGCATTCCGTGGATCAAAGACCCCCCACCCAGGAGTCTCCGTGGAGATTCCCATGGCATCATCCCGGGTTCTTTTGCTGGAGGCATATAAGGCCCCGAGAATCCCGGGGAAGCTTCAGCCTCCGGCTTTCCTTCTCGTTGGCTTTCCAAGATGAAGGCAGAGACCGGCCATCTTCACTCAACCCTTGGGGGCTACCAGAAGCCCACATTTGAAGAACCGGGAAGTCCAGATCGTCGCAAGAGGGGCATCTCGGCAGCGGAGATGATTAGAGATGGATTCGGTGGGAATTTTCTCTCTTAGGAGATGGACCTCTGGGTGTCCCTTTCATGGCGTTTATGGATGTAACCTTGGCTACCTTTGGAAGAGAAGGATCATGGAAGAAATCAAGGGATATCAAAGCCATTGGCAACTCAGAAAACATGTCTATGTTTTCTAGAATTGCCATGAACAGAAATGGGGGGGGAGGGGGAGAAATGAGAAAGAGCAGGGCAGCCGTTTGGAACCCGAAAGTGTATTCCATTCATATCTTGCAAAGATGATAACTAAGCAACTGGACTTTCTGCCTCTGCAAATCTCTAATTGGAGAGCGTGGTTGATGATGACTCTTGGCTATGGACGTGTCTCGTTGGAGAATATGAATTATGATACACCCAGAGGGATGGAGGCCAAACCAGCGTCAAGTGTTGACAGTGAATGACGTGTCTTAGTATCGGCTTCGTACAGGTCATGCCGACATGTTCGCTCCTAATAAATCCTTGGAAGTTTTTGAAGCTTGGCTTGATGATTTAATGAAGGCAACTGCTGGGATCCTGACACCCATCTCAAACGTTGCTTGTCTTTGGCCGGAAAGACAGCCAGGAAGAAAGGCAACATGGAAAATCGAAAACATGCACCTTGGACCCTTCAAACTGGGGCCGTGTTGGAGGCGACGTCTTCTGAGGAGGCACCTGAAGCAAAGGTCTTGCAGGAGAAGAGTCCAATCTTTGAGACCAGCTGGGATTAAAGCCATGGAGAACCATCTCAAGGCCCGTTCCCTTGAGTGAACCACCTGGTTGACCTTTTGGGGAAGAATGCTCTTTTGGGGTGACCTTCTGCAGCAGCTCACCATCCCTTGCAGCTCCATGGAGACCTGAAGGTTTAAGTCCCAGTGGCCCTCAACATCTGGGAAGAGTCGAGGCTTAGTTCTCCGTTCTGAAGGTAACGCCCGTGTTTAACTAGGTTGAATCTAGGCCAGACAGTCAAATCTCCCAAAGAGAAAAGGTAGAGAAGAGAAGGTCAACGCTTAGCTCTTTCAACGATGACAAGACACCAATGAAGGAGATGCAATTGAGGTCAACCTGCTGGACTTATGTCTGACTCTGGATCAAACTCCCAAACGAACAAGAAGTAATGGATGGTCACCAACCAAGGAGAGAAGCAGCCTAGAACTAAGGGGACATTTTGTGAACGTGAGAACAATTAATCAGTGGAACGGCTTCCCTCCAGAAGTTGTGGGTGCTCCATCACTGGAGGTCTTCAAGAAGATGTTGTCCAGAATGGTGTAGAGTCTCCTGCTTGAGCAGAAGATTGAACTAGAAGGCTTCCAAGGTCGCTTCTAATTCCGTTATTCTAGAATTCTATAATCCCAGATCAATTAATCAGTAGAACGGCTCCCCTCCAGAAGTTGTGGGTGCTCCATCACTGGAGGTCTTCAAGAAGAGACTGAACCAATGTTTGTCCAGAATGGTATAGGATCTTCTGCTGGACTAGAAGACCTCCAAGGTCCCTTCCAACTCTGTTATCTGTAAATCTACAATTCAGACTTACGTAACCTCTCAATTCTCTTCCAAACGAGAAGAACCATTGGTCCAACAGAAATGGAGTTGGGGTCTCGGAGAAGATCTCCTCCTAAGCTGCAGGAACTTTGAATTAAATTGCCATTTGGGCTTCAGAGGACCGGGCACCACCCAGTGTGTTTTATTGACCTGGTTTTTACAGCTTCCAGCCCTTCTTTTATAATACTCCAGCTGCTATCAAGTACACGATAAGGCCCCACCACCTTCTCCTCACCTTGTCTCCCTCAACCCCACGAGCTGTCACATCTCCTTTCTCATTCCGACTTAACGCCAAACAAAATTATGATGGTGGACCTGCGTTGAGGTTCTTCCTCGCATGTTGTGTCCTTTTCTTTCTTTTCCTTGGCACCTTTTCTGTAGCACCTCTACGTCCTCCTGACATGCTGTCACACCTGAGGACCTTCCGGGCAGGAGAAAAATCTGGCCTTTTCCTGGCATGTGAGGCATCTTGTCCGCCTTCTTGTTTCTGTAACTGGCTTCTAAATATATCTTTGAAGGCCGTCTCCAGGGTGTTCGAGGTCCCTGCTCAAACCTTCTTTTGAATTCATGCTCTAATATGTTTAATCTAGCCAAAATGTCATCAGCTTGTGGGAATAAGTTCTTCCTGGGGACGTGGCCACGGTCCAGAAGACATGGGATGGTTTCCTTCAAATCATGCAGCTCCATTGGTGGTCAATTATATCAAAGGGAAGACCAAGGGAAGCCAACCATTTCTTGAAAAGTACTCACAGGATCCTCCTCCTCCTCCTCCTTCCTCCTCCTCCTCCTCCTCCCCCTTCCCCTTCTTTCTTTCTTTCTTTCTTTCTTTCTTTCTTTCTTTCTTTCTTTCTTTCTTTCTTTCTTTCTTTCTTTCTTTTTTTCTTTCTTTCTTTCTTTCTTTCTTTCTTTCCTCTCCTCCTCGTCCTCTTCTTCTTTCTTCTTCTTTTTCTTCTTCTTGTTTCTTCTTTTTCTTCCTCCTCCTCCTTGTCCTTCTTCTCCTTCTATCTCTCCTTCTATTTCTCCTCCCCTCCCCTCTTTTCAAATAAAGGACTTACAAATCCAGGTGAAATGTAACCTGTGCTACAGGGACAGTTAAGTGTTGGCAGTCTCATAATCTCTTTTAAAAACAACAAAACAAAACACACACACACACATACACATACACCTGCAACTCTTTTCTCTTGCACTGTAGCTTTCCTTAACAGATACTCTTTGTGCACCAATCTCCCCAGTATCTGGGATTTTCTTGCAATTTGGTATAAGGCCCATGCATATTTGATGTTGTGGTGTTGTGCTAGCAAGTTCTGCAGGTTCGATCACTCAGCTGCAATTGAGCCCTGTTGGTTGGATTGTGATACTTGGCTAGCTAGCTTGCTTTCCTCCTTCCGTCCCTCCCTCCCATTCTTCTTCTCCTTTCTTCCTTCATCCCTCCTGCCCAATCTCCTTCCTTCCTTTTCCTTCCTTTTTTCCTTCCATCCATCCACCAATCCTGCCTTCTATTCTGCTCCTTACTTTTTTCCTTCTTTCCTTCCTTTCTTCTTTTCCTACCTTCCTTCCTCCCTCCCTTCCATCCACCCACTCATCCTGCCTTCTATTCTGCTCCTTCCTTCCTTCCTTCCTTCCTTCCTTCCTTCCTTCCTTCCTTCCTTCCTTCCTTCCTTCATTCCTTCCTTCTTTCCTTCCTCCCACCCTCCCTCCAGGATTCCTCTCCATTTTCCGAGTTGCTTACAGGTACTACAGACAACCCTGAACCCTCCAAACTGTGTAATGTGTAGTTCAGGGAGGGAGGTCTAATTCCCAGATTCTCACATTGCAGATTGATGGGCCATCAATCTACGGTTAGTCACAGGGCATGAGAAGGTCTGTCTCTGTGTGACCCAACATTAGCTAGCTTCAGATCATGGTTAGGATTTCCTTAACCAGGTTCTTTTGGAAAAAACAGGCTCTGCAGGAGTCTGGTGTGAATTTTAGGGCAGTTTGTAGCACAGATGGGTGAGAAAGCCTGAAAGGAAGTAGGAAAATAGCAACTTAGCACCATTAGCAACCCAACATTCGGGGCTCAACGGCAGTCGTAAGCCGAGGACTCCCTGCGCAGAATTACTGCCATCATTCACTTAACGACGGCAGCAGGAAAAGTTTTTAAATGGGGCGAAACTCACGGAACAGCCGTCTCGCTCAGCGATGGAAGTGCAGGCCTGCAAAGAAAAGACATTTGCTTCGTGTAAAACCTCCGATTCTTTTTTAAATCTCATTTTAAACTATCAGGGTTGAAGTTTTGGCTGCCACCGTCGCGGGTTTTTTCCTCCCCAGGCTGCTGAGAGTGGCAAAAAGGAGATTGACAGCAGAGAAGCTAAAAAGATTTGGGATTCTCGAACTTGCAAAGTGATGGCTAAGCAAGGGAGGCCGGCAGCCGCTTGGCTCCCATGACGATTTGGGAGGGAGGGAG
The DNA here is from genome assembly GCA_023653725.1 of Bungarus multicinctus. Classification (NCBI taxonomy): domain Eukaryota; kingdom Metazoa; phylum Chordata; class Lepidosauria; order Squamata; family Elapidae; genus Bungarus; species Bungarus multicinctus. The sequence goes on along the minus strand of CM042845.1, from coordinate 8,631,291 downwards.
GGAGAAGAAAAGTTTGACTTCTCCCCCCCCCCAGTGAAATGGATTTTGGGGAGGGGGGAGAAGGACTCCTACCTGGGCTAAGGAACCCAGGGAGAAGCTGAAAATTAAAATTTTTGAACGAGCAATGCTTGTAGAGGTGAAAGGGCTGGTGAGTTTTAAAGGCGTAACTGACCTCGTTTCTTTGAAAAAGACAGAGCTGGAAGGGACCTGGGAGGTCTTCTAGATCAACCCCCTGCTTGAGCTGGAGACCCTAGACCAATGTCATCCAATTTCTTTTACTTTTCTTATATGTACCCATTTCATGTATTCATAACTATGTATATACTTATACCTATTATCTTGTAAGCGATTGACAAATCAAATAAATAAATAAAATAAACCAATCGATCAATCAATCAGAATAGAGCTGGAAGGGACCTTGGAGGTCTTCTAGTCCAGCCCCCTGATCGAGCAGGAGAGCCTAGACCAATTCCGGACAAGTAGCTGTCCAGTCCTTTCTTAAAAACCTCCAGTCTCCATCCTCAGTATTGCCACTGCTGTTTTGGGCATCTTCCCCTGGCAACCCAGCCCCGTGGCACTTGCCGGTGGCCTCGATAATCCACGGATTATTTCCCAGTCGCTTTAGCAGACTTTCTTCGTCAAGTCGACGAACGTTCGGCCGGTTGAAAGTCACTTTCCCAAGTTTTTCCATGCGCTCTGCTGGAGACTTGTTCTAATCAATGCATCCGGGGATGGTTATAATCCGGTTTGGAAGGAAGGAGAGCAAGTGACAAATTAAGCCCATAATTAGGGTTGACCTCGGGAGAAGCGGGGCGCAAAGGTGGAAGACGGGGGGGGGGGTCTCTGTTTATTATTAGCAGTGCTGCAGAATTCCGGCCGCCATGGTGATTACCGCTTGATCGGAGAGAAATGAGATACGTGCTCGTTTGCTTCGATGGTCTCCGGGTCGTGGTTTTAACCTTAGTTTGAACCGGGTTAAACGCACAAAGGAAGTTGAAAATTGTGCATTGTGAAGTGGAGAAAGGGGGGGGGGGAATCAGTGCCAGAATGGTTGGGGGTGGGCAGCCTCTTATAGCTCTTATGGCAGAGCAAAGATGGCGGTGGGGTGTAAAGGGCTTCGCCTGGGACCTGGGCTAAGTCACAAAACCTTGGAGTTGGGAAAGAGTTTGTGAGGATGAACTTGGGAGACAGGAGGAAGAGACGCAGTTTAGACATCGGTCAGATAAGAGGCAGTTGAGTCCCCAGAAGGAAAAGGGGAGTGGGAAGCATTTCAGAAGGGACCCTCCCTAGTTTCTTTGGTGATAAAGAGGAGGGGGAAGAAATATTGTCATGGTGTGTGGGAACGGCCTTGGGAAACAGGAGGAAGAGACCCAGACAATAATCAGATAAGAGGCAGTTGAGCCCTTAGCAGGAAAAAGGGTGTGGGAAGCATTTAAGACAGAACCCTCCCTAGTTTCTTAGGCTGTAAAGAGGAGGGGGCAGAAATATTGCAGTGGTCTATGGGAATGGCCTCGGGAGACAGGAGGAAGAGATGCAGACTAGACATTGGTCTGATAAGAGGCAGCCGAACTCCCAGAAGGAAAAGGGTCATGGGGAGCACCTCAGCAGGGACCCTCCCTAGTTTCTTGGGTTGTAAAGAGGAAGGGGAGAGAGAGGGAGTTCCAGATTTGCAAGATTCTACTGTTTCAATGGTCTATGGGAATGGCCTTGGGAGACAGGAGGAAGAGACACAGACTAGGCACCAGTCAGATAAAAGGCTGCTGAGCCCCCAGAAGGAAAAGGGGGGTGAGAAGCATCTCACAAGAGACCCTCCCTAGTTTCTTAGACTATAGAGATGGGTGGGGCAGAGAGGTTGCAAGCTTCTGTTTGTGTAACCATACAGTAAAATCAGAACTAGTATTCTTGTATGCGCTTCTTGTCTGAATCGCCTTGCGCGGCTGAGAGGCTCTTAGAGGTCTTATAGTCCACCCCACCTGCTGCAAATCGGCAAGCCAGCCTCCCTTGGAAGACCCCAACTCAAGGGGAAGAGGTTCTTTCACAAGTCAGGTTGTTCCGCGGGTTAAATCTCCTCCCATCCGCAGATTCTTCCTCATATCTTCTCTCTTTCTCTCCCTCCCCCCTCCCTCCCTCCCTCCCTCTCTCTTCAGAAAATTGAGTCTCTTGCCATGAACGTGAAACCTTTTCGGGGTCATTCTGAGCGAGAGGATTTCAAGATTTATTATGATTATTATTTTATTTTTTGAGGTTATGTCTGCTTTCTCGCCAAGTGGAATTACGCAAATGTCATATTTTGGATCGTTCTGTTTCTTTCTTTCTTCCCGGCTTGGACCCAAACACCGGCAACAGAATAGATGTTGACATTTTGATAAGTCTGGGGGGGGAAAAGACATGATGGTGCTCTGTTTATTGTCTCTCTCTCTCTCTTTTTTTTCCTTCTCTTTCCTGATTATTTATTTATTTGCTCGCTTCTGTTAAGCTGCTTTGCAAAAATGGAGGCTGGTTGAAAGAGAAAAATCAGCAAGATAGATAGATAGATAGATAGATAGATAGATAGATAGATAGATAGATAGATAGATAGATAGATAGATAGATAGATAGATAGACAGACAGACAGACAGACAGACAGACAGACAGACAGATATGGATGTTAGATGGATAGATAGATAATAGATAGGTAGAGATTGCAATTAGTTTGCACCTCCGTTTCTCACACCATGAAACTGAATAAGATTGTTAGAGAGTAGATTTAAAAAAACCCCAACCTTCGAGCAAAAGCCCTCTCTGCTCTTCCTTAAAAGCCAGCGCTCTCTACTCTTTCTCACCCCTGCTCAGAGACACGAAAGAGGGAGAGAAAAGGGGGAGAGGGAAAAAAGAGAGGGATGCTTTAATGAACCCCAGAGACAGACTGAAGAAGAAGGGAGCTTAAGACCTGAAGACCTTTTGATTCCTTTTTCAAGATGTGCAGAGAACAGAACAGACAGCTGGAAGGGACCGTGGAGATCTTCTAGTCCAACCCGCTGCTCAAGCAGGAGACCCCAGACCATTTCAGACTGTCCAGTCTTAAAAACCTCCAGGGATGGAGCACCCACAACTTCTTGGGCACAATTGGGCCAGTATTGTCATTTGATCCTTTTTCAAACACAAGTGGTCCTCAACTTACAACCGTTCATTCAGTGACCGTTCAATCAAAAGAGACTGTCTTTCTTTCCGTTTCTTTCTCATTCTCTCCCTGTCCCTCTCTCAGTCTCTCTTTTTTCTTGTTCTTTCTCTGTCTCTTTCTCTCTCTCTCTCTCTGTTCCTCTCTCTCTCTTTTCTTTCTCTCTCTTTCTCACTGTCTCTCTTTCACTCTTTATCTCTCACTTTCTCTGTGTGTGTTTCTCTCTTTCTCTCTCTCTCTGTCTCTCTTTCTCTTTGTCTCTCTTCCTCTCTCTTTTCTTTCTCTTTCTCACTGTCTCTCTTTCTCTCTCTTTCACTTTCTCTCTCTCCTTGTGTCTCTTTCTCTCTGTGTGTGTCTCTCTCTGTCTCTGTTCCTCTCTCTTTTCTTTCTTTCTCTTTTCTTTCTCTCTCTCTCTCTCTCAGTACCCCTCTCTCTCTTCCCTCTCTCTTTCTCTTTCTCTCTCTCTTACACACACGCACACACACATACACACACACACATGAAACCAAGAGCCAGGAAGCTCACAACTTGTCTGCTGGCCCTCTCTCCCCCTCCCCCATTCCTTTTGCCCCTCCCTGTGTCGTTCTTCCTCTTTTCCTGGAATTCAATATCTGCTTTTTTAAAAAAAAAAACCACAACCAAAAAACCCCACGCCCCATCATCCAAAGCGGGCCTTTATAGCAGATGGCAGTGCCCATCAGCGGGTTCTCCTGCGTGCAAATTACTGACAAAACTCAAAGACGAGATGCAGCCATAAAACGCCGGTTGTGTTAAATCACCAATTTCCTTCGCTCCATATGGACACTGATTATGCGAGGAGGCTGCGTGTGCCTGGCATTATGGCCCCCAATCCTGGAAGTTTGCAAAAAAAAAACCCTCCTCTCTCTTTCCCATTTTGTTTTCTCAGCTGAGCTTCTGTGCTTCCTGAAGGGTTTCCCAGGGAGAAAGCCCAAAATTTTCCTCTTTCTTTTTTTTTTTTCCTGGCCAAGGTGCGGATTTTGCTCCTGGGATTCTCTGGAGGGCATGCAACACATTTGCAATTGCAATTATAACTCGTTCGTATCCCGGCATGCTTCGAACACGCATGTTTACAAAATGCGCATCGTCTTGGGTTTTGTTTTATGTTTTTTGTTTCCCCCATGCTGGAATTGCATATTTTGAAGACTCGCCGGTTTTGAAGAACTTGGAGGCCAGGGCATTGAGTTGGACTACTAGGACAAAGAGTAGGAGGGGTTGGACTAGAAGACCTCCAAGGTCCCATCCAACGCTATCATTGGTACAAAATCTAGGGTGTTGGGGCATCCCTGGCCATTCTTTCTGGTTCGGTTCTCAGAAGAATGGAAAGAAATTTCTCCTTCTCCTCCTCCTCCTCCTCCTCTACTTCTTTTTCTTCTCCTCCTCCTCTTCTTCTCCTCCTCTTCCTCTTCCTCCTCTTCTTCTTCTTCCTCCTCCTGCTCTTCCTCCTTCTCCTCCCCCTCCCTCTTCCCCCTCCTTCCAGCTGCATATCGGAATATTTTGATGCCGTGCAAAGACATTTATATCTTAGACTCAGGAAGCTTAGAGGGAGCAGAGAAAAGCAGATAAAACTGCCTCCGATGGGAAGGAACTTTTGAACAAGTTAGAGATATGGTACCATCTGTCAAGAGAGCCTGCCCACCCCGAGAGATCAGTTGCAGATCTTTCCCTTTTAGCAGAATGACAGTAATTGGAAAGGACCCTGGAGGTCTTCTAGTCCAACCCCCTGCTCAAGCAGGAGACCCTAGACCTTTTCAATCCATCCATCCATCCATCCATCCATCCATCCATCCATCCATCCATCCATCCATCCAAAGATGGAGACAAACTCTCAATCAGTCCATCCATCCATTATCTATCTATCTATCTATCTATCTATCTATCTATCTATCTATCTATCTATCTATCTATCTATCTATCTATCTATCTATCATAGAATCATACATTTGGAAGGGACCCTGGAGGTCTTCTAGTCCAACCCCCTGCTCAAGCAGGAGACCCTAGACCTTTTCAATCCATCGATCCATCAATCTGTCCATCAGATAGAGCTGGAAGGGACCGTGGAGGTCTTCTAGTCCAACCCTCTACTATTTCAGACAAATGGCTGCCCAGTTTCTTCTTGAAGACCTCCAGTGGAGCACTCACAACTTCTGGAGGGAAGCTGCCCCACTGCTTAATTGTCCTCAATGGCAGGAGATTCCTCCTTAGTTCCAGATTGCGTCTCTCCTTGATGACTTTCTCTCTGTTTGTGGGAATTCTGTGGTTAGGGCCTTGATATCCCCCTCCCGGTGGGTCACTCATGGGAAAAGATCAGACATGGAGACCAGCTTCAGTCATGGGCAGAGTGACCTCGAGAGGCAGTCTCAAACCCCTTTTTATTGAGATTACACGTCAGCTTACCTGGTGAATGCGGAAAGCAAGTTCTATTGGTTACATTGGTATAATATTACCATATTTGGAATAACATAGCATGTATCATATATGTAGCATATAGGTAGTATGTGATTTGGGCCCGCGCAATGGTTACAACATCTGTTGCTTCTTGTCCTGCCTTCTGGAGTTAGAATCACAGAAGAACAGCGTTGGAAGGGACCTTGGAGGTCTTCTAGTCTAACCTCCTGCTCAGGCAGGAGAACCTAGACCATTAGATGGGACCAAATGCTTGTCCCATCTCTTCTTAAAAACCTCCAGTGATGGATCAGCCACAATTTCTGGAGGCAGATTGTTCCACTGATGAAATTCCTCCTTAATTCCAGGAGTTGCTTCTCTCCTGGATGAGTTTCCACCCGTTGTTTCTCATCCTGCCTTCTGGTGCTTTGGAGAATAGATGGACCCCTTCCTCTTCTTTGGGGCAGCCCCTCCAATACTGGAAGGCTGCTACCATGTCCCCTCTAGCCCTTCTCTAGTTCTTTTGTGCCTTCCTTTATCTTCTCCATGCCCTCTCGTTCTATGCCTTCTGGTGTCTCAGAATCAGGGTCTTCTATTTTTATTTTTATTTCCCCTACCTCATATTCCATCAAACCGAGCAAACCATCATCTGTAATCAAGAGGAGCAGCAAATGGTAAAGGATGCCGGTCACATCAGCCAACGGCGGTCCAGTCAAATTAAAAGCTTGAGTGAGCAAAGGAACCAGGAAGATAAGCGAATCGTGAGAGGTTTATAAACTGGGCATCCAGCAAGACAGGATGCAGCAAATCTCGGTCCGTTTTCCTGAGAGGAAGAGCGTAGAAGATGACCTGAATCTGCAAGGTTGGGTTTGAGGATGGATTTTAAACAACACAGAGGTTAATATGCCTAGGATATTGAGGGAAAAAAACCCTCTCCCTTCTAGCATTGACGATGTTATCTAGTTGGGTAATGAAATGTCTGCACCAAGCACCCCTCAATTCTCCCCCTCCTCCTCCTCCTCCCCCTCCTCCCCCTCCTCCTCCTCCTCCTCCTCCTCCTCCTCCTCCTCCTCCCTGCAAACCCTCCCCCTTCCTGCACTGAGGATGTTCCCTAGTTGGGTAATGAAATGTTTGCAGGAAATCATCCAAACTCAGAACGCACCAAGGACTCCACAACCCTCCCTCCTCCTCCTCTTCCTCTCTTCTTCCTCTTCCTCCTCCTCCTCCCATTCCTTCCTTTTCTCCTCCTCCTATTTCTCCTCCTGATTGTGGAGGTGATCAAGACTGAAAAGGAATGGCGATGGAGATGAAGAAAGAAGGAAGAGAAGGCGAAAAGAGGGATGGTAGAGAAGGAGAAGGATGGAGGGGAAGGAGAAAGAGGAGAAGTTGTGAGGCTAAAGTTCCTTTTGGGTCATGGAAGAAAAACTTCTCAGGAACGTCTCCTTTCCCCTCCAGAGATGATGTGAGAAGAGCCAAACCTTTGAAGAACATCTCCTCCCAGGAGGGCAGTGAGATGATCCAGACCTTCCAAGGACATCTTTCCTTGCCTTGGCCTTGGGCTCTTTGGAGATGTTGACTTCTGGCTTCCCCTCCAATGAGCCACTTCCGTGGCCATCAACAGAAAGGGTCTCTTTAAACCAAGGCTCTTGAAACTTGGCCAGTTTAAGACTTGTGGACTTCAACTCCCAGCATTCCTGAGCTAACATGATCAGAGGAGGCATTCTGGGAGCTGAAGTCCACAAGTCTTGAAGCTGTCAAGTTTGAAGATGCCTGGTGTAGGGTCTCCTGCTTGGGTACAGGGGTTGGACTAGATGACCTACAAGGTCCCTTCCAACCAGTTCTCTCAAGGCTCTTGAAACTTGGCAAGTTTAAGACTTGTGGACTTCAACTCCCAGCATTCCTGAGCTAACATGACTGGAGGAGGAGGAGGGAATTCTGGGAGTTGAAGTCCACAAGTCTTGAAGCTGTCAAGTTTGAAGACCCTTGCTTTAAACCAATATTTCCTCTTGAGAATTGGGCCTTCCGCTCAAGCAAAGAAACTTTGTGCTAAATTTAAAGAGGTATATTAAAAAAGAAAAAAATCTAGGATGCTAGAGACAAGCGGGGAGCTTTTGGGCCACCGAGCCTGATTTTCACCCCCATAGCTGAGCGTGTCCTGGGTCAGCCTGGATTTATGTATATAATTAGTATTAATCAACAATCAGAGGAGAACTCTGGAGTAAATCAAGGATTTTTAATTAGACTGCTGGGCTGCGTAAAATATCTTCTGACTCTCCGAGGGCAGGAGGGCTCCCGCCATGGCCTGTTCATTAGCTTCTCGGTCTGATGGGTTTCCCCAATTCCTGCTAATGGGGGAGGGGGGCTGCGAGCCTGGCATTGCCACCCCCCCCTAGAAGTGCAGGGTGGTGTATTTGTGAAATGGCTTCCCTCCTGTCTTGGAGGCTGAATCCTGGGGGAGTCACCTAGACGTCAAGCAAGAACAGCTTCCCTCCCGAAGTTGTGGGTGCTCCATCCCTGGAGGCTTCCAAGAAGAGCCTGGACAGCCATCTTGGAAAAAGGCTCTTCTGCTGGAGACTCTATTCTCTATTCTATTCTATTCTATTCTATTCTATTCTATTCTATTCTCTATTCTATTTTATTCTATTCTCTATTCTATTCTCCATTTTATTCTATTCTATTCTCTATTCTATTCTCTATTCTATTCTCCATTCTATTCTATTCTCTATTCTATTCTATTCTCTATTCTTATATCTATTCTATTATATATTTCTCTTCTATTCTATTCTTATTCTCCATTATTCTATTCTCTATTCTATTCTGTTTTCTATTCTATTGTTATTTATTCTCTCTTATTTCCTTCTTTTCTATTCTATTTCTATTCTATTCTATTATATTCTAATTCTATTCTATTCGCTATTCTATCTCTATTCTATTCTATTCTCTATTCGATTCTATCTTATTCTCTATTTCTATATATCTATTCTATCTCTATTCTATTCTCCTATTCGATTCTCTTTTCTATTCTCCATTTCTATTCCTTTCTCTATTTCTATTCTATTCTCTATTCTATTCTGTTATTTTCTATTCTTATTCGGATTCTATGACTATTCATATTCTATTCTGCATTCCTATTCTATTCTATTTATCTATGAGACTCTTATTGCTTGCCTTCTATTAATCCTCTATTCTATTCTTGTATCTATTTCCATGTCTGTTCCTCTCCCTTTCTCCTATTCTTTTCTATTCTATTTCCTGTCCCATTCTTATTCTGTCCTGTCCCCTCCTCTCCTCTGGACCTCACATGGTTCAATCTCCCCAGAGCTGCAGAAGGAACGGTTTCTTTGGAGGCCCTCAAGATGCAAATCTTGACTCCTCCAGCCGTTGAGGCATGGAGGCCACTGCCTGTCAAAGCCTTAACCATCGATTTGAAGGGCTTCTCCAAAACGTGCAACTCTCGAGTGGCTGCGTTGTTTATAAATATTGACTGCGTTTCTAGTGCTTTCCGCAGTTCTCCGCCAGCCTGGTCTCTGGGTGGGAACACCACAATGTGTGAACGATGGCAGTTTCTTGGCTGATCATGGCAAGAATATCCGAGAAGGTTATTATTCCCACAATTCTGTCACATATGGCATTCTCTCTCTCTCTCTCTTTTCTCTCTCTCTCTCTTTCCCTCTCTCTTCCCCCCCTCTCTCTTTCCCCCCCTCTGTCTCTCTCTCTTTTCTCTCTCCCTCTTTACCCCATCCTCGTATTTCTTTCCCCTCTCTCTTTTACTTTCCTAAAACCTCTTCTTTCTTTCTCCTCTCTTTTCTCAGCCTTGCTCTCTCCCCTCTTTATGCTTCCCTGTCTCGTTCCCCCCCCCGTCTCTCTCTCTTTTTCTCTCTCTCGTCTCTTTCCCCTCTCTTTCCCCCCTGTCTCTCGCTCTTTCTTTCCCTCTCGCTCTCGCCCCCTCTTTTCTCTCTTGCTCTCTCTCTCCCTCTCTTTCTTTGTCTTATCGCTGTTCCCCTCCTTTTTCCACCCTCTGTACTCTTCCTCTCTCTCTTCTCCCGATCTTTTACTCCCTCTCTTTGATCTTTCTCTCTTTTTCTCCCGTATCTTTCCCACCTTTGTCTTCTCTTAGTTTTTCTTCTCTCTCTTTTCCTTTCCCCTCCTCTTCTTTATGTATTGCTTTTTTTGGTGGCCTCTCTTTTATTTCCTCTGTTTTCTCCCTCTTTCCCCCTCTCTCTTTTCTCTCTCTTTTTTTTCTCCCTCTCTGTTCCCCCCTCTTTCCCTCCCTCTCTCTTTCCCTCTCTCTCCCTCGTTCCCCCTCTCTCTTTTCTTCCCTCCTCTCTTCCCCCTCTCTTTCACAGCTCTCCCCTCTCTCACACTCTGTCCCCCCTCTCTCTCTTTCCCTCTCTCTCTCTCCCTTATCCCCTTCATTGGTTGCAGCTGGGGAGAATAGTATATAAGAGTGACGTTAAAGCACATGTTTTATTCTGGGCTGAAGTTATCTTGGTTGGCCTCCTTCCAACAGACTGGGCCTTGTTATCTCCTTGAAGGTGGTAATTACTTATCCTGGTCCGTTGTGGAAATTCCTTCGTTGTAGTTTGTTTTGGTTTTTTATTTCACTTCTCTGTGCTCATTGAGTTCGGACTGTATTGCTTTCTTTCGAAGGCTGTTTTTCAGTATGTTTTATCTCCAGCGGAACAGTGGGGCCACGTTGGAGGCATTAAAGGACATTTAGTTACGTTGTGGATTTTGTTATGTTTGTGTTACACTCCGGGTCATCCCAACCTCCAAGGTCCCTTGCGATTCCACGACTGGATCTTTTCCAGCTCTGACTTCGGAAGAGATCCTGTTCTCATCGAAGGGCTCCCTTCTCCTCTGCCCGCCCGCTTGCGTTGACCTTAACCGATTCCTTCCGTCTCTGTGCATGTGTGAATTGTAGCCTACGGGCCCTTATTTTTTCCAGGAAGAGAGACGAGCGGGCTTGTTTGCAAACCCCAGCCACAGGCCGCCACACTCTTAAAAATGATTTTTAACGCACCATCCCTCATACTTATTTATTAACCTCCTTTCTGACGCGGCCAGAGAATGCTTTTTTTATCTATTTATTTTTGCAGAATACAAGTTGCAAAATATAAGGCCGTGTTTCGTTTACTGACAAATCATTAAAAGGTGTCAAGTCTTTGTTTTTTCTTTCTTCCCTGCTCTGTCCTTGGAATTGCTGCAACCTTCTAAGTGACGAAATTGAGCTGGTGAAATCCGGGCAGTGAAACAAGGGCCAATAAGGGGCACCGACTTGCAGTTTTTATTCAGGTGTTCCTCCTTCGACTCACCACGTTCGTTGAGTGACCGCTCCAAAGTTAGAATTCCCTGAGGATGGGAATAATCAAGGGCTTCCCTTTGGAGGTTGTGGATGCTCCATCACTCTTTGGAGAAGAGACTGGCCTGGCCATTTGTCCAGTCTTCCTGCTTGAGCAGGGGGTTGGACTAGAAGACCTCCGAGGCCCCTTCCAGCTCTATTCTGATTGATTGTTTGATTGAAAAGGCCTAGGGTCTCCTGCTTGAACTGGGTTGGACTAGAAGACCTCTGAGGTTCCTTCCAGCTGTATTCTGATTGATTGATTGATTGATTGATTGAAAAGGCCTAGGGTCTCCTGCTTGAGCAGGGGGTCAGACTAGATGACCTCCAAGGCGCCTCCCAACCCTGTTATTCTGCATTCCGCCTACGGGGAAACTGAAATGCTGTTTGAAAACATCTTAAACTGGGGCCTGATCGCCGTCTGATTCCATGCCATTATTATTTTTCCCCCCCATCCCTGAGTAGATTTCGCTGCCAAGGTCAACTTAGGGATTCGTCAGCAGGCAGGAGAGAGAAGCAAGCACTCCATTTTTCCTGCAGACTCTCCAGGCCTTCCCAAGGCAAAGCAGGGCTGCATGCAAAGCGTACCCAAGAACAGGGGCCCTTCCGGGTCTTCCTGCAGCTCCATTTTTCAAGAGGAAGTCAGCCTGGGACTCCGGGACGCGAGAAAGAAAGGCGGGTTTGGGGCACCGAATCGGGGTTTGCTCCCTTCTCCTTTTCAGCGGTCCTCCCGGTCAGGAAATTCCTCCTTAATGCCAGGTTGTGTTTTTCCTTGATAACTTTCCGTCCATTATCTCTCGTCCTGCCTTCTGGGGCTTTGGAGAATAGCTTGACTCCCGCTTCTTTGGGGCAGCCCCTCAGATATTAGAAGGCTCCTATCTTGTCATCCCTTTTGACCTTCTTTTGATTAAACTAGACAGTTTAATAATAATAAAAACTAGATAGTTATTTCCTTCCTTCTTCTTCTCCCTTTCCCTCCCTCTCTCCCCTCCCTCCTCCCTCCTTCTCTCACTTCCTCTCCCTCTGCCCCTCGCTCCCCCCACTCCTCCTCTTTTCCTCTCTCCCTCTCCTTCCCCTTTTCAGTTTCTCTTTCACTTTCTCTCCCACTTCCGCTTTCTGCCCTCTCTCCTCCTTCCCTCCTCTCTGTATCCCCCCTTCCTCCTCCCTCCTCCTCCATCCTCCGTCTCTCCCACCCTTCCTCCCTCTCTCTTCCTTCCTTCCTGCCTGCCTGCCTTTTTCCTCCCTCCCCCCCTCTTTCAGTTTCTCTTTCACTTTCTCTCTCCCTCTTTTCCCCCCACTTCCTCTTTCCTTCCTCTCTCCCCTTCCTTCTTCCTTCTCTCTCCTTTCCTTTGTCACCTCCTTCTGTCCTATGGCCAATCAACCGAGCATAGTGAAAATCAAGGGGCATCCTCCTACAGCCTTCCTTCCTTCCTTCCTTCCTTCCTTCCTTCCTTCCATCCATCCTTCATTCCTGCCTTCTTTCCCTTCCTTCTTTTTTTTCTTGTCTTTCTTCTTTCGTTCTTTTCTTTCTTTCCTTTCTTTCTTTCTTTCTTTTCTGGTCTTTCTTTCTTCTTTCTTTCGTTTCTTTCTTCTTTAATTTCTTTTTTCTTTCTTTCTTTCTTATCTTTCCTTCTTTCTTTCTCTTTCTTTCTTTCTCTTTCTCTCCTCGCTCTTCTGAACTCTGTCGCTCTTTCCCCTCTCTTGTCTCTCTCTCTCTCTCTGTGTCTTCTCGTCTCTCTGGTGTGTCTCTCTCCTCCTCTGTCTGTCTCTGTCCCTCTCTTCTCTGTCCTCTCGTCGCTCTCTGTGTGTGTTTGTGTTCGGAAGGGTAGAATATATCCCCCCCTTAAAATTGGAACTCAGGGGGCTCTCAGATATCCTCAAGATAATAACTTTTTCCTCCGAGAGGGCAATCAATAACCTCAAAGCTCAGGTAACACAAAGAGGCAAAGGTTTGGAAACCCATGTAGGCTATATTTAAAATATAGATCAAACGGACACACGGGCCCGCTCTCCTAGTTCACTTTGAAAGAGATCTGACTGATTATACAGAAGAAAGAATTGCAAGAA
>CM042845.1:8538269-8617104 GCA_023653725.1 Bungarus multicinctus | reverse complement strand
AAGGGGGGACAGAGGAGAGAGAAAGGGAAAGAGAGAGGCGAAAGGTCGGGGAGGGGGGAACGAGAGAGAGAAAACGGGAAAGAGAGAGAAGGGAAGAGAGAGATGGTCGAAAAGAGATGAGGAGAACGGGGAAAGCGAGTGGGAAAAACAGAGAGAGGGGAGGAAGAGATGAGAGGAAAGAGATGGGGAAAGAGAGGGAAAGAGAGAAGGGGGAGATATATGTATATATATCTACAGTATATCTCTATATCTACCTACCTACCTATCTATATTCCTTTTCTTCTCCCTAAAACCCTACAGAAACGGTGGAAATCTGCCCAGCAGTTCGCATCTGAAATGCAAATGGCCTTTAATATCAGTGACTCAGGAAGGGGAGTTGGCATATTTATATTTTAGCTGGCGCAAATGGGGGATTTATGCAGGATTCTGCTTGGCAGAGCAGCTTCCTCGACCAACCTCCGGGCTTTATTAGACGTGGAGAGCCCAAGTCCCCCTTAAATGCAGGCGGGCATCATTCAGAATAACAGAGTGACAGAGTGGGAAGGGACCTCAGAGGTCTTCTAGTCCAACCCCCTGCTCAAGCAGGAAGCCATCTTGCTTATTGTACCCTATGACTATTATGAAGTATTGGACCTGATCATTCTTGATGAATGTATCTTTTCTTTTATGTTGCACCAAAGACAAATTCCTTGTGTGTCCATTCACACTTGGCCAATAAAATCTATCTACCACTCAGGAGAGATGGCTGTCCAGTCTCTTCTTAAAAGTCTCCAGGGATGGAGCACCCACAACTTCTGGTGGCAAGCTGTTCCATGGGTTAATTGTTCTCACGGTCAGGTAATTTCTCCTGTTGCTTCTGTCCTTGGTTAGTTTCTATGCAGCAAGTTTAGTTTCTGCCCCTGGTGGAGACGGACTCCAAGGGAGGGGAGGAACAGCCGACAGGAAGTTGGCTCCAGAGGTTGTGGAGGAGGCTGGGGAAGGGCAGATGCTGGCTGAGCAGTCAGAGGAGGACCCAGGCCCATCCCCTCTCCATTCTAGAGCACGCAGGGAGGAGAGGATAAGGGAGAAACGTGAATGGCGTGGTCTATGGGGGAGGAAAGGGCCTTGATCTCATTCATGGGCTGCAGTTGTGACAACTGAATAAGAGGACAGACGTGCGTATGGGCCAGTGCTGGAAACAAAGCCTGGAAATATCTCTAGTTTATGGTTCCTCTCTGAGATTGGCGTCCTTCCCAGTGTGTGTTCTGTTATCTGTGGACGTCCTCCAGCCCTTATCTCGCCTGGTTTGTGTTGCTTTTTATTCTGTATAATTTAAACAGCATTTCCTCCTTCTGGTAACTGCTCATGTGGGAGTTTTTTTTTGTCTCCAGACAAGGATATTTGGAGGTTGGAAGCAAATTGAAGGAATAAAAGGAGCTTCACCTGTTTTTGGGGGACTGTGTTTATTTAGTATCCCACCCTGGGTCATCACAGCCCCAAGAAGAGGGGATCAAGCTATTCTCCAAAGCCCCTGAAGACAGGACAAGAAGCAAGGCGTGGAAACTCATCAAGGAGAGAAGCAACTTAGAACTAAGGAGAAACTTCCTGACAGTGAGAATAATTAATTGGTGGAACTGCTTGCCACCAGAAGTTGTGGAAGCTTTTAAGAAGAGACTGGACAGCCATTTGTCTGAAATGGTCTAGAGTCTCCTGCTTGAGCAGGGGGTTGGACTAGAAGACCTCCAAGGTCCCTTCCAGCTCTGTTATTCTGATATTCTTGTCCTGCCTTCTGGTGCTTTGGAGAATAGCTTGACCCGCCCCTCTTCTTTGGGGCAGCCCCTCAAATACCGAAGCACTGCCACCCTGTCCCCCCTGGCCCTGCATGTCATTAAAGTGGACACCCGCATTTCTTGCACCCCGTTTTGGCTCCCCTCCCCCTCCCCCTCCCCGCAAGCCAGCCCTGGGCGTAGAAAGGGACCTGGGGCGTTTTTAAGAGGAAGAAAAAGAAGGAAATCTATAACTCAGCAGGCGGGGAAGACAAAGTGGCCGAGAGGCTGCAGCTCAGCCGTCAAATTCGTGGATTTGTGTTCGGGGGGCCATGGCAGGAGGGGGGCTTTTTGCCCGTAGCTTTGCGGCAAGAAACCTGACATAAACTAAGACATTTCCCTCCCTCCTTTCCGAAACTCAGACCGTATCTCAAGGCTAAGAGGCAAGGGCTTCATTCCACAAAGTCAACACAGGGCCCAGAAGTGATGGATGGCACCGAGTTGTGTTGCCGGAGCTGCAGGGTCCTCGGGGTCTGGCTGGAGGGGCGGAAACGGCTTGATCGGCGTGGCTGACAGGGGAATTTTGGCAGATCATGAAACCCACGCCTCTTAGAACTTGTTGGGTTGAGAAAGGTTGCCTTAATTCTCAAAGACAGGAGGAGGAGGAGGAAGAGAGGAGGAGGAGGAGGAGGAGGAGGAGGAGGAAGAAGAAAAGGAGGAAGAGGAAGAGGAAGAAAGGGAGGAGGAAGAGGAGAGGGAGGAGAAGGAGGAGCATGAGAAGGAAGATGAAGAGAAGGAAGAGGAGGAGAAGGAGGAGCATGAGAAGGAAGAGGAAAAGGAGGAAGAAAGGGAGGAGAAGGAAGAGGAAAAGTAAGAAGAAGAGGAAGAAGAGGAGAAGGAGGAGCATAAGAAGGAAGAGGAAAAGGAGGAAGAGAGGAAGAGAGGAAGAGGAGTCTGCTCCTTTAATCAAAAATGCAAATGGACATATCTAAAGTTGGAATCAGTTCTAAATCATATTAAACCTCTTTTGGGTTATATTTTTCTTTCCCCTCCTTCAAAAAAGAAGGAACGTGCGAAGATTTTTTTGGTAATCTGCATGTTTAATTAAATTTAATCAAGTAGCCAGTCCATTTTTTTTTAAGGTGATGCAATCATTCAACTGGCAGCTAAATCCAGTCACCTCTATTTGCCTGCTACAATTAGAAAGACAGAGCAGTTCTCTGTTCTCCTCTGGTTCCAAGGAGGGAGAAAAAAGAAAGAAAAGCAGAATTTTAGCTCTTCAAACTATCCAAGGCGAGAAACGGTTTTAGCCCTCGGTCGAAACTCGCTGCCTTTTGAACCATCTCGAGGTTTTTGAGAAGGAGCTCAAGGCGAAATGTTGGGATTTGACCCAGGCCAGGCTTCCCCATGAGGACTCGTGTCTTGAATTAGCAACTGGAAAAGAAGCCGAACATGTTTATTGCATAGAAACCCTATGGTAGAGCTAATATTTGGAATAGACTCTCCTGCTCGAGCGCTGGGGGGGCTGGACTAGATGGCCTCCAAAGATCCCTTCCAACTCTGTTATTCTATGTCAATGCTTCTATGTATTGGGGAAGGGGAAGGCTTGTAGGGAAAGGATATCAACAGGAGGAAAACCAATAATTTAGGATGGGAGGCCGCTGCTGATCTCCGAGCTTGGTTGTTTTTTGTTATCCAGTTATAAAAAAAGAGAGCAACGCCCCCTTCCATTGTAGCACTGATGATGTTCCCTAGTTGGGTAAAGAAACGTCTGCAAGAGAACAACCCAGCTAGAGAGTACCAAGGACCCCACAGCTCCTCCTCCTCTTCCTCCTCCTCCTTCTCTCTTCTTTCCCTTCCTTCCTTCTCCTTACTTTTTCCTCTTCCTCCCTTATTCCTCCCCTTCATTTCTTCCCTTTCCTTCTTCCTCTTTCTCTATTCCTCCTCCTTCCTTCCTTCTTCCTTCCCTTCCTTCCTTCTCTTCCTTCTTCCTCCCCTTCGTTTTTCCTCTTTCTTCTTCCTCCATTTCATTCCTTCTCTTCTTCCTTATTCCTCCCCTTCCTTCCTTCTCCTCTTCCTCCTCCCCTTTCTTCTCTTCCTTCCTCCCTTCTTCCTTCCTTCCCTTCCTTCCTCCTCCTCTTCCTTCCTTCTTCCTCCCCTTCCTTCCTTCTCCTCTTCCTTCTTCCTCCCCTTCCTTCTCCTTTTCCTTCCTTCTTCCTCCCCTTCTTTCCTTCTCCTCCCTTCCTCCTCTCCCCTTTCCACTTCCTCCTCTCTGCAAACCCCGCTCTCTTTTAGCACGGATGATGTTACCAAGTTGGGCCATGAAATGTCTGCAAGAAACCTGTTTATCTGGGTGCCGATTGCTGGCCGAACCATTTTCTTTCCAGATTTCGAACGGTGTGTAGCTGTTGTTTTTCTAAATGTGCCTGTTGATGGCTGGCTTGTCCGAGTGCCAGTTTTCCAGGAATTCTCTTGTGTTTTGGAAGCTGGCTTGTATCTGGGTTTTCCCGGTTGAAACTAGGGTTGAGTCCCTCTGGGGTTGTGCAAGCGAAGAGTTTTCGTTGGCTTGTGGTTCGTGTTTGTGAGTTGGGACTTTATGAAGGGAAGATGGTCTCCCCCTTCTTCTTCCCGTCCCTTTCCCTTGTCTCAGGATTTGCATAGGTCCCTTCCCCCAGCAATCCATCCTGCTGCTTTCCACCGTCCTCCCAACGAATTGCATAATTCACATCCTCTGCAGGACAAGGGCAACTCTTGGCACCTGAGATGCCATCCTGGCTTGTAACAGATGCAAGCTCCTGTAAGAATTATTATTTTCAGCTCCTTGTCAGATTTATGCCCGGAGCTCTTAGCAGTGGAAGTTTGCTTCAGAGACGGGAATGTGGTTTGCATCTCAGCTCAGCCCAAAAAAAACATCTTAAATACATCCTCACTCCTACAGAAGAGACAGCTCCCAACAGTTGGCAAGATGGCAAGGGGTTAGTTACTCTGCAGAATCCTCCATTTCTAAGCCTGGGCCCTCGCTTCCACTCCGATCCCTGGCATTGTTTCACTGGGTAAAAGAGTAACAGAGCCGGAAGGGACCTTGGAGGTCTTCTAGTCCAACCCCTACACCATTCTGGACAAAATGGCTGCCTGGATTCTTTGTAAAAACCTCATTCTTGCAGGACAAGAAGCAACGGAGAGAAGCAACCAAGGAGTAAGGAAGAATTTCCTGGCGGAGAAAACATTAATCAGTGGTACGGCCTCCCTCCAGAAGTTGTGGGTGCTCCATCACTGGAGGTTTTCAAAAAGAGACTGCATAGGATTTCCTGCTTGAGCAGCGGGTTGGACTAGAAGACCTCCAAGGTCCCTTCTAACTCTGTTCTTCTTTTATTCTGAATGGGGAAGCAATCACCAGCGCCCACTGACCTTGGATGTTGCTCCTTTCCTTAGCCAACTTTTAGCGGGACTGAGTCATTCCCAGATTCCTTCTTCTATTTTTTCCTTCAGGCACTCCGAAGAATTAAAAGGGCGGAACAATAAAAGATTGATTTTAGAAAACTGGGCCTCCTCACAGGTGGAATTTGCTTGACCTTACTCCCTAGCTGTAGAAAACTTGGAGTTTCCATTACTGTCTCAATATTTACTGCGTAGCCCGAGTTCCCGGTTAAATTATACCTCTGACATTTACCAAATTTTTATGGTGACCATTTAGAAGAAAACTGGATGCACTAAACAGGCTTATTAATATTGCAGTTAATGCGATTAGGTGGATATCATAGTCTCGGTGCTCAAAGGGGCTCGTAATTTATGGCGGAGGCTAGTTCCAGGCCGAATGATCTATGGCGTGCCCGCTATTTTGGAGAAAGAGGTGAATTTCAACAAAGGAACAATGACCCTTTAAAAAAAATAATTCAAGGTGAGAGCATTAAGGCAGCCTCTTGACATCCTCTTGATTGAGTTAATTTTGCTTTATTGTAAAATGACGTTGAGCAAATCTTGCGAGCCTGAAAATACAATTCTCTCGCTGTCTCTTTTACAGCCTGAGCAACCAGGGAGGGTCCCTTCTGAGTCTCTTTTCCCACCCATTATGCAACTGTGGGCTCAGCTGACTCCTATCCAACCCTTCTCTTGGCTGTGTCTCTTTTCCAGGTCTCCCAAGGTCCTTCCCACATACTACTACAAGAATCTTGGAAGTCTGAAAATACAAATCTCCCCCCAACTCACCCAAAAACTGTCATCTCTTACTTGCTCATTCCCTTGATCTGCACCTCTTTGGTTTCATCTACAATGGTCATTAGCATAAGGTTGTAAGTCGAGAACTACCTTTAAAAGGACTTGATTTTCTTGTTCTGAGAAATATTTTATTTTAGGCCGAATTCCCGGTTTTCGTCAAACAGCATGTCCCCCTTGACAAATTGAGTCATCCCTAAGTGTGAAAGAAGGCCCTAAGTCACTTTTTAAAAGCACCATCATAACTTTGAACGGTCACTAAACAAGCTGTTTTTAAGCAAAGGACTACTTATATGGGAGAACTGACTAGGAATGAATTTTGGGGCTATTTTAAGAGTTCTGGGCTTCACTAGCTCAGAGCAATCTCTTTCTCGTTTATTCCTCTATAGAGGAAGCCCTCCCTCCATAACAACTCCGGGGTTACAACGTGGGCTCGGGACAATGGACACGGCTGCTGAACCTTTTCCATTAAGCGTGCCCTTTTGCACTCTGATGGAATTATCTTCTGACCCAAGAAACTCGAAGAGGAGTGCAAAAAATAGTCAGGGAACGTCACCTTTCAACCCTGGGTGTTATTTATGGCTATGTTTACTCTGGGATCAGATTTAATGGGCCTCTTTGGCAAGTTTGAAGAGGATACGGGAAAAAACAGGGAATTCAGCCTAAAATAAAATATTTCTTGGAGCAAAAAAGAAAAAGAAAAAAATAAATCAAGTCATTTTAAAGGTAGTTCTCGACTTACAACTGTTTCATTTAGCGACCATTCAAAGTTACAATGGCACTGAAAAAAATGATTCAGGACTGTTTTTTCCACACTTATGACCGTCGCTAACTGACTCGTATTCACGACGGTCGCAGTGTCCCCGGTTGTCATGGCAAGCAAAGTCAAGGGGGAAGCCCTGACTCGCTTAACAACCAGGTGACTAACTCAACCACCGCAATGATTCGCTTAACAGCAGAGGCAAGGAAAAACAGGACGAAGCTCACTAAACAATGGTCTTGCTTAGACATGGTCTCCGTTATGGCGGTACGTCAAAGAATATGACATAAAACACAGAATGACAGCATTGGAAGGGACCTCAGAGTCATCTAGCCCAACCCCCTGCTCAAGCAGAAGACCGTCTACCATTCGGGACCAATGGCCACCCAATCTCTTCTTGAAGACCTCCGGTGATGGAACCCCCACAACTTCTGCCCTTTTTTTTTTCCTGTAAAAGATTCAAAATGGACCCTCTCCTTCTCCCTCGCCGTGGCTCCTGTAACGCATTCACACCATTCCCCAGATAGCAGTGGTGGCATGCTACCGGTTTGCACCGGTTTCACCGAACCGGTAGTAAAAACCAAAAAAAAGCCTCCGATGATCAGCTGAGAAATGCTTTTTGCCTTGTTCCAAGGAAACAAACACGAAACGGAGGTAACAGCAAAACCTTTTCATGATTCTTTACAAATTCTGTTCCTTCCCGGTTCAAAGGCTGTTTCAAACTCCTTGTCTCTGATAAGGAGGAGCCTTGCCAAGGTGGTGCGAGGCTGCCAAGAACACGAGATAAAGTTACTAAGAAAGATTTCAAATCCAAAGAGTCTCCAAACTCCAACCAAGATACTCCGAACGTCCACAAGGCTTGAGTGCAAAAACTTCTTTGCTTCCTGCAAAGAACTCTGGTTTCTCAGCTGGCTTTTATCCCTTAAGGGAGGGGCCATTATGTGCTGCTGCAGCTGCTCTTTCCTCCGAGCAGCCCTGCGCGCACGCACCCTGAGCACAGGCTCCTCGGGAACCTCTTCCTCACTGCTGCCAGCCTCCACCGTCTGCAAAGGCAGCACTCCACCCCCTGATGGTCCTGGCCCCATCCCTGCATCCCACGCAGGACCCTCACCTGAGTCCTCGCCCTCCGGAGACCTCAGCCGTCCACACCAACTGCCGGCGAACCCCAACACTTTTGTCTTCTTTCCCCTCTCAGCTGATTGGTGTGGGGAAAGCTGTGAGCGCGCTCACTGATCCGGTAGTGGAGGAGGTAGGCTCCCCCTGCTGCCCACTAGGCGCTGCTCCTCCTTTCATGTCGGAAAGGGCCCCTGTTTCCCAAACGAGCAGGCCTCTCCCTCCCGATGCTTGATGCTACTTGACAGCTGGGGTGATGAATGGGTGATGGGAGATAGGCCTCTTAAATTTCATACCTGCCCAGGAAAACTGCATCCCCTCTCAAACCTGTTCGTTCCCCCAGGCCTCCAATCGGGCAGCCGGAGAAGCAAGGGAGCTGTTTGCAAAGGCCACCGAGCCGTAAAAGAGAAAGCATTTCAACCTAATCGCGTTTAAGGGTGTCTCGACGGATTCGATCACGGATATAATCAGGAAATATTGCCTATCGGAGAGATGCGGAGGGAGGGGTGTGTGGGAGAACTGACCAGTCACAGATCTGCACTTGGCTTGGTTTTTATTGGGGGAAGGATTTGGGAGAGATTCAGAAGCTTGGTTTGGGAGAGAGCAGAATAGCAGAGCAGAGTTGGAAGGGACCGTGGCGGTCATCTAGTCCAACCCCGTGCTCCAGCAGGAGACCCAATTATCAATCAATCAATCAGAATGGAGTAGGAAGGGAACTTGGAGGTGGTCTAGTCCAACCCCATGCTCCAGCAAGAGACCCAATCAATCAATCAATCAATCAATCAGAATAGAGTTGAAAGGGACCTTGGAGGTCATCTAGTTCAACCCCATGCTCCAGCAAAAGACCTTCTACCCATTTGTGACAAGTGGCTGTTCAGGCTCTTCTTGAAAACCTCCAGTGATGGAGTATCCACAACTTCTGGGGTGAATGAATTCATCACTGATTGGTTGTTCTCACTGGCATAACATTTCTCTTTATTTCTAGGTTGAATCTCTCCTTGGTCAGTTTCCATCCATTGTTTCTCCTCTGGCCTTCTGGTGTTTTTGAAAATAGGTTGTCCCCCTGGGGAAGAAAGAAAGAAAGGAGGGAGGAAGGAAGGAAGGAAGGAAGGAAGGAAGGAAGGAAGGAAGGAAGGAAGGAAGGAAGGAAGGAAGGAAGGAAGGAAGGAAGGAAGGAAGGAAGGAAAAATGGCAAGAAGAAAGGTCATGGAAGAGGAAGGAAGGAAGGAAGGAAAGATGTGATAGATGGGAAGGAAGGAAGGCAATAAATAGCTAGCTCTGGTGAGATGGGCAGCTACATATATTCAATAATAAAATGGCCAGAGTAGATGGGTAATTCAAGAGTCTGAGGAGCCATGGCTAAAGCCTGCCACTCTAGCCATAGATCAAAACTCACTCCTTCCCCAGCCCACCACATGGGCAGCGATTGGTGGAGGTTTTCCCTCCTTTTAGGGAAGCCAACCAATCGTTTGTAGTGTAATTGGCAGCCCCCTCTCCGTCCTCGTTAACGAAGCTGCCCTGTGTGGGAAGCCCTCACAGGGGAATTCTGGGAGTTGAGGCCCACCCATTCCAGCTGAGGAATTCTGGGAAGTGAAGCCCCCACAGGTTGACTGGGGAATTCTGGGAGTCAAACCCCTCACATGAGGAATTCTGGGAACTGAAGTCCTCATGCTGACCGAGGAATTCTGGGAATCGAAGCCCACGGCCGAAAAACCTTTCCTGTGAGAAAAAAAAACACATAAACACTTCGCCAAACAAGCAAAAACCACCCCAAGTATCAAAGGGCCACAAATCCACATTTCTGGGCCATGTTTTGGACCCGCCACAAAAAAAAAAATTACTCTGTGAGGAAAAGAAAGCCTCATTTGCAAGGAAGGATCTCCATTTTGATCTCCAAACCGGCCCCCTTATAAGCTGGAGAGGGTGCAAAATTCGTGCACCGACGTAGCATCTGCGGAAATTTGCAATTTAATATTTGGGCCGCGGCTGTCTTCCTTTAGCAAAGTTGGAACTCAAGGATGGGAAAAGAGAGAAAACTGATGGGGGTGGGGGAAGGGAGAGAGAAATACGTGGCTCTTCTCCTCCCCCAAACCTTCCTTTGCTTCTCTTCCACATCTTGGGAAGATTTACGGGTTCGAAGGCTGCCAACTCCAGCTTTTCGTTCCCAAGTTGTTTATGGCTGCAACCGCTGCTAATGTTGTTGTATTTCTTTCGGGTTCTTGGTGCTCCACAACCAAATTACTGTGACTAATGTACTTCTATAAATTTTTGTAACCATCTTCATGGCTGCTGTTGGAGGATGAAGTATCCGTGCTTCGGAGCGAATTTAAGAAGGGGGGGAAAGGTTGCCCCCCGCCCCCAGCTTTTCCCTTCCTTCTTTCAAAATATCGCACAAATATTGGGAGTTTTTTTCCCACCCACCCCTTTCTATCAGTTTCCCAGCATGGGTAAAGCCCATGGGGAGGGGGCAGAGAGGAAGGGGGGGTGTCATATCACCCTGTTTCAAATGAATAGTGACAGCTGCTTATTGGACAAGTGGCTGAGCCACATTTTCTCTCCTCCGGCGGTGCCAAAAAGTGCATTTCCGAGCCACATTTAAGGAGCCGATGAAGGCAGGCAAGGATGAAAAACAGACAGTTTATCCTGCATAAACAGCATCAGGATCGCTCAAAGTGTTAGTGCCGCTTTATAAGGCCTTGGCAAGAGCACGCCTGGATTGCTGCATCCAGTCTCGGTCGACGCGATGTAAAAAGAAAAGATGTTGAGACTCTGGAAAGAGTGCAGAGGAGAGCAAGAAAGAGGATCAGGGGACTGGAGGTACAGTGGAGGTGGCACCTGGCTTGATAGCAGTAACTGTGTGAGACGGATCTTGGAGTCCTAGTGGACGATCACTTAAATATGAGCCACGTGCTGCAGCAGCGAAAAAAGCCAATGTGATCCTAGCGTGCATGAACAGAGGGACAGAATCAAGATCAGGTGGCGTGTTAATGCCACTTTATAAGGCCTTGGTAAAACCACGCTTGGATTACTGCATCCAGTTTTGGTCACCACATTACAAAAAAGAGGTTGAGACTCTAGAAAGAGTGCAGAGAAGAGCAACTAACAGAATTAGGGGGTTGGAGGCTAAAACATACGAGGAACGATTGCAGGAACTGGAATGGCTAGTCTAGTGAAGAGAAGGACCAGGGGGGAAATGATAGCATCTTCCAATATTTGAGGGGATGACACAGAGAAGAGGGGGTCAATTTCCAAAAGCACCAGAAGGTAGGACAAGAAGTAGTGGGAAACTAATTCAGGAGAGAAGCAACCTAGAATTAAGGATAAATTTCCTGACAGTGAGAACAATTAACCCGTGGAACTGCTTGCCACCAGAAGTTGTGGCTGCTCCATCACCGGAGGTCTTCAAGAAGAGACGCGACAGCCTTTTGTCCGTAAGGTTGAAAGTCACCATCTGGAGTAAGGGGTTGGACTAGAAGACCTCCAAGGTCTCTCAGCCAGTTTTCATGCCTAAGGCAGGATTAGAACTTCCAGGCTCCCTGTTTCTAGCCTTCATCACTAGACGAAACCTAAGTCCCCTGTATTATTAGCCTCCTCTCTGTCCAAGTGGGTAAAGTTTCTGGGTTGCAAAAGGGAAGGAAGAGCTTGGGGGGGAAAGAGGGGGCCAGCCCCTCCCTCATTTCACTGAAATAGGTTGCTCTGGGCAAAGTTAACATGCTGACAGGCAAAACAGAAAATGCATTAGGTCTTCCTAATTAGCTGAAGGAATGTGTGAAAAAGGCAGTTCAGTGTAGTTACGTCAGTTTTCTGCAAACCAGGGGACTTCAAACTTGAGGAAATCTGGGAGTTGAAGTCCACAAGTCTCAAAAAATGGCCAGGTTTGGAGATGCCCTGCTGGTCTAAACCACTGAGAAGCTTCCATAGTTGGTTGCAGAGAGGTCCCTGTAAGAGTAGATGTGGCTCCTGAGGCTTTTGTGACCAACAGGAAGTCGCCTCCTCTTTGCTTGTTCTCAGAAGTCTTGGAAAAAAGCAGGTTGTCTAAAATCTGGGAGCAGCAAATGGAATGTTTGCCTTTCCGTCCTGGCCTTAACCAAATCTTTTATCCATCAGGCACAAGGTGTGTGAGTGAGGTTTTTTTGCAAGAGGGGCCTCCACAGCCAGGAGGTAAAACCTTTGCAATAGCCATTGTCCTGCCGCCCCCTTTCCAAAGGAGGCCAGAATCTTTAATCTCCTGCAGGTTGGTCGGTCACCTCCATGATGTGTTTTTGGGGGAGTCCTCGTATCATTTGGGACGATAGTCTTTGGGGCTAAGAAGAAACTGGACAGCCCCTTTTGTCTGACATGGTCTGAGGTCTCCTGCTTGAGCAAGAGGCTGGACTAGAAGACCTCCGAGGTCCCTCCCAGTTCTCTCATCCTATTATTCCTACCTTTACAGCTCCCTAATAATCTCATTCCTCCCCCTCCCCAATCTCTTTTGCCTCGCAGGCCCCAAAATGGTTCAATGATCCTCTACAACAGGAAGAAGGTGAAATACCGCAAAGATGGATATTGCTGGAAGAAACGGAAAGATGGAAAGACCACCCGGGAAGACCACATGAAGCTGAAGGTTCAAGGCGTGGAGGTAGGTGGCTCGGCTGCAAACGTCTCCAGAACTTCCCATGCTCGGCTTCTGAGCCCGGCTTTGATCCCGTGGCTGAAGGGAAGTCTCCCATCTGGGTGCCTCTCTTTGGCTTTTCTGATTGTCTTCTCCACGGAGACCTCTGACCCTTGGAGAAGAAGGATCTTCTCTCGGTGACTTCTCTTGGTTTTCCTGGCCATCGTCTTCTGATGTTGTTTTGTATGTCTTGGTGGGAAGGAAAGACATTTATATTTATATCTCTGCGAGATTGGGAGAAAATTCTTTGCTTTTATTTAGTTGCTTATGTCGTCGGCGAAGCTAACCGGATCCAAAATATGGAAATATGGCTCTCTCTCTCTCTCTCTCTCTCTTTTTTCGTTGTCTACCAATAGATCTCTCAACTCTGTGTTTTCTCAGTTCTGCTTCGGGTGGGTTTTCTTCCTGGGGGTTATGCAACTTTTAGCTTTCCTGCGCAAATCATTTTTTAAAATTGTTTGCTTAGCAGATAGGAAAGAAAGAGGGGGGAAAAATTGCAACACAACGGAGGGCCTTTTATTTTTCCTATTTGTCGTTGCAAATGATAAGTGCGGGCTGGGAAAAAAGTCGCAAACAGCCCAGGTCTTTTTGGTGCTGTGGGATGTAAGTTAACAGAGTTACGACTGAGGAATAGCAAGAGCGCTTAAAAAAGGAAAAAAACGATTTTGGCCTGCGGGGTGCATGTATTGTAAAAATAATATTTTATTTTATTTTTGGCGGCATACGATTCCGCCGTCTCTCGGTTTTGATTGATCTGGTCTCTCTTTTGGGCTGCACGGTTTTGACGTTAAAAAAGAAAGAAAAGCCACCTTAAACAAAACAACAAAACAAGGAAGCATAAAACATCCCTCCCTATAGGTCTGCAGGTGTTGTGGTTGTTGTTGTTCTTTTTTTAAAGCGATGTGTTGCGTTGATAATGTGTGTCACACCAAGACGGAAAATCCTTGGCTGGTTAAGGCACGAGAATGGGTGCCAGACATTGGGGTTGTGGGGGGTTAATGTTTCGTGCTCCCTAGAGACTCCTGCAAAAATGCTGAGCGCTTTGGAAAACGTTGTGCAAAGATGCCCAGGTTAATTGGCAGTTTTTGGCTCCGGGGAAGGACACAGCCGCACAACCTTCCTTCCTTCCTGGAAAGAGCGAGAGAAATCAGGTGGCTGATGAATTAGCCAGGATTGGAGAGAATGACCGGTCTAATTTGTCCATTTCCTGGTGCATCTCGGCCTCTGGACCTCGCTTTTCCTCCTAGTATCCTGGTTACAGGTGCCCAATCGGACCCAAATGTGTTCTGCTGTTCTTAGAAGGCCTCACTTGGACCTCTAGGGGTTCTAACCCAGGAGAAAGAGCTGAAGTGTCCAGCCCGTCACATTTTCTGCAGAGAAGGGGGTCAAAAGAGTTGTGAATGCTCCAACACTGGAAGTTTTGAAGAAAGAATTTGTCTAAAATGGTGTAGGGTCTCCTGCTTGAGCAGGGGGTCAGTCTAGAAGACCTCCAAGGTCCCTTCCGACTCTGTCGTTCTATTCTAGCCTAAAATACGGAAAACAGTGCACGTATGATGTCTGGATCTGCATCTGTGGCATGAAATACCTGCCAAAAAAGTTGTTTTTAGAACATTTGCAGCTTTCTTAAGAGGGGATGTTATTTTTTTTGTCTCGCAGGTCAAAAGGACAGGGAAGAAAAAAATTCGTCTCCTGCCTTCTTCTCAAGCCATTTAGCCATTAACCTGGTTACATACACGGTAACGGCTCACAGCCGTGCGGGCCTGAGTCCTTTTGAATTGGGGGGGGGGGAGGGAAGGAGGCAGGGGGGAACCGGGAGGTGCAATTAAGCTAATTAATAGCGCATGCATGCAGCGGTACAAGGCTCCCTGCGCAGGCCATGTCTGGTACATGATTGGGAACACAGAGTGCAATCGCTGCTATCAGACTTTGACTTGGGGATGTGTGTGTGTGTGTGTGTGTGTGTGTGTGTGTCTTGCTACAGAAAGGTGATGTACAAGCTTTAGAAAGAATGAAGTGCGAATGATGCTCCATGCCATGCCAAAGACGTTTTGTTGGAGCTGAGTTGGTGCCGCCTTGAGCACAAGAGATGCAGACTAAGCAACAGTCAAATAAGAGGCAGCCGATCCCACAGGTGGAAAAGGGGCATAGGAAGCATCTCAGGAAGGACCCTCCCTAATTTCTTAGACTGTAAAGAGGGAGAGACAGAAATATGGTAATGGTATGTGCGAATGGCCTTGGGAGACAGGAGGAAGAGACACAGACAAGACAACATTTAGATCAGAGGCAGCTGAGCCCTCAGAAGGAAAAAGAGGCGTGGGGAGCATCTCAGCAGGGACCCTCCCTAGTTTCTTTGGCTGTAAAAAGGAGAGGGCAGAAATGTTGTCATGGTGTGTGGGAAGACAGGAGAAAGAGACACAAACTAGACAATAATCAGATAAGAGGCAGCTGAACCCTTAGAAGAAATAGGGGTGTGGGAAGCATCTCAAGAGGACCCTCCCTAGTTTCTCAAGCTGCAAAGAGGAAGTGGTAGGAGGGAGGCGGTTTGTGTAACCATGCAGTAACAATAGAGCTAGTTCTCCTGGCTATGGACTACCTTGCAAGGCGGGCAAGAACCCAGGGCACCAAATAACGGGCTTAAATTACAGAAAAGCACATTCCACGGAAAGTTTGGGGGGCGGGGAGAAAAACAGGAAAAAAAATGAATAAAACCTCAGGAACCCAGGAAGTGCTTTAATTAGGATTCCTGCTATTGGGGTGGACTCAAAACGTTTGCACTTCCCGGATTTTGTAAAATTTAAATTAAAAAAAAAATTAGCCCTGAGAATTTATTCGGCCTGACTGCATTTTTTAAAATATATATATATATATATCTCTCTCGGTGGAAGTCATTCCAGACTTCTCGCAATCCATCATCCCCCTCCTTGAACTTCTAATGAGTAACCATCCCTGGTGATGTGTTCATAATCAATTTACCATAATTAAAAAAAAATTCAACTAATAAATAGACACCATGGTTTCTTTCCGGGTTGAATTTACAGCTGGTTGGTTTTAGTTAATGGGTCTGATTTTTTCCCCTTTTTTTCTGCTTTTTTCAGGAGCGTAAAAATTCTATAAATATCCAGGAATTATGTTTTTGAATGGCAGTGGGCTTCTCTCATTGCTCAGGGTATGGGGGTGAGGGGATATGCAAGAAATATCCATCTTTTTCTTCTTTGCTTTAAAAAGAAAATGAGGAAAATCTCCTGCGGGACAAAATGAAAAAAAAAAAACCACAAAGAAAACATTATTCGTTTAAAAAATTAATAATTTGTCAACAGGGTTAGAAAATTCAGCTGCAGCAGGAACATCGGCTACGGTCCTCATCTTATGGGCACAACGTTTCTGTAGCTAAGTGAGGCATTTGTGAAGTGAGTTTTGCCTTTAGGGCTATTCTTGCCACCACTGTTAAGTGAATCATTGTCTCAACTCATAAAATATTTCTATGGCCTTTTTAGAGTGGCCAACAGAAAAGGGAGGGGGGGAAAGGGGTTTGAAAGAGCAGTGCGGCAGCTTGGAAATCGAAAGTGCATTCCATAAATAGTTTTTCAAAGATGATTGAAGTGATTGAAGTTTCTGCCGGCAAATATCTAACTGGAGAACATGATTGATGGCTCTTGGCTATGAATGGGTCTCGTTGGAGAATATGATTTATGACACACATGGGTGGGGGGAAACCAGGGTCAAAGGTGACAATGAATGATGTGCCTCAGAGTCGGCTACACCCAGGCAGTGCCAGACATGTTAACTCCCAATAAATCCTTTTCAAGTTTTGGAAGTTTGGCTCGGAGACTCAGGATTTAAACGGAGTGTAACTGCCAGAATCCTGACTCACTGCAGTTGTTAAGTGGGTCACCCAGTTATTAAGTGAATCGGGCTTCCTTCCAGGGGTTGCAAAAAGGGATCATATGACCCCGGGGCGCTGCAACTGTGATAAATAGGAGACGATTGCCAAATGTCTGAATTTTGATCATGCGATCGTAGGGGGTGCTCTAAAGATCGTAACTGCAAAAAATGGCTATAAAATCACTCTCTTTTTTTTTAGTTTAGCTGTCCTTGGAGGAAGGGAAAGTTAGAATAGATTATAGAGTTAGAAGGGACCTTGGAGGTCTTCTAGTCTAACCCCCTGCCTGAGCAGAGTCTCCTGCCTGACCAGGGGGCTGGACTAGAAGACCTCCCAGGTCCCTTCAAGCTCTGTTCTGATTGATTGATTGATTGATTGATTGACTGATTGGTCTAGGGTCTCCTGCTTGAAGGGGTTTGGACTAGAAGACCTCCGAGGTCCCTTCCAGCTCTATTCTTCTATGGCTCTGTGATTCTGGATGGTAATGTCCTAAATCCAGGCTTGTTCTCTGAGAGATGGCCCTCTTTATTTATGACCCGCAAAACAGATGGGGCTTCTTGACACTTAGCGGGAGAGACAGTAAATCCACCCAGCAGGAAAGAGTCGATCCTGTTTTCTGATTGCTCTGGAAGCAGATTGCCAGCGAGATCCAATCTAGCTCAACAGGAAAACAGAAAACAAAAAAACAGAGATGGAGGGTCCGACCCCCCTGCTCAAGCGGTCCGGGTATCCAAGTGTCTTCTTGATGGAGCGCCTATATAATCTCTGGAGGCAAGCCAAGATTAATTGATTTGGGATTATAGAATAACAGGATTGGAAGGGATCTCGGAGGTCTTCTAGTCCAACCCCCTTCTCAAGCAGGAGAGCCCCTAGACCATTTCAATCAATCAATCAATCAGAATAGAGCTGGAAGGGACCTTGGAGGTCTTCTAGTCCAGCCCTCTGCTCAAGCAGGAGATGCTAGACCAATCAATCAATCAATCAATCAATCAATCAGAATAGAGCTGGAAGGGACCTTGGAGGTCTTCTAGTCCAGCCCCCTGCTCAAGCTGGAGATTCTAGACCATTTCAATTGGTTAGTCAATCAATCAACCAATCAGAATAGAGCTGGCAGGGACCCTGGAGGTCTTCTAGTCTAGCCCCCTGCTCTAGCGGGAAACCCAGAGTTGAATGAATAAACCTCAGTGGGTCGAAGGCTTGAAATTTGATAAAAAAGGGTGGGGGGAGGAAACCTCACTTAACCATCTCGCTTTGCAACGGGAATTTGGGGCTCAATTGCACCGTAAGCCCAGGACTGCCTGTCTGTAAGATCCTCAAAATTGATTTACTGCTTCTAGGGTGGAATAAAAACCTGGAGGAAGCCTTGCATTACGACATAGCCCTCCTTTCTGCAGCCATAAGCAGCAAAACAGGGAGAAAATGTTTCCCCCATTGCTTTGGGGGGAGGGGACGCCCTTTTGCTGCAGTAACAATTCTGCAACCTTCCAAACATTTTTTTTTTTTGTCTTCTTCTGCATGTCACCCGAAGGATCAGGCAGTGGAGAGGAAATATCTGCTGGGTGGGGGGAAAAAATTAAAAAAAATTAAAGCCTCCACCCCCAAAAAAGTGTTTGCCTTGCATAATACTTCGGGAAGCGGCTTTCATTTATGTTCCCGTAGCGATCTCTCCTTGCATTTTTAAATTCCTTTTCGTGCCCGTCTCAAGATATTCAGAGCCTTTTCAAACACATCCAGAAAAAGAAGAAGGATGTTGGTGACCTCGAGTAGTTTATAGGGGGTCCTTGACTTAACGACCGCAATTGAGAGCTCAAAATTTCCGGTTGCTAAGTGAGACATCAGCTAAGTGAGTTTTGCGACCTATCTCGCCACCGTTACTAAGTGAATCCCTGCAGCTGTGAAGTTAATCACCCAAGTTGTTAAGTGGATCTGGCTTCCCCCTCAGTCGCAAAAGGGGATCGCCTGGCGATGCTACCGTCATAAATACGAGTCAGTGGCCAAGTTAAACCTTCCAACAAGCAAAGCCAACAGGAAAGCCAGCGGGACTGACTTAACAACTTGCAGGGATTCCCGTAATAACCGTGGCAAGAGAGGTTGCAAAACTCGCTTAACAATTGTCTCATTTAGCGATGGGAAATCTTGGGCTCAAATGGTGGTTGTAAGTCAAGGACTACCTCCATTAACCTCCTGGTTTTTGTTTTCTTTTGTTAAGGATCTTCTTAAGCTGTCAAGCAAGGTGATAATTACCTGCACCAATTTGTAAATAATTTTCCAACACAGGGCCCTCTGTACATTTTATTGCTAATTTGGGTCTCGTAAATTTAAAGCGGTTCTCGGCAGATCTTAAAGTTGTGGATTCGATATTAAATGGATTTCTTTTTTCTCTCTTTGCAAACGTCCAGCATTGGAGGGGGGAGGGGGGTTCATCTGGGTCCCCTATTCCTCAACAAATATTTTAAGGGAATTATTAAAGGGACAAGAATAAGGCCGAAGTGCGAAGAAGGGTGTGGGGTGTGGAAGGGAAATCCAGGCTGGTGTTCTTAGCTTCCTAATGCATCTCAAATAAATAAGGTGCTTTGATTTTACATCTGACGAATGTTTCAGGTCTTATAAATGATACAACTCATTATTTTTTCTTAGGAAAGCAATGGCAAAATTTTGGGTTGCTAAAAATACCGAGTCTGTCCATACTTTAGGTTATTGCTGACTCTTTCCCTCTCTCTCTCTCTCTCTCTGTTTGTGTATTTCTCTCTCTCCAACTCTCTACCTCCATCTGTCTGTCTGTCTGTGTCTGTCTTTAGTTTTCTCTCTCTCTCCATTTCTCTCTCTAATTCTGTCTCTGTTTCCTCTATATCTGTCTATCATTTGTATCCAACTCTCTATGTCTATCAATCAATGTTTGTCTGTATCATCTATCTCATTTATCTCTTATCTAGTCTATCTATCTATCTATCTATCTATCTATCTATCTATCTATCTATCTATCATCTATCATCTATCTCTATCTCTCTCTGCCTGTATGTCTGTATCTATCTATTATCTATTCATCTATGTGTCTATATGGGTCTGTCTATCTATCCATCCTTCCATCCATCCTTCCATCTATCCAACCATCTATCTATCTATCTATCTATCTATCTATCTATCTATCTATCTATCTATCTATCTATCTATCTATCTATCTATCTATCTATCTAATCTAATCTAATCTAATCTAATGTCTCTCTTGCTTTATCAATCTCTCTCTTTCCCCCTCCCTCCCTCTCTCTCTCTCTGTGTCCCTCTCTGTCTCACTCTCCACCTACCTACCTATCTCAGATAAAAGGTTTTCTGCATAGCAGTTGCCACTGAACCGTTTCCTGGAGAAAAATCCACATTTTTGTGTCCCTTAATTATGTACAGGTGCATCTCTCTTTCTCCCTCTCTCTCTTTCTCTCTCCCTTTCTCTCTCTCTCTCTCTCACATGCTTGCTGCAAACCCATTAACACTTTAATTTTTTTTTTTGCTTGCCAAGTTTCCCTTAGTGGCTGATGTAACCTTTGTACCTTTTAGGGTTCTTAATAATTGGGGAGGGGGCAGCTTCTGGGGGGGAGGGAACCAGGCTTTCCTTGCGATTATTATTTCAGGAGAACGATATTCATAGGCTGCAAGTACGCTGTTCTTCGCCTCCGTTTGTCTAAATAATGTAGGGCTGGTGTTTCTTAAAGTCTGGCCTGGGACCCCTGGGACCCCCCCCCCCCCACAATTCCTCAGGCGCCTGCAAAATCAAAATTATTTGCCAAACCTGTGTTGAGGAATAATACAATATTAAAATCCCATCAAACAATTGTGAGAAGCAGCCGTGGCGGCGAATGCATCCGCTTTAAATTTTAATACAGTAAATATTGATCAATATAACCTATACAAACAAAAGCTTTTTTTGAGGGGGGGTCCTTTTGTAATTTTTAAAAGTGGGGAAAGGGCTCCTGAAAGAAAAAAAATCGTAAGAGACCCTGATTCTATGGGGAAGAAAGAAGAGAGAGAGAAAAAACAAACTTTCTATCAATATTAAGTACAATTTTAGGGCATTACTGTGACATTAAGATGATGGCTTCCTTCCTTTCCAATGTTGTACAGATAATCCTTGACTTAACAACCATTCCTTTAGATACAGATAATCAGAGTCGGAAGGGACCTTGTAGGTCATCTAGTCCAACCCCCCGCCTAAGCAGGAAACCCGACCCCGTTTCTGACAAATGGCAGTCCAATCTCTTTACTGACCGTTCAAACCCCCAACAGAGGCTGTAGAAAGTGACTTGGAACTGCCTTCCACACTTAACGACCGTTGCAGCCTTCCCCGTGATCTCGCATGATCAAAACTCCTCTGGGCCCCTGACTCGTCCTTATGACAGTCGCAGCGTCTCTTCCGGTGAGCAAGGGAGAAGCCAGACCACTTAACAACTGCAGGGATTCCCTGGCAAGAAAAGTCCATAAAATGGAGCCAAACTCCTTCCGAAGGCACCCCACTTCCCCACGCCGGGCCCATGGGGACCCCCTTCCTCCCCTTCTCATCCAGCAGGGCCGACCAGCAAACATTGAATTATTAATCATGGCGGAGATTAATTAGGAAGCGTTAACGGTAAGGAACGCTTCGGTGATGGATTCGCAAAGCCAGAGATTATTTTCATTAAAAGGAAGCAGGGGAAATATATTAGGGAGCTGAGGGGGTGGAAAGGGAGGCCCCTCTTGTTTGTGGAGCCTGGCATGGCTGAGTTAGGGCCCAGCAAGGGGGGCGTGTCACTCAGCCCTATTTTTTGCCCCCAAAGATTCCCCCCCCCCCAAAAAAAAGGCAGCCTGTGGGTCCCACTTCACCGGTTCCAGATTAAAAGCCGCCTGTTGGTCTTTGCAAACCAGGGTGACCTTGGATTTGGGAGTCTCTCTCTCTCTCTCTCTCTCTCTCTCTGATCACCTGGCCTTTGCTACCTGTCTGGTTTTGCATTGGCCTTCAGAGGTGTGTAGGCATAGTCATTCTCCATGCCTGGCTCATGCTTTTCGGGGGCTTGTAAGCTGTCTCAGCTGCACCTGTTCGGAGGCTGCGAGCCACTCGTTTGGGTGGCCCCCAACGGACCTCAACATCACGAGTTGAAAGGCTGCTGGGCCCCAGTTTTTCCATCATTCCACGTCTTACTGGTATCATAATAGCCCAGTACTTAGATAGATAGAAATTTTCTAGGTAGGTAGGTAGGTAGGTAGGTAGGTAGGTAGGTAGATAGATAGATAGATAGATAGATAGATAGATAGATAGATAGATAGGAGAGAGCGAGAGATGGATGATAGATTGAAATGGTCTAGGGTCGCCTGCTAGAGCAGGGGGCTGGACTAGAAGACCTCTGAGGTCCCTTCCAACTCTGTTATCTTCTCATTCTGGATGAAAGGGTCTTCTGCTTGAGCAGGGGGTTGGACTAGAAGACCTCCAAGAACCCTTCCGGGCTCTATTCTGATAGATGATAGGTAGGTAGGTAGGAAGGAAGGGGTGACATGGTAAGCAGCCTTCCAATATTTGAGGGGCTGCCCCAAAGAAGAGGGAGTCAAGCTATTCTCCAAAGCCCCAGAAAGGCAGGACGAGAAGCAACGGATGGAAACTCATCCAGGAGAGAAGCAACCTGGCATTAAGGAGGAATTTCTTGACCGGGAGGACAATTAAGACAGTGGAACGGAAGTTGCCTTCAAAAGTTGTGGGTGCTCCATCACTGGATGCTTGTAAGAAGACAACCACTTGTTTGCAATGACCTGAGCAGGGGGTTGGACTAGAAGACCTCCAAGTTCCCTCCCAACTCCGGCGTTCTGTTATTCTGCGGTCCTCATAATTTGCCAAAACCCAGACAAAAACTGGACTTTACCCTCACATACAAGGCTGCTTTGAGATTCATCCTGGTGGGGTTTTTCCTCTCTCTCTCTCTCTCTCCTTTTCCTCAGCCCTCTGAAGTCGTCCTTGAGGCTCCCCCCTCATTCATAAAACCAAAGGCTTCCTCCCAGCCCTTTTCTCCCTTCTGCTTGAAGGCTCTTCCTGCTGTTTTGTTCTTTTGTTTAGTCTCCCTACCTTGCTTTCCAGGACAAGCGTCTGGAGACGCTGGATTTAATGTGATCATTTGCAGCTAAATAGGGAGCTGCAGGTTCTTAGCCCTTTCTTTGATGCTGGGAGAGTTCTGGGCCAAACTGCATTTGAAAAGGAGAGGAAAAAAGAAAAGAGAGGAAAGGAAAACTCCCAACACAATTTTATCCTTCCGTGCATCTGACAAACCTTTTTCCGCCTTCTTAGTATCTCAAAATAGGAGAATATTATTATTACTGCTATTCCTCCTCCTCTTTCTCCTCCTTCTCCCTGCATTTTTTGAGGGTAGGTATAATCACAATTTATTTCTCCTTCTTCTCCTTCCACCTCTCCTCCTTCTCCTTCTCTCCCCTTCCTTCTCCTTTTCCATCTCCTTTTCCTCTCCTCCTTCCCCTTCCTCCTCCTCCCCCCCTCCCTTTCCCTTCTCCTTTTCCTCTTCTCCCTCCCCCTTTCTTCTTCTCCTTCTCCTCCCCTTCTCTTTTCCTCCCTCTTCCTCCTCCCCTTCTTCGTTCTCCTTTTCCTTCTCCTTCTCCTTTTCCTCCCTCCCTCCCTCCTCCTGCAGGCATTTCATTACCCAACTAGGTAACACCCACAGTTGCCAGACCTGCTCAGCATGCCCTGAAAACAGGAGAAGGGAAAAAAAGAAGGAAAACCCGATGAAGCTTTTCCCGGTTTCCTTCAGGCTCAGAAAGGACCAGCTACAAAATCAGGCCAAGGCCACCTGACACCGCCTTTCTGTCTGTCTGTCTGTCTTCCACAAGAACTCAATACGATGCCCTTCCTCTCTTGGCACCCACGTAAACCAGAGATAGAAAAGCAGGCTGGCAGGAGACCATAAGCATCTCCCAGGGACCATTGTGGGAACCGAGTCTCTTTCCAGGCTCCGGAAAATCCAACTGCATTGCATAATAAAAGTTGGAAGGGACCTTGGAGGTCTTCTAGTCCTTCCACTGATGAATTGTTCTCCCTGCCAGGACATTTCTCTTGGTTTCCCTCCGTTGATTCTTGCCCTGCCTTCAGGTCCCTTGGAGAATAGCTTGACCCCCTCTTCTTCTTCTTAGATATTGAAACGCTGCTATCTTATCCTATCCCTGGGCCTTCTTTTCACTAGACTAGACAAACCCAATTCCTGCGACTCTTCTTCCTATATTTTAGCCTCCAGTCCCTTAATCGTCGTTGTGGCTCTTTTGCTGATTTCACTGATCATATTACTGCTGAATTGCTTTGGGTCCCAAAACCGGTGATGTATAGCTGATTACTTGAAATCAATTTCTGAATTGGAAAAGAGTACCAGGAACACTAAAAGAAGAGGAGAATAACAGAATAATGGGGTTGGAAGGGATCTTGGAGGTCTTCTGGTCCAGGCCCCTACTCAAACAGGAGACCTCAGCTCATCTCAGACCCATGGCTGTCCAGTCTCTTCTTAAAAGCCTCCAGTGATGAAGCACCCACAACTTCTGGTGGCAAGCAGTTCCACTGGTTAATAGTTGTTGGGAAACAGATGATACTGAGGAGCATTGAGGACAACCACAACACCAAAAAAAAAAAATGACCATCCTTCCCAAATCGAACACAGAAGGATCTAGTTGGACTTGGGGAGACTCCTGTGGAGAACCCACCACAGAGAAGAAGATAACAGATAATCAGAGTTGGAAGGGACCTTGTAGGTCATCTAATCCAACCCCCCATCCAAGCAAGAGACCCTACACTATTTCTGACAAATGGCAGTCCAGCCTCTTCTTGAAGCTCCTGTCTCGACATTCACACCTTTGAGCGAGGAGGATATGTGATGTGTGTTTCCCGGCTTTAGCAACTTTTCAGATCAGGGGACTTCAACTCCCACAATCCCTCAGCCAGCCATTGCAAGTCCCTCCCCCTTTCTCCCTAGAAGGGAGAGATTGCAGAGAAAGGGATTGCAAGAGAGCAAGGAGACACACACTGGGGTTACACATCAAAAGGGAATTTGCGGAGTTGAAGCCCACATCTCTTCAAGTTGCCAAACTCGAGGAACACTGGCCTATACCCTGCTCTAACTAAGTTAGGTAGAGAAAGCCAATCCCTAATAACCACTCAATTAAATTATATACTATGAATTTGTCATAGCCCTGTCTAAGAGTCTCCAACTTTTGATGTCTTAAATCAGAGACAGATTTCTCAGGGTGCTGTCCAGGGTGCTGAAGCCCAGTTCAAGCATTAATGACTTAGGATCCAAGAACATAGAATCCCAAGGCTGGAAGGGACCTCAGAGGTCTTCTAGTCCAACCCTCTGCCCAAGGCAGGAGTTCTTATACCACCCCAGAAAAACAGCCAGTCTTTTCTTAAAAACCTCCAACGTTGGAGAAGCACCCACGACTTCGAGGGAATTCCACTGATTAATTGTTCTCCCCATCAGAAAATTTCTCCTTAATTCCCACCCACCCACCTTGAAGCAGATCTTCCAAGAAACAAACTTGCTTATTCGCCTGTTTCTCTAGGACCCGAAGACTTTCTCCACGTCCGAGGTTGAGTTGTTGGTGCCGCAGTTGTGATTTATAGACGCAATCACACCCACACCGACCCGCAACTGAAAAATTGGCATTTCCTTAAGAGAAAGGCACCGAACCGACCAAAAAACCCTCCTCAAACCGTGAAGTTCTTGAAGTTAATTTTAGAATTGCCTCTAATTAAATCGCAAAGCAGAGGGCAGAAAAGGAGAAGGTGTCAGGAGATAAAAGAGAAAAATATTCCCCCCCCCTTATTTCTTACATCCCAAAGTATGCTTGTTTTAAAAGGGGGGCCTGGTTTCCCCCAACTAGCTTTGAATCACAGCCGTGGGATTGCTGTCCATAAATGCAGAGCGACACTTATATTGATTCCTTCAGTTGGAGAGAATTTGAGATGAAATATATCTTCCCGGCTGGCCCTGGGGATGCGGGGGAATTATTTTACAGAGACAAAATCCAATTGCAGATCCAGAGATTGGAGGAAATACTGTGTAAGAATAAAAAATAAGGAAGAAGTTGGATCTCTAGCTGAGGATCAGATGAAGAGGTTCCCGGCCAAAACTTTTTTGTTTTGCCTGCACAGGCAGGCCTCGACTTATGACGGTCCATCGAGTGACCGTTCAAAGTCACCACGGCCCTGCCCCCCCCCAAAAGCGACTCGAGGGGTTCTTTTTCCACACTTACGACCGGTGCAACCTTCTGACCAGCAAAACCCATCGGGGGGGGGAGGGGAAGCCAGATTCGCTGAACAACCAGGATGCTCATTTAACAACCACAGTGATTCAACTTAACAACGGTGGCAAGAAAAGCCCGTAAAACGGGAGCAAGCTGACTTAAAACAGATTTCTCACATAGCAACATGAATTTTGGCCTCAAGGCCAGGAGTGTCTGCAACCAGATATTCCTCTTTCAAGCATGTGTGTATTTGTGTGTGTGTGTGTGTGTGTGTTTTCAAATCCGAGAATTCAAACGGCAACGCAGCCTGCAAAGTTCAGCACATTGTGTTAGTGGTGGAAAGAAACTGGGGCACATACAAAGATGGCACTTGGGGGGAGGAATGGACTTCAGCTTTTCCCCCTTAGGCCTGAATTGCTCTTGGACATTTCCTGCAGCCGGAGGAAACCTTCCTTAATTCATGCATCTGTAGCAGTTGGTGTCGGAGAAATGTCTCAATCATTTTCTTCTTCTTTTTCTTCTTCTTTTTTTGGCCAAGCATTTCTATGCTTATGTCTGTCTGTCTGTCACCCATTTTCTCTTGCATTTTCTTGGAGTCTGCCTGCCTGCCTATCGTTTTGTCTGTCTATCATCCATCTATCTATCATCTATCAATCTATCAATCAATCAATCTGTCATCTATCAATCTATCTATCACCTCCCTATCTCTCTCTCTATTTAACTATCTCTATTTATCAATCAATCTATCATCTATATATCAATCTATCAATCATCTCCCTTTCTCTCTCTCTCTCTTTCTCTCTCACTATCTATCATCTATCTATCTATCTATCTATCTATCTATCTATCTATCTATCTATCTATCCTATTCAATCATTCAATCGTCTTATAGTATGTTGATTCTATGCTTCTGTTTATGCAACCAAGGATCGGATTAGCTTTTTTGGCTGCCACCACACATGGCTGGCTCTGGTTTAAGGAACGTCCACTAGATCCCTCTCACTGTTAACTGTGGGAAGGTTTTCCCGGAGGATTTACGGAAGCAATCCCTTCTCTGCCAGCTAGGAAATATTCTTAAAACTCCTTTGTCTTCCAAGCATCCCCTTGAGTGGGTGATGCACTGTCTGCCTTCCCCATGCGCCGTTTGTCAAAAGCACAGCTTGCAAATGTCCAGTTCGGCAGAAAAATAGTGTGTGTGTTTATTTTAAGGCTGGCATGCCAGGAACATTTAGGGAAGATATACTGAAGATGGACCTTTATGGCGCTTGTGGTCAGGAGGGAAGAGGTATTAAGCCACATGCCTTTTCCCTCCGAGCGCATTAAACCCTCCCAAATTGATCCACTGTCTGGCCAAACATTGTTTGCGGCCGTTATCTGAAGCAAACACAGACCTTGGAAGAATAACAAGGACAGGACAGGGTCGGCCTCTGCTCGGTCCAGCTTGTAGGAAAACAAAGATGACAAGGATTTCCAGGTGGCTCTGAGGTTGTGAAATGGGATGGCAGTGGAATCAGGTGATGGAGAGAAACATGGGCCAGTCCGGGAGTCTCGAGAGATGCAGAGATGGGGCCAGGACCAAATGGGAGAGGGTGCTGCCTTCGGAGTCTGGCAACAGCAAAGCAGAGGACCCAAGGGAGCCTGTTCCCAGTGCGCGTGTGCACAGACCTGCCAGAACAGTTAAGACAAAAGGGGCTACTCGGGAGTAAGGCTTGGAGTTGATTGCCCCTCCCATAAGACATAAAGGAGGAGCACAGGGACAGGAGCCTTTGCAGGAAGCAACTTTGTTCGCTCTGGTCGGATTGAACCTTGAAGCTCTGTGTGGACTTTGTACTCCGTTTTGGCTTTTTACAGCTCATTTGGCACTTTTGTTGTTGGCAACAATTCAAAGGAGAGAAAGGTGGGTGCTTATCTTAAGGAACTGTTTAGGACTCATTAGCAGCTGGGTATGAACATAATTCCCAGCACTGAAATAAAACAAGATTGTTTTTACTAAGCTAAGCCTTGGTCCGGACACTTTGGTGCAAGACCGCACTTGGAATACAGGTAGCGCTTGATGGGACATTGGAGGTCTTCTAGTCCAACCCCACCCCTGCTCAAACAAGAAGCCATTTCAGAGGCAAAGTTTGTTTATCTCTCGTCTCAGTCTGCTACGTAGGAGGCTCCTTATGCAAAGACTTAACTCCCTGGAGAAACACTCTCAAACACTCGGAAAGGTATAAGGGCGGAGAAGAGGAGGAAGAGAAGGGCTGGCGGAGAGAGGAATAAACTTGAATTACAACTGCGACGGGCGCATCTTGGGAAGATCTGAAGGGGGCAGGTTGAGGACAAGTCAACCCAGAGAAGATCTATCCATGTGGTTGCTAGGAGCCGAGCCGCCTCGATGGCAGATAATCAATTCATCAATCCCTTCTGAAGGGGCAGAGGAGAACGCCAAGATAACCTTGGTTTAATGAAAAATAAAAGACATCAGGCCTCCAAAGAGAAGAGGCGTGAGAAAGAAGCTCAAAATAATCCCACCGTGATTCTGTGGCTGGAAGGATCAACAGAATCAAAGCCTGTCGAAGCAGCAGGCTTTCCAGATACTAATTTTATACCCTAATGAAGAAACATCCTGCAGCCTTTACACTTTCGGCTTCCTACCCTGGTCTGTCTCCAAGACAAGTGTTGGCTAGATTTTCTCCCCCCCCACCCCAGTGCAAAGTCTCCAAACTTGGCAACTTGAAGACTTGTGGACTTCAACTCCCAGAATTCTCCAGCCAGCATAGCTTGTGTACTTCAACTCCCAGCATAGCTGGCTGAGGAATTCTGGGAGTTGAAGTCCACAAGTGTTAAGCTTGCCAAGTTTGAAGACCCTTGGTATCAGGAAAATTCCAGGTTGGGTCTCTCTTTGATAAGTCCAAGTGTGCTACTTCTTGTCCTGCCTTCAGGTGCTTTGGAAAATAGGTAGACCCCCCCTTTCTCTGTGGCAACCCCTCAAGTATTGAAAGATGCTATCCTGTCACCCCTGGTCCTCCTCTTTCTTAGACTAGACATTCCCAGTTCCCTCAATCATCATTTAACCTTCAGATCCTTTATCATCTTTGTCGATGGTTTGTTGATGTTTGTTGATGATGTGAATCCTGAGGAATTAAATGCCCCAGTTGTTTCTTTCACTTAGATTTGGTTGAGCAGAGGAGCGAAGAAGAATAAAACTGTTTCTTCTACCAGTTCCTGAATGGTTTTGCTGTGGAAATTCAAAAAGAAAAATACAGTTTGAGGTCAAGGAGAATAAGGAGAAAGTCATTTTGCCATCCTAGTTGGCGAGAGATGGATACTGAGGGGAGTTGGTGGAACTAAGGATGGTGTTGTTGAAGACAAACCAAACATTGGCCAACCCTAGAGTAAACCCAGGTTAATATCTGAGATAATTTAAAAATAACAGACTTTGACAACCAAGACCCATAAAAGGCTTTATTGTAAAATATTTGCAAATACCAGACTCCACCTCCCAATAACAGATTAGGAGAAGGAGAAACCCCCTTAGAGTAATTACAGCCTTATATAGGATATCACATTTAAAAGATTACATAATATTTTCTGTTTTTCACACATAGGAATTATAGGGACTTTCATAAGAAAGAAATGGGTAGTCCTGGGTGTTTTTCCATAACTCCTCCCAGATTCCTTCCATGGAAATCCCCTAATTCTCCTCATCCTCATCATCACCATCAGATTTCCTGTTTTTCACTTAAAAGATTACAACAGTAGATCATTAATAAACTTCCTCTAATGTCAGAGCGACCTAGTATGAATTCTCAAATCAAGTCAAGGACACACAATATGTTGTAACTTTGCAGAACTTTAGCAAAATAATAAGTTATATAAATGTTCTGATATCTAGAAGGTCAGATTAAGAACAAATATGGAGTCTCTCTGGTTCTATATACTCTTACGTACACTAAGCAAATTTTCACGTAAACCAATATTTTTGTATTGTGATTGTAGGTCTAGCATGTCAGGTTTCCAAGTGGTAAAAAATCCATTTAAAAAGAAAAGAGCAAAGTCCATCTTCCAAAACAATTTATTTTATTTAGGAAAGCATCAAATTGGCAAAGTCTATTGTAATTCTGGATCTGACACAACCCGGAATTACCCCACATAATATTGGAAGTTAGAAACAACCTCTAAAAGTCACATTCCCCAATAGAAGTAAATCAACATTTGCCTGAAGTCCTCAATCTGCACCTCCAGGTTTCAGCAGGGTCAGTTTTCGTTCCCACGGGAAGGAGAACCACCTAGCCTAAACAACTCTCTTTATCTCCACTCATCCCACCTTAGGAATGTGGCAAGCCCAAAATCCTTCCCTCCCATAACTAGCAAAGAGAAAGAAAGAAAAGGAATATATAATAAGGCTAAATAAAATGGCTACCCGTATGTCGATTTTGGGCTTGACACTTGCCTAATCTGTGGCTCAGAGTATATCACTACCTTGAGGAAGGGGTTGGACTAGAAGACC
Source organism: Bungarus multicinctus (assembly GCA_023653725.1). Taxonomy (NCBI): domain Eukaryota; kingdom Metazoa; phylum Chordata; class Lepidosauria; order Squamata; family Elapidae; genus Bungarus; species Bungarus multicinctus. The sequence continues at coordinate 8,587,002 of CM042845.1, read as the reverse complement.
TCCAAAGTCCCTTCCAGCCCTAGAATTCTATTTTACAGTTGTAAGAACGTGCTATTTTAATAACGCAAGTCAATAATGTGCGTGAATGTTGACAAGGTCCAGATTTTGCTAGCAATTGGCAGGGACATTTTTATATTTCTTTCTTTTTGTAAGGCCGCCAGCTTCGAAAAATCAGCATTCCTAAAATAAAATTAGAAAACAAGGAGGTGGGGGGAAAATATCGGTATTCCGTTACACTGTATGGTTGAAGAATTATTGCGGTTTTTATACCTACCTGGGGGCTATCCTGAGCAGCGTAGCTGAACTGTCTTGTGCGCAAACAGACTTACAAGTGAGGGATCCAGGAGTCCTGCAGGAATTGCAAACAGGCAAAAAATAATCCTTATCTGTGGATTATTGGCTTTCTTTCCAACTCAGTTTGAGTCAGGAATATCTATGCCGGCCCTCCTGGGGTAAGCCAGATAGGAATGGCAACCGGATGAGCTAGATTCTGCTTTATTGTAAAGCCACAAATCTGAATTCATTGGAAATCTGAAAATACATTTATCTATCTATCTCTATCTATCCATTTATCTATCTATCTCCATCTATCCATTGTCTCTATCTATCTATCTATCTATCTATCTATCTATCTATCTATCTATCTATCTATCTATCTATCTATCTATCTATCTATTGTCTCTATTGTATCTATCTACCTACCTATCTGTCATCATCTATCTATCTATCCATCCATCCATCCATCTATCATCTATATCTATCAATCAATCATCATCTATATCTATCAATCTATCATCTGTCTATCTATCTATCTATCTATCTATCTATCTATCTATCTATCTATCTATCTATCTATCTATCTATCTATCTATCTATCTATCGTCTCTCTCTCTCTCTCTCCATCCATCCATCCATCCATCCATCCATTTAATCTATCTAATCATCAATCTATAGGGTCTCCTGTAGAGCAGGGGGTTGGACTAGAAGGCCTTGCAGGTCCCTTCCAGCTCTATCCTGAATGACTTCCTCGCCAGCGAGCCGAACGGACATGTCATTTTGCAGTTTTAATCAGCCTGTTTTATTGTTCTATTTCTTAATCTTCAGCATGATCATCCACGAGGCATTTGGGGAGATATTATCGTCTTAGTGGCTAGGCTTTTCAAGTTTTAAGGCAGGGATTGAATGAAAATTGCTGGGGCTTTTCAGATAATAAGTCCAAGCCAGACTTCCCGCAGCTCTTATTTTCTTTGTCCAAAACTTGTTCGATTTAGACATCATATAAAGGGCAATCAGGATGTTGAATTCAAAATCCCCAAAAGTGAGAAATTCCATTCAGATGTGGCTTCTCTTCCTGACCCGACAAGCCAAGTCAATGGGGAAGCCAGGTTCACTTAAACCACCGTGTGCCTAACTTAACCACGAGCAGTGATTCGCTTAGCGACCGTGGCAAGCAAGGTCTTAAAAGTGGGGCAAAACTTCCTGAACGACCATCTCGCTTAGCAACAGAAATCACTGCAGTTGCCAAGCATCCAAATTTTGATCACGGAGACCCTGCAATGGCCATAAGCGTGGGAAAACAGTCCCTTTTTTCAATGCCTTGTAATGCTGGATGCCCACTATACAATTAGTTGTAAGTCAAGATGCCAGACAGCTGGTCATTTGCATCCTTTTGGAGAGCCGTTGAGGCCACTTGGAGGTTTAACTTTGTCCCAAATCTGCTTTTTCAAGAGGCAATTGGACTTTCTTGTTTTTTCTTTTGAAGAGGTTTCACTTCCCATCTGAGAAGCTTCTTCAGTTCTGATTGAATGGTGGGGAATGGAAGGATTGATATTCCTTGCAGACAAAGTTGGTTATTTGCATCCTTCTGGAGAGCCATTGAGGCCACTTGGAGGTTTATCTTTGTCCCAAAGGGAATAGAAGATCTACCTATAAACTTGTCTTCATGTCCAGAAATACTCAAAGCAGACATCCCGAATTCCTGCTTCTCTTTGGGGTCTCCCCCCCCCCAATACCGACACCCTCAAAGGCCACGAATGAGGGTGACAAGGAAACTTCCTTAAGTTGGGGGCAAGAATCCATCCCTTTTGACTTCTCCATTCTCAATTCTCTAGTTGATTTTCCTAGTCAAACCCAGCAGCGAAACTGATTTTAATTACTCTAATCAGTTTCTCGATCGTGGTTTAAACAAAAAAAAACCAACAACAACCCAACCTTCCCAGGCTTGATTTCCCCAGTTAATACGAGAGCGTCTCACTTATTATTCTGCCATTTCCACCCATTCCCTGAAACTTCTGTCTTTGTACCGCAATGTAGAATAATGGCTGCAGCTATTGAGGGGGGAATGGAAAGAGCCAGCTGCAAAAAATAGAAAATGGATGGAAATATGGTTAGGGAATTCCTCTTTATTCTGAAGGCATCGAAACCTGATTCAAATCCTAGGATGCCGACGGAAACTCGATTCCGGTTGGACTTTTTGATATCTTTGAGAAGTTTTAGAATTATTGAATGCAGAAGATGGAAGGGAAGCAAGCGGGAAAATATCTGCGGGAAATTAAGGGGTGGGGCGGGAAGGATCCAGAAATGTTGTTTTCTGGAAATGTTCTAGGCTAGCTGGATACCCGTGCTTTGCTACGAAACACTGTGGTGGGGCTTACATTTTGGAGAGGAAAATAAGGGGAAATAAATTCTGCCTCTGCCTCCCAGCATCCATGGGTATTCACCTGGCTAGCATCCCATCAGTGTGTGAGAGAGTTGAGGGCTGTTTGGAAACTGAAGAAGGAGACAGCAAGGAGCCTGGGCATGGCTTAGCTCAACTGTTCTGTACTAAAGTTGGTTGCTGCTGTGAAATTAAAACTGAAACTCTTCTGCTTGTGTTTTGCATTTGGAAGAGATTTTTTCAGGTGGGGATGGGTAGTAGAACTCCTGAGGATCAGAGTGTGTTAATAAACACTTAAAACAGGAAGGTGTTTATGAAAGGCACCATAGTGGCCCAGTTTGGGAAATCAACAGAATAATAAAATTAGAAAGGGACCTTGGAGGTCTTCTAGTCCAACCCCTGTTCAAGCAGGAGACCATAGATCATTCCAGACATTCTTCTTGAAAACCTCCAGTGTTGGAGCACCCAGAACTTCTGGAGGGAAGATGTTCCATCCATCGATCCATCCATCCACCCATGCAAACATCCATCCATGCAAACATCCAGCCAGCCAGCCAGCCATCTTTCCATCCAAACATCCCTCCCTCCATCCCTCCCTCTGTCTATCTGTCAAATATCTTATCTATCTCAGAATCCTAGAATCCTAGGGGTGGATGGGGCCTTGGAGGCCTTCTAGTCCAACCCCCTGTTCAAGCAGGAGACCTGCCTAGAGACCATTCCAGACAAATCTTGCCCAGGCTCTTCTTGAAGACCTCCAGTGGTGGAGGAGCCCCCACAACCTCTGGAGGGAAACCGTTCCACTGATCGATTGTCCTCACAATTGTCCCAGCGTCTCAACAGCTGCCTCGCTTAGCAATGGAATTTGGGGCTCAATTGTTGCCAGAAGATGAGGACTATTTGTACAGTGGCCGTTTTCTCCTTTTATGGTGTCCTAGAGGGGAGATCTACCAAAGCCCCCCAGGGATTGGGTTCCTAGACACCCCACCCCCTTGGTGTCAAAGCTGCACTTATCTCTGTTTCCAAATAAACACAGCCCTCCATTTCCCCTTTCCCAGATCTGTACCTGACTCTCTACAGCCGAGCAACTAATTACTGTTTTTGCAAGTTTTCGCCATGCTGTGAAATTGCTAACTGATTAGGAAAATTGGTACATCTCCCCGTAACCCGGGATCAGATGTTTGTTTGGCTTTTCTTTTCTTTTTTGGGTCTTTTAAAAGAAATCCTTTCTTTTTTCTTGTTTTCTTTCATCGCTGAAAGGGCTTGTTCCGGAGGAGGCTGTGAGGATGTAGGTGTTTTTCATTGTCTTTTGAAGAAGAGAGGCTGGCATGAGGAGAGGAGAGGGATTTCTGAGTCAACTCTCACACAAAAACCCACAAGAACAGCCGTTCAAGGCAAGGCCCCTCAGCTCTGTGTGTGCGTGTGTGTGTGTGTATCTCTAAATGCCATTACTACTACTACTATTATTACTATTACTATTATTATTATTCCTAGGATTCTGAGATGGATAGGTATGGTAGGTAAGCGGAGAGAGAGAGAGGGAGGGAAGGAGATTGAAAGAGAGAGATTGATAAAGGGAGAGAGACAGATTAGAGAGACAGACAGACAGAAGCAGATAGAGATGGAGAGATAGAGAAGTAGACAGATAAAGAGATTAGAGATAGATTAGGTAGGTTGATAGATAGATAGATAGATAGATAGATAGATAGATAGATAGATAGATAGATAGATAGATAGATAGATAGATAGATAGATAGATAGATAGATAGATAGATAGATACTCTGTTAATCTATTATTATTCTGTTATTCAGAAGTTGTGGGAGCTTCATCCCTGGGAAGCTTGGAAGAAAAGCCCTCTGTCAGAAATGGTATAGGGCCTCTTGCTTGGATGGGGGGGTTGGACTAGATGACCTCCAAGGTCCCTTCCAACTCTGTTAATCTGTTATTATTCTGTGATTCAGAAGTTGTGGGGGCTTCATCTCTGGAAGCTTTCAAGAAGAGACTTGGGCTGCCATCTTTCAGAAATGGTGTAGGGTCTCCTGTTTGTGCAAGGGGTTGGACTAGATGACCTACAAGGTCCCTTCCAACTCTGCTAATTTGTTAAATCCTGTATGACCGTATCTCAGCTCCAAATTTCCACGGCTGAAGTGAGTCTGTTGCGAAATAAGCTTTCCCCTGTTTTACGACCTTCCTTGCTGCCATTGTAAAGTGAAATCCCTGCCATCATTAAGCCAGACACGCGGTCCTTAAGCGAATCCAGATTTCCCCCTTGGACAGAAGGTTGCAAATCACATGACCCCAGGACACTGTGAAGCAGACCCAAGTACACACCAGTTTCCAAGCCTCTGAAGGACGGGGTTAGGGTTATGACGGTCAGGTGACCAAGATTCAGGCGCTGGGCATCCTAACTCACATTTACGACGGCTGCGGTGTTCCCGGGGTCCCTTAATCCCCTTTTGCAAAGTCCATTTATTCTCCTAACAAGTTTACTGCAGCAATTCACGTAGTGACTGTGGCAAGGAAGGTTGCAAAAACAGGGTTAAAAAGCCCCTTCCCAATGGTCTCGCTTAGCGACAGAAATGCCAAGCTCCATTGTGGTCGTAAGTCGAGGATTTCCTATCATCAGAATTGGGTTTTGGCTTTTTTTTTTTTTTGCAAAAGTTGCGTGCCGGAGCAATTCTCGATTGCATCAGCGCCTACGCCGAGTTTCTTTGTTCCTTTTTCTCCGCCAATGCTTCCCCCTTTGGGGCAGCAAACATTAAACGAGGAGAAAACTGGCTTCCCCCCCGTTTTAACTCGTTTTGGATCCCCGTTTATTCTGCGAAGGGGGAAAGAAAAACCCCTCCGAACGCCTGATAATGACCTTAAGGCCCGTGGGCTCCGGTGTACGCGCACGATTTCTCCCCCCTCTTATTATACATTTGCATCTTTTGAAATCGTAATAAATACATAAAAGGACGCAGAAGCCTCTTTGCCTGCAGCGGAGTTTATTCTCAGTGCTTTCGCCTTCGCTTCCAGAGTAAATATTAATCCCATTCTATTGCAAAGCTCTCTCGTTACCCTGCCCAGCCGAGCGTAGCACGCCACCTCCTCCTCCTCCTCCTCCTTCGAACATTCAGCCGGTGGCAGGAAGGGTGTGCTTGGTTGTCGGTGGCACCTCGCAAATTGCCGCCTCTGCGAAACTCGAACTGCAAGGACGCCAATTTACACCAGTGTTGACTCCCAGGGAAACTGGGCTCAGTAGCCAGGGGCAAAGATCTACCAGGATGGTTGCAGGGAAGGAGACTTAGAATGCAGAAATGCAGCATAGCGGAGTCGGAAGGGACTCTGGAGGCCATCTAGTCCAACCCCATACCACCCTGGACAACTGGCTGCCCAATCTCTTCTTGAAGACCTCCAGGGATGGAGCAGCCACAGCTTCTGGAGGGAAGTCCTTCCACGGATGGATTTATCTGGGATTATAGAATAACGGGGTTGGGAGGGACCTTTGAGGTCTTCCAGCCGAACCCCCTGCTTGGATTGTGTGTTCTTGTCCCCAGCTACAGTGTGGGGGCTCCATCGTTGGAGGGTTTTTTTTAAAAAGAAGAGACTGGTCAGCCCTTGGTCCAGCATGGTATAAGGCCCTCTTTTTGAGCAGGGGTTGGACTAGAAGACCCCTGAGGTCCCTTCCAGCCCTACAATTTTTAGATTCTGAGATAAGATAGATAAGATAAAGGATAGACAGAGGGAGGGAGGGAGGGAGGAACAAAGCAATGAAGAAGAAGATAAGGGAGAGAGGAATTAAGGAAGGAGAGAAGGAAAAGATAAGGGAGGGAGGGAATGAAGGAAGGAAGGAAAAGATGAGGAAGGGAAGGAAGGAAAGGAAGGAAGGAAAAGATGAAGGAGGGAGGAAAGCAATTAAAGAAGGAAGGGAAGGAAAGAAGGAAGGAAGGAAGGAAGGAAGGAAGGAAGGAAGGAAGGAAGGAAGGAAGGAAGGAAGGAAGGAAGGAAGGAAGGAAGGAAGGAAGGAAGGAAGAGCTTGCCTTCTGAAATTGTGGGTACTCCATCACTGGAAGTCCTCAAGAAAAGATTTGTCCAGAAAGAATCTCCTACTTGAGCAGGGGGTTGGACTAGAAGACCTCCCGGGTCCCTCCCAGCTCTCTTCTGAATAGATGTAGCACACGGGTTGGGTCAAAGGAATGCCTCATGGTGGCCTAGAGAACAAAGGCTGACCTTGGCTGCTCATCAAATGTACCGCCAGTGTAAAATCCGAGATCTTTATCATTTAATGCCGCCTTCTGCATCATTACCTCCCTAACAGACCTGGGTGTCTGAGAGCATCTGCACCCGGATGAATGCATTGCGCTTGTGTTATGAATGGGGTGGCCGCCTTGTGCTTATCGAGGGTGAGCCTTGTGGAGGCGTTCGTCTTCTCTGGAAAAAAGCACCTCGGTAGAAGCAAATGCCACCGAGGTGACTTTCTCCCTGGCGGGCGGAGCAAGACTCGAACCCAGTTCTCTGCGATAGGGTAGTTTCGTTGCTCTTTTTCCTTTCCATGGTTCTTGGTTCAAAATCTCCTTGCAAAGCACAAGGAGAGCCCCCCACCCCACCCTTCGCTCTAGCATTTTTTCCTCCCAAGTTGTAACGAATCCTGGGCTGGGACATGTATTTGCCACCGAGTTGTCTCACCCCGTGTTGCCGCTGCTCTCGGGGCGGCGGGGGGATTTTGTGTAGAAATACGGTTGCAGGTGGTGGTGTAATGGCTTTGGGAGGAAGGAGGAAGCGCCGCAGAGTAGGCCACGGTTAGATAAGAGGCAGCCGAGCCCTCAAAAGGAAACGGGAAGCATATCAGAAGAGACCCTCCCTAGTTTCTTTGGCTGTAAAGAGGAGGGCAGAGAAATGTAGTCTGTGGGAAGGACCTTGGGAGACAGGAAGAAGAGCTGCAGACTTTACAATAGTCAGGTAAGAGGAAGCTGAGCCCCCAGAAGGAAAAAGGGTGCGGGAAGCATCTCACAAGAGACCCTCCCTAGTTTCTTTGGCTGTAAAGAGGAGGAGGGAGAGAGGGATTTTCATACCTGAGAGATTCAATTCCCTTTCTATGGGAGAGGCCTTGACAGACAGGAGGAAGAGCTGCAGACTAGGCCACAGTTAAAAAAGAGACCGATGAGCCCATGGATGGAAAAAGGGCACAGGAAGCCACTCAGAAGGGACCCTCCCTAGTGTCTTGGTCTGGAAAGGTGAGAGGGTAGAAATATTGCAATGGTCTGTGGGAATGGCCTTGGGAGAGAGGAGGAAGAGCTGCAGATGCGACAATAGTTAGATAAGAAGCAACTTAGCCCCCAGAAGGAAAAGGGGTGCGGGAAGCATATCACAAGAGACCCTCCCTAGTTTCTTTGGCTGTAAAGAGGAGGGGACAGAAATATGGTCATGGTCTATGAGAAGGACCTTGGGAGACAGGAGGAAAAGAGTAGGTTAAATAAGAGGCAGCTGAGCCTTCAAAAGGAAAAGGGGTGTGGGAAGCATCTCCGAAGGACCCTCCCTAGATTCTTGGGCTTTTAAAGTTGATGGGGTGGGGAGCATTGTTTCCAGACTTGCCGTATTCTGTCCACGTCACTTTGCAGTAAAGTTATAGCAGCTACTTCTGAGCGTCCTTCTGGTTTGGTCCAGCTCCCAAGGCTGGCAGGTAGTAAGCCAGGAAGGATGGTTCCCCAAGGACGGATAAAATACCCAGGATTTAGAGTGTAATTCCTGGGGCTTTCGATGGGGTGGAAGGAGCTATTTATGGCATCCAGGGTTATGTGTCTGCTGAGGATCTGTGCTCTTGTGGGGAGGGTTCCTATTCCTTGCCTTGGTTCTTTGGGAGGGAAGGAAAAAGGGAGGGAAGGAAGGAAGGAAGGAAAGAAGGAGAGGAGGGAGTGGAAGGAAGGAAAAGGAGAGGAGGGAAGGAAGGAAGGAAGGAAGGAAGGAAGGAAGGAGAAGGAGAGGAGGAAGTGGAAGGAAGGAAGGAGAGGAGGGAGGGAAGGAAGGAGAGAGAAGGAGGGGAGGGAGTGGAAGGAAGGAAAGAAGGGAAGGGAGGGAGGGAGGGAGGAAGGAGAAGGAGGGGAGGGAGAGGAAGGGAGGGAGGAGAGGAGGAAGGAAGGAGAGGAGGGAAGGAAGGAGAAGGAGGGGAGGGAGAGGAAGGGAGGAGAAAGAATGGAGGGAGGGAAGGAAGGGAAGAAAGGAAAAAGTTATGGGAAGGAGGGTAGGAAAGGAAAGGAAAGAAGAGCCAACTGTTTTTGCAATCAAGCAATTAATCTGATTAGGTAGCCCAAATTTGGAACATTCAGGTAGTGTGATGTCTCAATTCCAGGAAACCGTTTGCCTGATCTTCCTGGGTCTCTAGGTAATATATATGTATATGAATACAGGGAGACCTTGATTTATGACGACAATTGAGTCCAAAATTCCCATCGCTCAGCGAGCCAGCTCAGGGGGCAAGGGTTGCCTCATTCTATGACTGTTCTTGCCAGAGTTGTTAAGTGAATCGGTGCCATTGTTAAGTTAGCAACATGCTTGTGAAGTGAATTTGGTTTCCCCCATTGACTTGGCTGGTCATGTCGCAAAACGGATCACGTCTCTCTCTCTCACACACACACACACACATACAACACTGCAGCCATCGTAAATTCCTCCTTAATTCCAGGTTGCTTCTCTCCTTGATTAGTTTCATCCGTTGCTTCTCCTCCTGCCTTCTGGAGCTTTGGAGAATAGCTTGACTCCCCCTTCTTTGGGGCAGCCCCTCAAATACTGGAAGGCTGCTATCCTTAGACTTGGCCAGATCTGTATCTTGATCTAATAAGTGTCTTCAAATAAAGTAAATATTTTATTTATAATATATTATTTATTATTATAAATAAATGAACAACTTGCCTCCAGAAGTTGTGAATGCTCCCACACTGGAAGTTTTTAAAAAGATGCTAGATAACCATTTGTCTGAAGTGGTGTAGGGTTTCCTGCCTAGATTCCTTCCTTCCTTCCTTCCTTCCTTCCTTCCTTCCTTCCTTCCTTCCTTCCTTCCTTCCTTCCTTCCTTCCTTCCTTCCTTCCTTCCCAGATCAATTAATCAGTGGAACTACTTGTCTCCAGAAATTGTGAGTGTTCCATTACTGGAGGACTTCAAGGGGTTGGACTAGAAGACCTCCAAGGTCCCTCCCAGCTCTGTTATTCTATTCTATTCTATAGTAAAGTTGTCAGGGCTGCTTGAGGCATTGGTAGAGGTGAAAAACGAGACAACCTCTCCTTGCAGGTAGATGCCAGGTGGGCAGGCCCTGCCGGAGAGGGAATTTTCCCGTCTCTTTCCAGGGCAGGTAGAAACCCTTCACGTCTCTTGCGTCGACAGCCTTCGCCCTTAGGATCTCCAAACTCTGAAAAATGCACCATGAGCCACAGCCATAGAGAAGGGCTGTCTGCAGTGAAGTCAGCAAAGTAAAATGGGACACAAACAGGTCTAAGAATAGAATCGAAACTGAACATTGACCTCAAAATGTTCCCACTTGCACAGCCCGGAGATTCTCAACTGTTTGTGAGATTCCCTCAAAACCGGGACGTGCATTTCTGCGACTGTCACGGGGGTATAAAATGAATAATTGAATCGGTTTCGGACTGGTCAAGAAACAAACAGGCCGCTTACCAGGAGAGATGACCATAATTTCCGTCCTAGGTTTGTGGAGGTTTACTCGGCAGATGGATGGGTAGATGGACAGAGGGATAGATGGAGGGAAGGAAGGAAGGAGAGAGAGAGATAGGATGGATGGATGATAGATGCGTGGATACATGAATGCATAGATAGTCAGATAGATAGAGGTGATAGATAGATAGATAGATAGATAGATAGATAGATAGATAGATAGATAGATAGATAGATAGATAGATAAATAGACAGGTAGATAGACAGGTAGATGAACAGGTAGAGAGAGAGAGAGAGAGGTCTGTAGGGGGCATGCATAAGCGCACCAAGGTGCTACCATCCCTGTCCTATTGTTTCTTTTATATTTTATTTTTCTTATATGTATCCATGTATTCATAACTACGTTTTACTTATACCTATTATCTTGTGAGCAATTGACAAATAAAATAAATACATAAATAAAATAGATAGACAGACAGACAGACAGATAGATAGATAGACACTTGGGAGGGAGAGAGAGAGAGAGAACCTGGATACGTAGATACCTGGAGGGAGGGAGGGAGAGAAAGAGAGAGAGATGATTGATAGAAAAATACCTGGATGGATGGATGGATGGATGGATGGATGGATGGATGGATGGATGGATAGATACAGAGATGGAGAGAGAGAGAGAGAGAGAGACCTGGATATATAGCTACCAAGGTGGATGGATGGATGAATGGATGGACGGACGGACAGACAGACAGATAGATACGTAAATCTATCTATTGGAACAGGCTGCCCCCGGGGCTACGAACAACCACTGACCTGAGGGCGTTCAGACGTGACCTGAAGACCTGGCTCTTTGAGCAGGCCGGCCTGAGCTGACTCAAATGGGGTTTTAAATAAGGGGTTTTAGATTAGTTTGGTTGGGGTACGAAAGTTTTAATTTATTTTAATCGGGGTTTTTAGATTTTTATTTGGGCAGCCCATAATTTAATTCTTTTTTAATCGTATTTATAACTGTGTTTTGTATGTATTTTAGTTGGCTGTTCACTGCCCTGAGTCCTTCGGGAGAAGGGTGGTATATAAAATTATTAAATAAATAAATAAATAAATACTTGGCTACCTAGAGAGAGAGAGATACCTTGATACATAGACACATGGATGGATGGACAGATAGATGATTGATAGCTATGCAGGCAGGCAGAGAGAGGGGAGAGGGATAGGTGTATAATGAGGGAAAGATACTAGTCAGATGGATGATTGACAGGCAGTGGATGTGGGGGTGGGAGGGAAGGAGGGAGCGAGGTGATCTATCTATGTGTCCACTACGAGTCAACATTGACTGGATGGCACATAATCAATCCCTCGCTTGTACCAGGGGTCACCTTTAGCTCTGCCTCCTCTGCCCAACGGGAAGATTCCCATCTTGACGGCTTCATTTCAAATAACAAAAAACAGGCTAAATTTCACAGCCGGCTTGCTTGCTTGACACCGTGTGAACAATTTGGATTTTTTTAAAAAAAAAACAGCATTGTTGTGGGCATTGTGAACGTCACAACCTCCAGTCCAGGCGCTTAAATCTACATTGCAGGGTTTCCTTGGCTCTCCCTGTGGACCAAATTTTTTTTCCCCAACCTGTGTCTACTTGGCCCCTGGAATTTTTCCTGAAGGAAACCTGGATATAACCTGCTGCATTTCTGCAAAAGCTCCCTGTGATGACACTCAGGAACAGCTGCTGCCCCTCTGGGTGGCATTGATGCTTGGAGTGCTGTCTAGATATGATGCAGGTCTATCCCAGGTGTATATTCCTCCCTCCCTCCCTCCCACCTTCTTTCCTGCTTTCTCCTCCCTCCCTTTTCCTCCCTTCCTTCTTTCTTTAATTCCTTCCTTCTTTCCTCCCTCCCTTCCTCCCGCTTTCTTTCCTGATTTCTCCTTCCTCCCTTTTCCTTCCTTCCTTCCTTCCTTCCTTCCTTCTTAGTTCCTTCCTTCCTTCCTTCTTTACTTCCTTCCTTCCTTCTTTCCTCCCTCCCTCCCTCCTTCTTTCCTGCTTTCTCCTCCCTCCCTTTTCCTTCCTCCCTTTTTCTTTACTTCTTTCCTTCTTCTTTCCTTCCTTCCTCCCACCCTCCCTCCCTCCTTCTTTCCTGCTTTCTCCTCTCTCCTTTTCCTTCCTTCCTTCCTTTGGGGGGGGGGGGGGGGAAGGGAAGCAGAGCGGAGCTGAGCATCCAGCCTTCTCACCCATGAATGCTTTTTTTTTGGGGAGGGGGGGTGTCTTCTGGAAGGTTCCTGCATTGTCCAGCACGTGCCTGGGGTTCCTAATCAGCCAGGAGAAGCCTCTTCCGCTGCTTAGGCGGTGTGGAAGGGAAAGTGCCTTTCCTTGGCTTTTAATTCTGGTCCAGGCTGGGCCTCCTGGAGCGCACCTTAGGGTTGGGGATGGTGCCTGTAAGACAAGCTGGAGCCCCCTTTTATATCCGCCCGGGGTCAATTGTTACACACTGCGGTAAGGCAATTCTGATCGTGTCATCAGAGCTCTTTCACTCGTTTTCTCTCTCTCTCTCTCTTTCCCACTGTCTTTCTTTCTTTCTCTTTCTCATTCTCTTTTTCTCTCTCTTTTTCACTCTCTTTTTTTATGCTTTCTCTCTTTTTCTCTCACTCTTTCTTTCTCTCTCTCTCTCTCCTCTTTCTTACTTTCTCTCTCTCTCTCTTTCTCCCCTTTCTTTCTTTCTCTCTCTCTTTCTCTTTTCTCCCTCTCTTTCTCTTCCTCTTCCTCTCTCTCTCTCCTTTGTCTTTCTCTTCCTCTCCTTTCTTTCTTTCTTTCTTTCTTTCTTTCTTTCTTTCTTTCTTTCTTTCTTTCTTTCTTTCTTTCTTTCTTTCTTTCTTTCTTTCTTTCTTTCTTTCTTTCTTTCTTTCTTTCTTTTTCTTTCTCCTTCTCCCTCCCTCCCTCCCTCCTTCTCTCTCTCATGCACACCCACACTCACTATTTGATCAGTTTTAGCTGGCTGGAGAATTCTGGGAATTGAAGTCCACAAGTCTTAAAGTTGCCAAGCTTGGAGACCTCTGAGTTAAGGGGATGAAGTATGTCTACTCTAGTAGAGTTGAATACTTGGAGGGCTGCCGCAGAGAAGAGGGGGTCGATTTAATCTCCAAAGCACCTGAAGGCAGGACAAGAAACAAGGGGTGGAAACTTAACCAAGGAGAGAAGCAACTGGTCATTATGGAGAAACTTCCTAACTGTGAGAAATACGAACAGTGGAACAGCTTGCCACTAGAAGTTGTGGGTGCTCCATCCCTGGAGGTTTTTAAGACTGGACAGTCTGAAATGGTGCAGGGTCTCCTGCTTGAGCAGCGGGTTGGACTAGAAGACCTCCAAGGTCCCTCCTGGCTCATTCTTTGCTCTGATCTCTGATGTTCTGAGAAGCTGCAAAAGGAAAGTTGCAGAACGATAGATTCTCTGCCTACCTTTTCTCCTCCTGGACCCGGTCACTGGGGAGGGGGCTGGGGGGGGGGAATCTCCTCTCATGGCTTCTCCTTACACAATGCCCCCCCCATAGACCCCCACCATGGATTCCGACTCCATCACATTTGCATTCCCAACGAATACACCCTTTAATTACGCTGCACGCTGAGGCGATGGATTTCCAAACACTACGAAGCAATTATTTAATCAGGTTGATTTGTGCTAATTGGTTGTTTGGGCCGTGGCGGCCTTACCTGATTTAGTTGTGATTGTGCGGATGGAAAAAGGAGGGAACGAAATTGGCGGGGGGGGGCAGTTGTGTGACCTGGACAGAGGAACATTCCGTGTGTGTGTGTGTGTGTGTGTTTGTGTTAAAGCAACAGAGGGGTGCGGTTTCTTGGCGCATAGGCCGGCATGACCAAATCTAGGACAGTGTCAGCCTTGTGAGGTTGTCCAGCCAAGAAAACGCACTTCAATACTAGTTCCACATTTATTGTAAGATTAGGAATCGCAGAAACTTGGACCTCTGAAAGGACCCCTCTCCCTTTCCATTTTTATAGCCCAATAAACTAGGGGGAGGGTCCCTTCTCCTTCCTACCCCCCCTTTTCCTTCAGAGGGCTCAGCGGCCTCTTATCGGATTATGGCCAAGACTGGGCCTCTTCCTCCTCTCTCCCAAGGCCATTCGCACATACCATTACCATATTTCTGCCCCCTTCTCCTTACAGCCCAAGAAACTAGGGAGGGTCCCTCCTGAGATGCTTCCCACACCCCTTTTCCTTCTCATTACCCATCCTGCAGCCCTGGTTGTCCGGAATCTCAGGCCCTGAATACCCGGCTGTTGTTGTGCAATGCCAGGTCCGTGGTTAATAAGGCTCCCCTGATCCATGATCTGGTTCAGGAGGAGGCCGCGGACCTGGTAGGTGTCACCGAAACCTGGTTGGGCCCAGAGGGCGGTGTCCCTCTGGTTGAGATGTGCCCACCAGGTTTCCTTGCATTTCACCAGCCTAGGGCTCAGGGAAGGGGTGGTGGGGTAGCGGTGCTTATAAAGGAAGTCCTTTGTCCTAGGGAGGCCACTGTCCCTCAGACGGCTGGCTGTGAATCTCTATTTGTGAAGTGGGGGCAAGGGGTACAGATGGGTCTTTTGATGGCGTACCTGGCTCCCTGCCACGTCTCATCGGCCCTACCCGGACTCCTAGAGGTGATTGCCGGGCTGGCGGTTGAGACCCCTAGGCTTTTGGTCATGGGGGATTTCAACCTGCCATCGCTCGGTGAAACCTCGGGGTTGGTCCGGGAGTTCTTGGCTTCCATGACGGCCATGGACCTGACCCAGTTAGTTTCTGCCCCCACTCACATAGGAGGACACATGCTGGACCTGATTTTTGTCTCTGGGCAGTGGTTGAATGACTGTAATTGGGGGGATTTAGTTATTACACCCTTGTCATGGACAGATCATTCCCTCCTTAGGCTGGATTTCTGTTCCGCTACCCCCCACCGCAGGGAGGCGGAACCACTTAGATGGTTCCGCCCCAGGCGCCTAATGGACCCGGATCGGTTCCAGAGGGAGCTTGGGCCATTTCCTGAATCTCTGGCTCTCAGCTCGCCTGGAGACCTGGTGGCCACCTGGGATGGGTTGGCCGCCGGGGCTCTAGAGCGAGTTGTGCCTCTGCGACCTCTGACCCGGCACAGATCCCATTTGGCTCCGTGGTATACGGAGGAGCTACGGGAGATGAAGTGCCGGAAAAGACGTCTAGAGGGCATTTGGAGGGCGAGCCGTTCTGAGTCTGACCGAACACAGGTGAGATCTCATATTAAGACTTACCTTGTGGCGATAGGGGCGGCGAAATCTTCGTATTTCTCCGCCCTTATTGCATCAGCAGAAAATCGCCCTGCCGCCCTGTTTAGAGTGACCCGCTCTCTACTTGAACCGAGAGCGCGGGATGACCTCTTGCAGGGTAGGGCGGAGGAGTTTTCCCGATTTCTGCATGATAAAATCGCTCAGATTCGGGAGGGGCTCGACTCCAATTGGGTAGTCCCGGGGGAGGTGTCCGGGGCAGGTCTTGAGAGTATTATCTGGGGGGAGTTCGATCCTGTGACCGCCGAGGGTGTGGACAGGTTGCTGGGGGGTCTGAATGCCACCACCTGTTTATTGGACCCGTGTCCTTCCTGGCTGGTTTCGGCCGCCAGGGAGACGACACGAGGCTGGCTCCAGGGGATTGTCAACGCTTCCTTGAGAGAGGGGGTGCTCCCTACCGCCTTGAAGGCGGCGGTGGTGCGCCCCCTCCTCAAGAAGCCTTCCCTGGACCCAGCTATTTTAAACAACTATCGTCCAGTCTCCAACCTTCCCTTCGTGGCGAAGGTTGTTGAGAGTGTGGTGGCACGTCAGCTCCCCCGGTACCTGGAGGAAGCTACTTACCTCGATCCGTTCCAATCGGGCTTCAGGCCTGGACATAGCACTGAGACGGCATTGGTCGCGTTGGTCGATGATCTCTGGAGGGCTCGTGACAGAGGGTTCTCCTCTGTCCTGGTCCTATTAGATCTCTCGGCGGCTTTTGATACTATCGACCATAGTATCTTATTGCGACGGTTGGAGGGGTTGGGGATTGGTGGAACCGTCCTTCGATGGTTCTCCTCCTTCCTCTCTGACCGTTCGCAATTCGTGTTGGCGGGGGGGGAGAGGTCCACCTCTAGGCCCCTGGTCTGTGGGGTGCCTCAGGGGTCGGTCCTTTCTCCCCTCCTGTTCAACATTTACATGAAGCCGCTGGGCGAGATCATCCGTGGTCTTGGAGTGAGGTGTCATCTGTATGCAGATGACACCCAGCTGTACATCTCCACTCCGGACCACCCCAATGATGCTGTGGGGGCTATGTCTAGGTGCCTGGAGGCCGTGCGGGACTGGATGGGCGGGAACAGGCTTCGGCTCAACCCATCCAAGACCGAGTGGCTGTGGTTTCCGGCGCCCCGATATAGCCAGCTGACACGTTCGCTGGCTATTGGGGGGGAAGTTTTGCCCCCCACAGAGAGGGCTCGCAACCTGGGAGTCCTCCTGGATGTACGGCTGTCGCTTGAACATCACATCGCGGCCGTCTCCAGGGGGGCGTTTCATCAGATCCATCGGATCTACCGGTTGCGGCCCTTCCTGGATCGGGACGCCTTGCGCACGGTCACTCAGGCCCTTGTCACCTCTCGCCTGGACTATTGTAATGCCCTCTACATGGGGCTCCCTGCGGGGAGCATCCGGAGACTCCAGTTGGTTCAAAATGCAGCCGCGCGGGTGATTATGGGGGCGTCACGTAGCGCCCACGTGATGCCTCTCCTGCGCGAGCTGCATTGGTTGCCGGTGGCTCTCCGGGTTCGCTTTAAGGTTCTAGTTTTGACCTTTAGGGCGACCCATGGCATGGGACCAGGTTACCTTCAGGACCGCATTCTGCCAACGCTCTCCAACAGGCCGGTGCGTTCCCACAGGGAGGGTCTGCTCCGGGTGCCGTCGGCCGCTATGTGTCGTCTGGCAGCGCCAAGGGGTAGGGCCTTCTCTGTGGGTGCCCCCGCCCTCTGGAATGTTCTGCCACCGGAACTTCGTACCGGCACGGACCTGAGGGCCTTCAGGCGCGCGTTAAAGACCTGGCTCTTTGAGCAGGCCGGCCTGGGCTGAGATGATGATTTTAAATTTGATCTCCATTTTTAAATTTAAATTGGGTTTTAAGGGTGGGGGGGGGGGTTTAGTCTTATTACGCAGCTGATTTTAAATTTAATTACTTTTTAACTTTTGTATTTTCTGTGGGGTTTTTAGATGAGCTGTTCACCGCCCTGAGTCCCTTGGGAGAAGGGCGGTATATAAATGTAATTAATAAATAAATAAAATAAATAAATAAATAAGGGTTCAGCTGCCTCTTATCTGACTGTTGCGTAGTCTGCATCTCTTCCTCCTATCTCCCAAGGTCGTTCTCACAGTGGGGAACCATACTTGTTTGGATCATCCTTGCAAGCTTGACCAGATGATCCCTAAAGGATCCTTTTCCATAGCTCTTGCTGCCCCCCAACATTCCTCCCCAATTCCTCCAGTGGGGGGATGGAAGAGGGTAGTCCATTCCTCAGGTCAAAGATCAAAGGGCTGTGGGAAAGAAAGAGAGGAAGGAAGGAAGGAAGGAAGGAAGGAAGGAAGGAAGGAGGGAGGGAGGGAAGGAAGGAAGGAAGGAAGGAAGGAAGGAAGGAAGGAAGGAAGGAAGGAAGGAAGGAAGGAAGGAAGGAAGGAAGGAAGGAAGGAAGGAAGGAAGGAAGGAAGGAAGGAAGGAGGCAGGGCAACTCAAGGGATGCTGACTTTTATTGCTCATCCTGCATTAGCTTCTTATCAGCCTGACAGCCGGCTGTGAAGATGTTTATTTTATGAATGACTTCAGTGGAGGGGCTGGTGAGCCAGAGGGAAACCTCTGTCAACCTGATCCATCTTCCCATATTGTCAAGCAACACACACAACAGCCAGGGAAGGAGAACACTAGTGCAGGTCTTCTGGGAGCATCCGGAATGAATGCAAGGTGACACTTGACGCCACACACACTCCACACCCACACAGTCTCTTCCCCTTATCTCACCCTCCGCCCACTTTGCGTGGATCACTTGTATTTTTTAATGCAAAAGGCTGCCTGATGAAGCCGGCTTCCCGAAGGGAATTGGTGTGCACGGGCGCTGTGTCAACTCAAAAATATTTCTCTGATCTTTTAGAGTTGCCAGCAGGAAGGGAGTCGGGGAAGTAGGGCATTCCTTAGATAATTGCTAGGCGACCGAAGCTTCTGGCTCGCAAAATTATTACTGGAGAGCATGACGGATGACTCTTGGCTATGGATGTGTCCCATTGGAGAATATACATCCAGGGGGTGGGGGAAGACCAGGGTCAAGGAGGAAATGGTGTGTCTCAGAGTCAGCTGCAACCAGGCAATGCTGATATGGTCCCTCCTAATAAATCCATCTTTTTTACTCTGAGAGTTGCGGCTAGAGACTCATGATTTGAATGGAGGTGCATGTCGGAGGCCTGACAGCCAGCTGACTCTTGTATGTAGGCTCACCACTTGGTACTCCATCCCTAGGAAGAAGGATTGTTACTGATAGTTCTCGGTGTCAACTAAAAAAATACTCCTTTGGTCTTTTGAGTTGCCAGCAGAAAGGGAATGGGGGAAAGCAGTGCATTCCTTAAATGCTCCACATAATTGCTAGGTAGCCGAAGCCGTTGGCACACAAGATTATTACTGGAGAGCATGATTGATGACTCTTGGCTATGGATGTGTCCCATTGGAGAATATACACCCAAGGATGGGGGAAGACCAGGTTCAAGGGGGGAATGAATGATGGGTCTCAGAGTCGGCTGCACCCAGAAAACACCGGCATGGTCACTCCTAATAAATCAATTTTTTTTACTCTGAGAGATGCGGCTAGAGACTCATGATTTGAATGGGGGTGGATTGTTGGAGCCTTGACATGGTGTCATACCTCCCTGCTTCTCCACCCTCTGCCAAAAAAAAAATAATCTCACATTTATGAGGCCAAAGGAAGAGCAAGCAGATTGGGGGAATTTATCTCTCTGGGCCATCTGGGGGGGAAGAAAATGGTAACGGCGGCAGCTCAGCCCAATCATACGATGGAAACGACAAGAGATTAAAAACACCCGAATGTGGAAATGATGTTCCCTTTGCAGGGCCTTTACCTGTCAGGGTGTCGGTTTTGTCCATCAATCTCCATCAGTGGAGGGGACGGAAAGGGAAGTTTTCAAATTGGCAGAGGACGTCCAAGCCGAACAGGCCACAGACGGCCTCAAGGCCTAGGAGGATCTCGACAGACTGGGCCCTATCCAGCACATTGCAATGCAAGTGGTGAGAAAAGGAAGGGTGTTTTTATTTTTTTGCACTTAGGCGAGGAAAAGCAAAGGCTCAGGTGCAGAATAGTAGGTGGCACCTGACTCAACAACTGAGAGAGGATCTTGGAATCCTAGCAGTCGATCCCTTAAATAGGAGCCAAAGTTGTGCTGCAGCAGCCAAAAAAAAGCGAATGCAACCCTAAGTTGCATTAACAGAGGGATAGGGCCAGAGGTGGTATTCAGCCGGTTCTGACCGGCTCTCCAGAACCGGTAGCGGAAATTTTGAGCAGTTTGGAGAACTGGCCAATCCCGCCTCTGACTGGCCCCACCAACCCCATCTCTTCTCTGCCTCCCATTGAGTCCCAGCTGATTGCCTGGGTCTCTTTGGGTTGCTCTGCACAGGAGAAGGGAGCTGGAAAGCAGGTTAGGGGGGTGGGGAGGGAAGGGGGATTTTGGAGTATATCCTTCCCCTGCCACGCCCACCAAGCCACGCCTATCAAGCCACGCCCACAGAATCGGTAGTAAAAAAACAATTGACTCCCAACACTGGATCATAGAATCAAGATCATGTGAAGCATTAATGCCATTTTATAAGGCCACATGATTTGATGGCTGATTGTACCCTATGACTATCATTAAGTGTTGTACCTGATGATTCTTGACTCTTGATGAATATCTTTTATGTGCATTGAGAGCATTTGCACCAAGACAAATTCCTTGTGTGCCCAATCACACTTGGCCAATAAAAAGAATTCTATTCTATTCACACTTGGAATCCTGCATCCGGTTTTGGCCAGCATATTATAAAAAGGAAGAGACTGACACTCTGGAAAGAGCGCAGAAAAGAGCAACCAAGAGGATTAGGGGATTGGAGGAAGAACGGTTGCAGGAATTGGGGGTAACTAGTCTAGTGAAGAGAAGGACTAGGGGGTAACATGATAGCAGCATTCTAGTATTTGAGGGGCTGCCCCAAAGAACCAGAAAGTGGGTCGAGCAGCAACGGATGGAAACTCATCAAGGAGAGAATCAACTTAGAACGAAGGAGAAATTATCCTGACAGTGAGAAAATAGAACGGCTTAAGTTGTGAGTGCTCCATCACTGGAGGTTTTCATGGATATTGTTGCCTCCCCATTTCACCTCCTGAATCTTAAAACTATCCCTGAAGCCACTTCCCTTCTCTGCTGTCTTTGGGCCATCTGCAGATCTGACCACCAGCTTTTTAACTGCCCATTTCTAAACCCAGTCTAATCATGATTGCTTCTGATGCAGGGCCCCCTTGACTCTCGCTCTTGGGCTAAATAGGGGGGAAGAAAAGTTGAAATCCAGATATTTCCATAGTGGGGACCCCCTCAACCCCATTCCAGCATATATCTTAATGTTACCAGAATATTCTGCCACGTTGGCATGCCATATTGCTAATGTCCTATTAACGCAGGATTTTGCATGGGGAATTAGTACCAGCAGTGGACGGGTGGGGGGAGTTGTGAAGCCCACCGAACGCAGCCCATAAAGGCCAAAGATTTCATTCGAGCAGATGTCAGCTTAGCTAACGTGTGGAAAATATTGGGAAGAGGGGGCTCCTAAGCACACCCCCCGGGCTCTGGCCTCGGATTCGAGGAGACGCCAAGCAAAACGACCTCCTTTTGCAAAGTTTGCTTGAGAAAGTTCGGTTGCTTTTAAAATATAATAATAATAATAATAATAATAATAATAATAGGTTCATTGACATTGCAATACCTGGTGATGCACGAATTGAAGACACGCAGCAAGAAAAAATAGCCAAGTATCGGGACTTACAAATTAAAGTTGAGTAACTTTGGAAAAAAAAATTGTGTGTGATGCCAATTGTGATTGGAGCCCTTGGAGCAATACCGAAAGGGCTGCCTTGCTATTTGGAAATCCTGAATTTATCAGACTTGAATACCCTGATTCTACAAAAAACACTCTACTTGGAACAGTTTATATCCTCCAATGCTACCTGAGCAGTTCCTAGGTCCTTGGTTAGGACTCGAGCTGTTGAGCTTCCAACCAGCCCCCAAGGCTGTGAATCTCACCAAAGATTAACAACAACAACAACAACAATAATAATAAACAGAAACCAGCGACAACCAAGGCAAGAGCAATAAATCCATTTTGATGTTGCTGATAGACCAGCATAGAATTAATAAAATAACCATTATCCAAAAACAAGATTTTTTTTTAAAAAAAACCCTTATTTGTAGAATAAATAAAACCAGGTAAAGGTAATGAGATTAAGGTAAAAAAACTTGCAGAGTACGGGTATTCTAATGCAGAAAGGATTCTGTAAAAGTGCAATTAATTTTGCAATGGAATGATCTAAATGCTTTAAGTAAGGTAACTAGGAAAGGTCGCAAGTGGTACTGCAATTTATAAAACATGGCAAGAACGTAAAGCTGTGCTAATTTGTATTATGTCTAATATTTGCTGGAGTCCTGCTAAGGTTTGTTGGGATTAAGACCATTAGGGCCCAACTAATTATAACAAGGAGATAGCAAAATAAAACACAGAGCGGTATGTGTATATTTAAAAGGGGGGGGAAGAGAAGAGGGAGGGAGTGAAGAAGAGAGAGGAAGAGAGGATGGTGAAGAAGGAAGAAAGGAGGGACTTGAAAGGAGGGAGGGAATGAAGGAAGGAAAAAGGAAGGAAGGAGGGAGGGAAGAAAGGAAGGAAAAAGAAGGAAGGAAGGAAGGAAGGAAGGAAGGAAGGAAGGAAGGAAGGAAGGAAGGAAGGAAGGAAGGAAGGAAGGAAGGAAGGAAGGAAGGAAGGAAGGAGCTCTGGAGAAAACACTAATGGTCCTTGAGCCAAATTGGTTTCTTTTGGTTTTCTGCTGTGATATGCGAGAAAGACCTTGAAGAGATGCTGCCAAGGGAACAGTTAGATAAGGGACAGCTTAGCCCACATCTAGACAACAGACAGGGCAAGAAGCTCAGAAGGAACCCTCCCTAGTTTCTCAGGCTGTAAAGGAGACGGCAGGAGAATTGTACTTTCAGACTTACAAGGTTCTTTGCAGTAAGTGAGAAAGACTTTGGGAGACCAGGAAAAGAGACCCAGCCAAGGGAGCGGTCAAATAACAGACAGCTGAGTCCTCAGCTGGATAACAGAAAGGGCAAGAGTCTCAAAAGAGAGACCTTTCCTAGTTTCTCAGGCTGTAAAGGAGACAGCGGGAGAATTGTACTTTCAGACTTGCAAGATTCTGTTAATGCAGCTTTACAATAAACTAGGATTAGCTTATTTGGCAGTGTTTCCTGTCCAGGCTACACGGCAAGACCAACCTCCGTCTTTCTTCTGTTCATACATCCGGAGCCGCCCGATGTTTGGCAAGAAGCCCCAGGGTGTGAAACAGGCCATCGGGATTCCCGTTCTCCCGGGAAAGGCATCCTCACCCCGGGCGTCTGGCTTAACCACGACCCTCACGGTGTGCAACGGGCGAGTTTCTCGCCATGAATTGTACAACCGAAAAAAAGCTGCCGAGTCAGCGATTGCGTTCCTGAGGAGGCCCAAATGCTCAAGTGTTTTGCCCTCCGGGAAAGCTTTCTCCGCTTCTCTCCACTCTTGACTTTCCCAGGAGATAACCTAATTAAAGCCACAGATGCATTTCGGGAGGGAGGGCTTGGAATTGCACACGCCAGATGTTTGCTTTAAATGACCTTTCCATGCTGACAAGCGGACATATGTGAGGCAGTCTGTGTGTGTCTGTGTTTTTGCATCCTCACAACTACATTTGCACACCAGTTTGGCAGCCCAGGTATGTAAACCCCCCGTGGCATCTTCAGAAGAATAAACTCTGAAAACTCTGAGTGCAAATCAGGAGTAGGAGGTCTGCCTCCCCATGGCTCAGCCCCAAAACTCCCTTGTGGTCGTAAGTCGAGGACCACCAACACGGACTGCTGTCCAAAACCTGACCTGATATTTTAGTCTCGTGCGGGGAAAAAAGGTTCACCCCAAGTTATTGGTGGACGATATAATTGCTATTCCGTCACTGTTGTTTTCCAGCGAGATGATGAATATAGCAGCCTTTAATCAATTTCTTTTAAAGCAAATTGACTCTTGCTTTCCCTTGGACCGACAATTTATAGGCAACAAACAACTATTGGCACATTTATCAAAGAAAACATGGAGCTTAAATTACCGTTAAACTAGTGGCTAGCTATCAATAGCGAAAAGAGCTGGATCTATTTGTGGCTATGAAGATCAAGGTGGGTTTTTGTTTCCTTAAAAGCTCACTGAGATGTCAGAGGTATTACTTGGTGGCCATCCGAACACCAGCAAGTGCGCTTAGACAATGTATGTTCTGCGGTTGTGTGGATGCAAAGAGCTGGAAAGAGAGTCAAGTAAATTGGGTCAGGAAGGATTGCAGGAAAATTCTATGAGAAGAGAAGAACAGGAAGAAAGAAGAGGAGGAGGAGGCGGAATAATAATAATAATGAGGAGGAGGAGGAGGAGGAGGAGGAGGAGGAGGAGGAGGAGAAGAAGAAGAAGAAGAAGAAGAAGAAGAAGAAGAAGAAGAAGAGGAGGAGGAGGAGGAGGAGGAGGAGGAGGAGGAGGAAGGAAGGAAGGAAGAGGAGGAGGAGGAAGAGAAGAAGAAGCAAGAAAAGAAAAAGGAAGGAGGAGGAGGAGGAGGAAGAGAAGAAGAAGAAAAAAAGGAAGAGGAAGAGAAGAGAAAGAAGAAGGGGAAGGAAGGAAGGTGGAGGAGGAGAAGGGATGGTGTAAAAGAAGGAGAAGGAGGAAGTGAAGAATGACAATGAGAAAGGCAAGGAAGGACAAGGAATGGAGGAGGAGGAGGAGAGGAAGAAGAGTGGTGGAGAACCAGGAGAAGGAGGAAGTGAAGAATGACAAGGAGCAGGAGGAGGGAAGGAAGGACAAGGAGGAGGGTAGGAAGAGGAGGAGGAGAGGGAAAAGGCAAGGAAGAAGAAAGAGTGGTAGAGGAGAAGAAGGAAGAGGGAAGAGGAGGAGGAGTGTGAGAGGAGGCGCAGGATCCTGCGACTGGGCGGGGGATACTACAATGGTCATAAGTGTGAAAAACCTTCCTAAGTCCCTTTTTCACGGGGCCGTTGTTGCTTCAAACGGACTGTCGTAAGTCAAGGACCTACCTATATGTTCCTCAGACCCCTTTACTTTAATTCCCGCCCCCCCCCCTCTCTTCCTGAAGACAGGCACGTCTGCCCTCTCCACCTGTCTGGTTCCTCATCCCTTCCGACGGATCGCGCATAAAACGTGCAGTGCCGAGCCGTGCGCCTTAAGACGCCAGGAATCTGGCTCTGGGAAATTGAAGCCTCGTCGGGAGGAAAGAGGTTCTCGTCCCGCCAACATTTTTCTAATCAATCCCCGGCTTCAGCCTTGCCCCTTCGTGCCGTCCTCCGGCCGAAATAAATTCATATTCAGTCATCTGTTCCGCCTTTGCTTCCTGCCCTTCTTCATATTTTCAGCAGAGAGGAGCGTTTAGATTACTCAAGGTGTCCGCCTGCCTGCCTACGACTGTACGGGGGGGGGGGGGTGTTTGTCCTCGGGTTACGACTACAATTGAGCCCCCAGATTTCTGCCGTGCAGCAAAATATTTCTTCAGTGAGTTTTTGTCCCATTTTACAACTATTCTCGTACCCGGTTGCTAAGTGAATCGTTTTAGTTAAGTTTGTCCCATGGTCATTCAGTGAATCTGAGATCCCTGTGGATTTTGCTCATCCGAAGGTCGCAAAAGGGGATTGGGTCACCCCAGGACTATCGTAAATTCCTTCCTTCCTTCTTTCTTTCTTTTCTCCTTCCTATTTTCTTTCTTCCTTTTCTCCTTCCTCTTTTCTTTCTTTCTTTCTTACCTTCCTTCCCTCCTCCCTCCCTCCTTCCTTCCTTCTTTCCCTGTCTCTTCTTTCTTTCTTTCTTTTCTTCCTTCCTTCCCTCCCTCCTTCTTTTCCTGTCTCTTCTTCCTTTCCTTCCTTCCTCCCTTCCTCCCCCTCTTTCCTTCTTTTTCCTGTCTTTTCTTTCTTTCTTTTCTTCCTTCCTTCCCTCCTCCCTCCCTTCTTCCTTCTTTCCCTCTTTTCTTTTTCTTTCCTTCCTTCTTTTTCTTTCTTTCTCTCCTCCCTCCCTATTCTTTTTTTCTTTTTCCTTCCTCCCTCCCTCATCTTCCTTCACCTTCCTCCTCCCTCCCTCCCTTCTTCCTTCCCTTCCCCCCTCCTTCCTTCCTTCCTTCTTTCTTTCTTTCTTTTTCTTTCTTTTCTTCCTTCCTTCCCTCTTCCCTCCCTCCTTCCTTCTTTCCCTGTCTTTCTTTCTTTCCTCCCTCCCTCCCTCCCTCTTCTTTCTTTCTTTTTTCCTCCCTCCCTCATCTTCCTTCACCTTCCTCCTCCCTTCTTCCTTCCCTCCTTCCCTCTTCCCTTCTTTCTCTGTCTCTTCTTTCTTTCCATCCTCCCTCCCTCCCTTCCTTCCTAAGGTCTCAAAAGGGGGTTTCACAGCGACCATCATCAATAGGAGTCTGTTGCCAAGGGCCTGAAGAATCACGCCTGGCCGCCATGATCATGATGGCTTCCTCCCCAATTCGGTCGAAGGTCACTAAGCAGAGCCCTCCACCATCCCTTCCCCTTCCCCTTCCCCTCCCCCATCTCTCTCTGTGGACCCTCCCAGCTGCATCGCTTGGTGCCTTTTCCTTCCATGGCCAATGGTGGCTATGCTCTCCCCTTAAAAGCCATTAGCATTCCATGCCTGTCCATGTTAATGACGCCGCGGAATAGCGATAATTAGATGAAGCATCATTGAACATCATCGCTGGTGTACTTTACATTTATTTATACACCGTCCCCCCCCTCTGCACCCCCCTCCCCCACCAAAGTCAGCAAAATCCCAGCCACTCGTGGCGTCCTGTAAGAGAGATATTCCACGGTTTCTGGTTAATTACACTGCCCGCTTCGGGCAATAATTCCCCTTCTTGCGTTTCCATCCACTTCACAGAAGGTGCTGGAAAAATGACCCCTCCTCCCTCTCAAGTATCTCCTCATTGAGGTGATTTGTGGATGAAGGGACATCTGGAGGAGGTCTGGGAAGGTCTGGTGGGAAGCACGGAGAGGACCCCGGGTGAGATGGTGTGGGATCGAAGGTTTAGGACAAGGCAGGAGGAAGAGCCGGCCCTCAGGGTGACAATCAGAATAAAAGAATGTCAGGGTTGGAAGGAACCTCGGAGGTCTTCTAGTCCAACCCTCTGCTCAAGCAGGAGACCCTAGGCTATTCCAAACAAATGGTTGTCCAACCTCTTCTTGAAGACCTCCAGTGTTGGAGCACCCACAACTTCTGGAGGGAAGATGTTCCATCCATCCATCTGCCCATCCATCCATCCATCTGCCCATCCATCCATCCATCCATCATTTCAATCAATCAATCAGATTAAAGCTAGGAGGGACCTTGGAGGTCTTTTAGTCCAACCCCCTGCTCAAGAAGTAGACCCTATACCCATTCAATCAATCAATCAATCAGAATTTTGTCTTGTCTCTTCTTAAAGTCCTTCAGTGATGGAGAACCCACAACTTCTGGATGCAAATCGTTCAGCTGGTTAATTGTCCTCAATGTCAGGAAGTTTCTCCTTAATTCTAAGTTGCTTCTCTCCTTGGTGAGTTTCCATTCGTTGCTTCTTGTCCCACTTTCTGGTGCTTTGGAAAACAAACTTTACAATAAATCAGAATTAGCTCCTCTAGTTGTGTGTAGGTATCCTTTCTGGAGCACCTCATAAGGCTGACCTCAACCTTGGACATCTCTACCCCTCCATTCCCTTTACAGCCAAACTAGACTAGAAGACCTCCAAGTGTCCCTTCCAACACTGTCATTCTATGTTCTGTTTGTGGCTCTCTTCACGATCATCTAGAATCACGAATCTGCCACCCAGATTTTTGATTTTTCAAAGCAACAAATGTTAAAAAAAAAGAAAAGAGAAGTCAATTGAACCAAAGCTTAGAAATCCCGTTGAGTAGCTTGAGTGAAATATAAAACACTCACACACACACACACACACACACACACGAAAGACAGCAACAGATGTTGTTGTTTCTCATTTGTCTGCCTGCGTCCAAATATTGAAGGAAGACACCAGGCAAGGCAGTTTCAACTCAGAGAAGGCTGGCTGGCTCTTAAAGGAGAATCGTAAGCTCCAGAGAAATTATAATTCAGGTTCCTTTTAACCCCTGATGTCCTTTGGTGTCCCCCAGAAGTTCCCCAGGGCTTGGTGGCAATGGATTTGAAGGATCTCTGGTATCTTCTCTGGAGACGTTTGACCTGGAGGTCTGGAGGAGAAGAAGGTCTGTTTTTGAGCCTGGATCTTAGAGAGGGGATTCCATCTCTGTTGGTGTTGGGTTGATAATGGATTCCATTTTATCGGTTCTTTCTTGACTCCTAGCAATGATTTCCTATCGATTTTCTTCCTAGAGATCTTCCCTAACATGGTCCTTCAACTCTTCTAAGAGTAACTGAGTCCATCTGCCTTGTTATTGGTCATTCTCTCCTTCTCGGTCTTTCCAGATGTCATAGTACATAAAATAACAAAGTCGGAAGGGACCTCAGAAGTCTTCTAGTCCAACCCGCTGCTCAAGCAAGAGACGCTCAACCATTCCAGACAAATTCTTCTTAAAAACTTCCTGCTCACTATAATAAGGATTTATTAAAGCAATTCCGATGGCTGACTACCTTAGACCTCCAATTAAGGGGAAGGTCATTATTTTATGAGCCCCTTTCCAACCTCCAGAAGTTGTGGTTGCTCCCATCATGGGAGGTTTTCAAGAAGAGACTGGACAAGCATTTGTCTGAAACAGCATAGGGCTTCTTGCTTGAACAGAGGGTTGGACTAGATGACCTCCAAGGTCCTTCCACCCATGTTACTTGACAATTCCAGATCCAGTAATCAATAGGCTGGCTTGCCTTCAGAAGTTTTATTTATTTATTTATTTATTTTTATTTGTCAATCGCTTACAAGATAATAGGTATAAGTAAAAACATAGTTATGAATACATGGATACATATAAGAAAAATAAAAGAAACAGTAGGACAGGGATGATAGGCATGTTGGTGTGCTTATGCACGCCCCCTAGTTGTGGGTGCTCCATTCCTAGAGGTCTTCAAGAAGAGAACTGGACACCCATTTGTCCAAAATGGTCTACAGTCTGCTGCTCGAGCAGGGGATGGACTAGAAGACCTCCAAAGTCCCTTCCAACTCTGTGATTCTGCATCAGCATCCTTGTTAGCTTCCGGTACCCAGAGCTGACCAAGGATGGAGAAGAACGGGAGCGTTTCTCTCCATGTTCTGGACTTGGTGTTCCCGAGACTTCAGCCCCGAATGGCTTCCTGCCTTTTGGAACAGCTGCAGCATTTGGTGGATCGTCAGTGGTGAAGGTTGCCGTGTGGTTTATGATAATCAAGGCCGCGGTGCTGATAATTAGCAACCGTCAAGCATATATCAAATGCAAATACGATCTTGGAAAGCTACAGCTGGTGTTTGGAGTGCCTTCATATTTCACGGTGCAAAAACCAACCGACCAATCCACCAGGAGAAAGGACTTTAAGTGGCCTTCAGAAAGCATCTCATGGCGGGCCTTTTGGTCTAGCTTTTGCAAAAAAAAAATAAGCATGCAAAATTCAGAGGCTTGGCAACTGGCATGTACTTACAACAGTTGCAATGTCCCCACGGTCCTATGATCTCCTTCTGTGACCTTCTGACCAGCGAGCCCATGGGGAAGCCAGTGTTGTGGCCTGTTGGCCGACAGCCCCTCCAGCAGCCAAATCGGAGGAGGCGGGAGAATCAAGGTCAGCATCAGGGCAACCTGGGAGCTCCGAGGGGGGAAAGAGGGAATGGAGCTGGTAGAGAGAGAGAGAGAGAGGAAGAGGTGGAGCCTGGGCTGGCCGGCCGGCCTCAAATGGAGAGTCAACAGCCCCCATCAGAGGGGGCTGATGGGGAACAGGAGGAACAGCCAGGTCCAGTGCCTGAAATGCAGATGCACAGAAGGCAGAGGAGAGGAGAGCAGTGGAAATCTATAGGCCGATCCTCGGGATGGAAGCCCCACCCTAGCTCTGGGGATAAAAGGCAGGGGGCGGAGGTGAATAGGTGTGGCAGACTACAACTCATCTCCCGGACGGACAGACAGACAGACGGACTTGTTAGCCTGCGGTGAGAGAGAAACTTTTTGCCATGGCTCCCGGCATTCCTAATGAAAGGAATCTTTTGAATTCACTTCGGAGGGTTGGTCATGTTTGGGCAGCTGGGTAGACCAGCCATATTCGCTCAAGAACCCTGTCACTGACGTAAGACCCCCAGCGATTCGCTTAAGAACGGTAGTAAGGACAGTCGTAAGACAGGACAAAATTCGCCCAAAATTTTGGGCTCAGTGGCGCTCGCACTTCGAAGGCTTCCTGGGTTGTCTCCTTGGCATTTTCGGAACGGTAGAGAAGGCACCAAAATAGACACACACACACACACACACACACACCCAAGAAGATCGGATGTGATCTTTTGTTTCGCTCCTGATGTTTACGGCGAGTCTGCACAGGGTGTGGTGCCAAACCGCCGAGATCTCCACAGGGAGAAATAATGGAGTCGTGGACGAGAGGAAAACTCCGACTTCGGCGGCTGCCAAGCTATAAAACAGAAAAGCGATGAGCAGAAAATTGAAGCCATCGTGAAGGTGTCGGGTCTGGGGGCTTCCGAGGGGGAAAATCGTCCCGGCTGAATAAGTTGGATTCCTTCATGGCCCTTAAGGGTTGGTGAGGGGGGAGGGGAAGTTGAAGGCCAAGTTAGAGGACTCCCCCCCCCTTTGCTACAGGGGCTGCACCCCACAATCTCCCCCCCTTTCCATGCAAGGAACAATTAACCAGTGGATGGACTAGAAGACCTCCCAGGCCCCGTTCCAGCTCTGTTCTCATTGACTGATTAATTGGCATGATCTAGGTTCTCCTGCTTGAGTAGGGGGTTGGACTAGAAGACCTCCGAGGTACCTTCCAGCTCTGTTACTCACTGCATTCCATATTCTACATTTTATCCTATCATTACTGGAAGCTTTTAAGAACACTGAACAGCCGTTTGTCTGGGATGGAATAGGGTTTCTTGCTCAAGCAAGGGGTTGGGCTGGATGACCTCCAAGGTCCCTTCCGCCTCCGTTATTTGTGTTAAATCAGGGGTCTTCAAACTGGGCAGCTTTAAGACTTGTGGACTTCAACTCCCAGAATTCCTCCTCCAGTCATGTTAGCTCAGGGATTCTGGGAGTTGAAGTCCACAAGTCTTAAACTTGCCAAGTTTGAAGATCCTCGATCTATTCTATTCTATTCTATTCTATTCTATTCTATTCTATTCTATTCTATTCTATTCTATTCTATTCTATTCTATTCTATCTATTTTTCTATCTCTTTCTCTATCTATCTATTCATCTCTCTCTCTTTCTTTCCATCTATTTATTCTATCTCTCTTTCTCTAGCTATCTATTCCAGGGGTCTTCATATTTGGCAGCTTTAAGACTTGTGGACTTCAACTCCCAGAATTCCTCCTCCAGTCTTATTAGCTCAGGAATTCTGGGAATTGAAGTCCACAAGTCTTAAACTTGCCAAGTTTGAAGACCCTTGCCCTAGACCCTTTCAATCAATCAATCAATCAGAATAGAGCTGGAAGGGACCTTGGAGGTCTTCTAGTCCAACCCTTTCTTGATTATAATAGGTGGAGGGATGGATGGATAAATAGATATAATACAATAGATAAACATGAGAAAGAGAGGGGGGTTGTGGGAATCAGATCATCTCTTGCTGGTCTAGCGACGATAACCATCACAGTTTACTAACCCAGGTTTCGGGCTTCACACAAGAAACGTAATTAGGTCAATCAAAGACCCATCAGCCCCAATCCCAGTGCAGACGTGGCTTGTTGATGCTTTTTCTGTTCACCGTACAGTATGATGCAGAAAATGAGTTAATTCAGAAAGCGCGTTTACGAGAGTGTTGTGCAAACTCAGTCATAATTGCCTCGGCTATAAAAAGAAATTGAAATTAGAAGTCGTTGTACATTCAAACTTTTGTTCAAGCGAACCACTGAACACAGCAAGGACTGGTTCACCGACTGATTATTTAGTGACTATAATTGATATACAATAGTTACTAGCGGAATTAAATGTTTAAATTCCACGGATAGGAAGAAGGGGGAGCGAAAAAGAATATCTTGCCGCTGAGACTTGGAGGTTTGCGATATAATTTTTTCCCGTCTTCCAGGGCGAGTCTGGGCGACGCCACCCAGCAAAGAATTTTGCACCCTCTTCCGCGACTGCCAGTTTGCTTCTGTTTACTTACATTTACTGCTCAAGAAGTGCTGCTCGTTGTTCGATAACCTTTGCCCACAAACGCCACTTTGGAGAGATTTTAAAAAATAATAATCAAAATAATAGCCTGGAGATAGATTTAAAGCGAACCCATTGAGCTCAATGAAAACTATATTAGCAATGATGAATGAGGCTGCAAATGTTTCAGTGTGTAACCTTGGATTTTCAAGAATTAAGATAGGTGAAGCAACGGAAGCCAGTAAAAACATGGGGGAAAAAATAAATCTAGGGCAGTAGTGGCTAACCTTTTTTGGCTCCCATGCTGATAATTGCACGCGACGTCTCCACGTGCCGGGGGAATTGGCTCTGCGTGCTACTTCCGGCATGCGTGGCATAGGTTTGCCAACACGGACCTAGGAGAACCCAAAACTAAACAACGACAAAAATGGTGCTGAGACTCTAGAAAGGGTGCAGAGAAGAGCAACTAAGAGGATTAGGAGACTGGAGGATAAAACCTACGAAGAACAGTTGCAGGAATTGGGGATGTCTAGTTTAATGAAAAGGACTAGTGGGGACAGGATAGCATCTTCCAGTATCTGAGGGGCTGCCCCAAAGAAGAGGGAGTCAAGCTATCCTCCAAAACACCAGAAGGCAGGAAGAGAAGCAACAGATGGAGACTAATCAAGGAGAGAAGCAACCTAGGATTAAAGGAGAAATTTCCTAGTGGACCAGTGGAACTGCTTGCCACTAGAAGTTGTGAATGATCCATCACTGGAGTTTTTCAAAAAAAGACTGGAGTGGCATTTTTTTAGAGTGGATCAGGGTCTCCACTCTCTTGGAGTGGATCAGTGCTCGAGCAGGTGGGTTGGACTAGAAGACCTCTAAGGTCCCTTCCATCCCTATTATTCTACGTTCCCTGTTACACATCAGAAGCAGCTTGGGGATTGCACGAGCTGGTCAACCATCTGCCCAGATGGTTGAAGCCCCTTCCAAGTTTTAAGAGCCCGTCCCAGCGGCACCCAAGAGACGTTTGCTGAGCTGTGAGCCCCCCAGGCAGGTTTTGGACAACACCTGTCATGGCTTTCCAACCGAGACTGCCTGGTCAGCGTGTCGCATCTCTGCACCTGGAGAAGCCGCCTGTGGTTTCTCCAAGGTCTCCCCCCTCGCTCATCTGCATGGAGAAATAAGGGCACCGAAGGGCCGTTAATAACGACAGAAAGGTGATTAATAAATTATGGGTTTTAAAAAAAACGAGCCAGAGGCTGACCTTTTTGGGAAAGCACCACCTGTCCTTCGCAAGCCCACTTGATCTTCATCGCCCGCCACACATTTCCAGGGGCAGAGATATTATTTCATCCTTTCCAGCTGAGCCTGGCTTGCTGTGATTCATACTTCTGCTATTGGGTGAGCTTATAAGCGCCCGGAATCTGAACTGGCTTGAAAGGCCAGGTTTCTAGTCCTCATTGCCCTAATCCGGGGAAAGCCCCTCTCGATCTGCACACAGATGATTGGACTCACTGCTGGGACATTCCTCCTGAGTTCTAAGTTGTTTCTCTTCTTGATTTACCAGTAGTTTCCATCCTGTCCTTTTGGAGAGTAACACCCGTGGGCTGATACCGGTTCATCCCGGTTTGGGCGAACTGGTTGTTGATTTTATGGCCTGTTCGGTGAACTGGCAAATCCCATCCCTGGCTGGCTCTACCCTCCTCTACCATCCCAGGAGTCCCTACACAGCCGTGTGCAGCAGCAGCCAAAAAAGCCAACGCAATCCTAAGTTGTTTTAACAGAGTGATAGAATCGAGATCAAGGGAGATACTAATACCACTTTATAAATCCTTAGTAAGACCATACCTAGAGTACTGCGTCCAGTTTTGTTCACCACACCAGAAAAAAATTTTTGGAGACTCTAGAAAAAGGGCAGAGAAGAGCAACCAGGATGATTAGGGGACTGGAGACTAAAACATACAATGAACGGTTGCAGGAATTGGGCCTGGCTAGTCTAGGGAAGAGAAGGACCAGGGAGACAGGAGAGCAGCCTTCCCATATTTGAGGGGCTACTCCAGAGAGGAGGAAGGGGGTCAAGCTATTTTCCAAGGCAGCTGAAGGCCAGACAAGGAATCATGGATGGAAACAGAACAAGGAGAGATTCAACCTGGAAATAAGGAGGAATTTTCTGACAGTGAGAACAACCCACCCATGGAAGAGAAGTTGCCCTCGGAAATTGTGGGAGCTTCATCCCTGGAGGCTTTCAAGAACAGACTGGACTGCCATCTGTTGGAAATGGTGTAGGGTCTCCTGCTTGGGTGGGGGGTTGGACTAGATGACGTACAAGTTCCCTTTCAACTTGGTCAAGGCGTCCTGTTAAGAGAGACCTTGGCTGGAAGATGGGGCCTCATGGATAGGTGCCAAGCAGGGACCAGCAGGTCTTCTTGCCAAAGTTCACAATTGAGCCTCTTCCTGGACGTGTCCAAAGGGAAAAGCTGAAGAAGGAGGAGGAGAAGAAGGGAGTTGAGGGTGATGGAGAGTTCATTTCCCTGCCTCAATGTTCGCCCAAGAGAAATGGCTGCTTCCTTCTGGTTCTCACCTGATATTCCCTTTCCAGCCAGTTGGACCTTTCTTGCAGAGAAAAAGAAGAAGAATTGCTCTCCGTGGAGCAGGGAGTTGGCCGCAGATGCTGATGTCTCCGAGAAAGTCACTTTCCCTCGGAAGCCGCGAGCCTGGTTGGCATCCGAGCTCCAATTTCTTTCCCCTCATGGAGGTCAACTCTCTACAGCATTTGTCAACAGTTTCCAAAATGGCATTAGAACAGTAGAGCTGGAAGGGGCCTCGGAGGTCTTCTAGTCCAACCTCTCCTTGGACAGGAGGGTAAACCCCAAGTGGATGTCCAGTCTCCTCTTGAAAACCTCCAGGGATGGAGCACCCACGACTTCTGCTCCATTCATGCATCCATCCGTCTGTCCATCCGTCCATCCATCATGCGTCTGTCCGTCTGTCTATCTATCTGTCTGTCTTCCTATCTGTCTGTCAGTCTGTCTGTCTAACTCAGAATCATAGAATCATAGGGCAGGAAGGGACCTTGGAGGTCTACTAGTCCAACCCCTTGTTCAAGCAGGAGATACCATTTCAGACAAGTGGCTGCCCAGTCTCTTCTTGAAAACCTCCAGCGATGGAGCGCCCACGGCTCCAGGAGGTAAGCGGATTAATGGTTCTTATTATCAGGACATTCCTCCTTCGTTCTGGATTAGATGGCGAGTTTCCATCCGTTGCTTCTCGTCCTGCCTTCTGGGGCTTTGGAGAATACCTTGACCCCCCCCCCTCTCTTCTTTGGGGCAGCCCCTCAGATATTGGAAGGCATTTCATCCATGATTCTTCCTTTTGTTAAGCTATACATACTTAGCTCCCTGATGGTTCATTTGAAGGTACCATCCATCCCTCCATCCCTCTAGCCCTCCATCCATCACATCTCATCTGAAGCAAATGTTAACTTTGAGCATCCAACCCCATTCCTCTCTTGCCTCAGCTCTTTATTTATTTCAGTTATTTATTAATTAATCAAATTTATATAGCTGCCCATCTCACCAAAGGAGACTTTGGGCGGTGAACCAGAATCAATAAGAACAATGAATAAAAAACAATCGATCTCTCTCCCTCCCTCCCTCCCCCCACCCCCTCTCCTATCTATCTATCTATCTATCTATCTATCTATCTATCTATCTATCTATCTATCTATCTATCCATCTATCCTAATCTATCTATCTATCTATCTATCTATCTATCTATCTATCTATCTATCTATCTATCTATTTTTATCATCTACCTACCTACCTACCTGTATATCTGTATATCTACACACACACATAAACATGCCACCTTATTAATAAACAGCATAAAACTGAGAAGTTCCCCTTGGCATGCAGAATCGGAGCCAAGTTATCCGCAAAGTTTAAATTCAGTTAAATTTAAAATTAAATTTAAAATGATTTAAGGCAGCAACAAAGGGAAACTTGCTGAGCCTACAATGTTGGTTTGATGAAAGGCCTGGAGTCTGGGTATTAGATACTGACAGAAGGTAATGTTTGTAACTCAGGGTTGAAATGGGAGGTCCTGGGGGCTCTCTGAGCTTGGTTGTCTTCTTGCAGACGTTTCACGACCCAGCTAGGGAATATCATCAGTGCTAGAAGGGAGTGGGGGTTGCAGGGAGGGGGAGGGGGGAGAAGGAAAGAGAAGGAGGACTGAGGGGTCCTTGGTGCTCTCTGAGCTACCCTGATAGGTTGTTTTCTTGCAGATATTTCATGACCCAACTAGGTAACGTTATCAGTACTACAAGGGAGGGGGGTTTGCAGAGAGGAAGAGGAGTAAAGGAGCGGAAGAGGAGGAGGACTGTGGGGTCCTGGGTGGTCTCTGAACCGGGTTGTTTTCTTGCAGATGTTTCACTCCCAAATTCTCCTCCTCCTCTTCCTCCTCCTCCCTCCTTGCAAACCCCACTCTCTTCTAGCACTGATGATGTTCCCTAGCTGGGTCACAAAACGCCTGCAAGGAAACAATAGCCACCAACCTAAATGTGAAAATCAGGCATGTGTCACTTCAGTGCCGTTGTAACTTCGAACTGGATGTAATTTCGAGGACTCCTCTTTTAACATTTGTCCAATCAATCCATCCATAATAAACAAGGGATTATTTACGACGGTCCTGGTGTGTGTGTGTATGTGTGTATGACGCAATTCCCTCTTTTGCAACCTCCTGACACGAGCCAAGTCAATGGGGGGCAACCTGGATTCGCTTAACAACTGTATTCCTAACAGCGATTTGCTTAACGATGGTGGCAGGAAAGGCATAAAAATGGGGTCCAATCTTGGCTTAATCACCGCCTCGCTTAGCAAATGGGAATTTGGGGCTCAATTGCATCCGTAAGCCGAGGACTCCCCTGTATACCGTATAATTTGACTCTTCCCCCCACCCCACCTGCTTTCGGTGTGACTTTGCATGCTTGCCACAATTTTTGTCGCTGCACGACGACAGGGGCCAGAAATATATATATTTTAAAATAATGATAATAATAAAACTGCAGAAAGCCATTGTGCTGAGCAGCAAACATCCCCCCCCCAGCTCGAGTCTTATGGCAGACGCTAAATTTTAATGGCACTTCGAAAAAGTCTTTCCTGGCATAGGAAAACACACACACGCACACACGCACACACACACGCACACACGCACACACGCACGCACGCACGCACGCACACACGCACACACGCACACACACACACAGAAACGAAGCCATCAAACATCTTGCTTAAGTTTTTTGGAGCAGAATTTTTCTCCCTCTTTTTTTCTTTTGGGGATCTTTATTTTATTTTTATTTTATTTTTTTGCTACAAACCCAAAGCTTGAAATATCATCTTTTGAAACCCAACCCCCCACACACAAGGGCGTTTAAGTATATTTACTTATCTACTTATTTATTTCTGAAAAATATATGGCCTATAAAGCAGAGGAATCAGCTTCCATTTTCAAGCCGAAGGAACCCTCGAAAGGCAAAAGCTTTTGAATGCCGTTATTCTACGGCGAAAGGATGGTTTGTGGACCGGAGTTCTTAAAATGTGACGGCATTAGGGGGAAGAATGCCGTTTTCTCGCCACCCTCCAATCCTTTCTTTCTCGTGGTTTCTTACCGTTAAGATGCCTTTTGCTAAATAAAAAAAAATGTTTTTTTTTAAAAAGCTAAAACAGGAGAGCAACGAGCTGTTCACCTTTACAGCGGTTTCTGAAACCAGGAATGCAGCCAGTCCTCAATTTAGGACTACCTTTGAGTCCAAAATTCCTGCTGCTGTTCTCTATCCCCTCCCCTTCTCTCTCCATCTTCCTTTCTCTTTCTTTCTGTCTTCCTTTCTCCTTCTCTCCCTCTCTTCCTCTCTCTTTCTCTCTCCTTCTCTTTCCCACCCTCTCTCTCCCTCTCCCTCTCCCTCTCTTGCTCTTCTCTCCCTTTCTCACTTCCCTCTTCCTCTCTCTCTTTCTCTGTCTTTCTCTCTCCCTCTCTGTCCTTCTCCTTCTCTCTCTTTCTCTCCCTCTCTCTCTCCCCTTCTCTCCCTCTCCCCCTTTCTCCCTCTCTTCCTCTGTCTCTGTCCTCTATCTCTCCCTCTCTCTTCTTCTCTCCCTCTCTTCCCTCTCTCCCTCACTTTCTTTCTCCTTTTCTCTCTCCCTCTCTCCTTCTCTCCCTCCCCCCTCTGTCCTTCTCTCCCTCTCTTTCTCTCTCTCCTTCTCTCTTTCCCTCCCTCTCCCCCACCTCCCTTTCCCCTAACCCTCCCTAGATTATAGCTCTCCTTCCCTCCCTCCCTTCTGCCCCTGCTCCAATCCTCCTTTCAGAGGACTTTCCTGGGCTCAGGAGCCGAGGGTTAATTTCGCCTCTTGCTCCCCACAAAAGCACCAAAAGGGCCTTTTGCTGGGCCCGTCTTCTCACCCACCCAGCATCTTTTCCGGGTTGTGCAGGAGAACTCAGGGGATTGTAGGAAATGCCCCATCAATGTCAGAGCGGCTCATTGCCCTCCTTCCATGCGTGGCATCACCATTCTTTGTGCCACCAATAAGAGGCCGCTTCCCCTCCTGGATCTGCCTTGCTCCATTTATTTATCCATCCAAGGGCCCCGGATTGGCTTTTTCCTTGGTCTTGTGAACCCCCAATTGGAGAATTTAAGTCCAGGTACTCCTTGCCTTACGATTGTACGTTTAGTGACGGTTCCAACTTAACAAATACTGTGCAATCCTCCCTCCCTCCCTTTCCCCTTCTATCTCTCTCTCCTCCCTCCATCCCATCTCTTTCCTTTCTCCCTCCCTTCCTTCCTTCTTTCCTTCCTCCCTCCCTTCCACTCTCCCTCCCTTCCTTTCTCCCTTCCCTCTTCCTTCTATCTCTCTCCTTCTACCCTCCCGTCTCCTTCCT
The DNA here is from genome assembly GCA_023653725.1 of Bungarus multicinctus. Classification (NCBI taxonomy): domain Eukaryota; kingdom Metazoa; phylum Chordata; class Lepidosauria; order Squamata; family Elapidae; genus Bungarus; species Bungarus multicinctus. The sequence goes on along the minus strand of CM042845.1, from coordinate 8,548,216 downwards.
TCCCTCCTTCTTCCCTTCCTCCCTTCCTTCCGCATTCAGTTTTTCTCTTACATTTTCTTTCTTCTTCTTCTTTCCCATCCCTTCCTTTGCATCCTCTGCCTGTCCGAGCTATAAAGATGCCCTCCCTCCATAATTAAAGTCCCTGGCAGGTGATATGGAAGGAGGCCTAGAGAGGCCCTTTATCTCTCCAAGCAGAGGTTGAAGAGGTGTGTGGACTTCCATTCCCAGAATTCCCCAGCTGGCTGATATAAAGGGAAGAAGAAAAAGGGAAGAGAAAGGTCAAAGAGAAAGCTGAAAGTGAGAGACAGAGAGAAGGGATAGAGAGAGGGAGGGAAGGAAGGTAGGGAAAGAGAGAGAGGAAGGAAGGAAAGAAAGAAGGGAGGGAGGTAAGGAGCAAAGAAGGAAGGAGAGTGAAGAAGAGGAAGGAAGGAAGAGAAAGAGAGAAGAATGAAGGGAAGAGTGAGAAATGAAGGAAAGAAGAAAGGAGAAAAATAAAGGATATATATATATATATATATATATATATATATATATATAGACGGACACACACACAACACAATCATACACACACATTTTGTTTGCTCTTGGTGTAATGTTAGCAGCTGAGTCAGCACTTTGCCTGGCATTTAAAGAAAGGAAGGGAAGAGGGAATAAATAATTGAAGATCCTACAGAGAAGCCCCTCAGAGGTCCTTTTTCTGGTGTGTGTGTGTGTGTGTGTGTTTGAAGTTTTGGTAATGCGATGCTGGGTTCCTCTCAAAGCAAAGCTCTCCAGAGTGGTTCGGGGAATGCGCTCCGTGGAAGGGCCAGAGAGGCCCAGAAAACCAGCCTGCTTCCTTCCCACCCTACAGACCAAGTTGGTCTCCGAATCCTGGTTGAATTTCTGGAGACCAGGAAGCCCTGATCCACCTGGGTTCAAGGCAGAGGGATCGCACATCTTCCAATCTGGCTAATATAAGCCTCCCCCCGCCTTTTTTTAAATATATTTCTTTGTGTAATTTCAATGGGAAGGTTTTTAAGCAATGAAGTTTTTTTAAAAAATAATACGGGCTAATGTAGAAGAAAGAAGGGGAAAAAAGACATGAAAGAGGAAGGGAGGGAGAGAAAGAGGGAAGGAAGAAAAGGGAAGAAAGGAAGGAAGGAGAGAGGGAGGAAAGGAAGGAAGGAAGGAGGGAGGGAGTAAAGGAGGGAGGATGAAGGGGAAAAGGGAGGAAAGGAAAGGGGAAAGAAGGGACGGAGGAAGGGAGGGAGGGAGGCAGGACAAGAAGCAACAGATGGAAATTTAATCGAGGAGCAGAGAAGCAACCTAGGAGAAATTTCCCTTCAGGGAGAACAATTAACTGGTGGAATTCCTTGCCACCAGATGTTGCAGGTGCTCCAACACTGGAGGTCTTCAAGAAGAGTCTGGCCAGCCCCTTGTCCAGAAAGGTCTATGGTCTCCTGCTTGAGCTGGAGGTTGGACTAGAAGACCTCTGAGGTTCCTTCCAACCCTAGCACACTCTATGTTCTAAGGGCAGGATCCATGGCGAATGGGACCCACATTCTCGGCCTCTTCATAAGTCGGTTTCTTCCAGGCTTCACACTGTTGAGCATCCTGCTCCTGGCCTTTATTTTATAATACCAGAATGTTTTGACTTTTCGTTTTTTTTCCTGGAAATTATACTTAATACAAAACCCGCCTTGTGTGCCCCAGACAATGCATGTTGCTGAACTCAGCTCTTTTTCTCTTTAAATGCGCTTGTGCGTGTGTTAAGAGAGTAACACGGATTTTCTCCTTTCAAAGAAGAAGGAGGGGAAAAAAACCTCATAGGAGATTTAAGCTTTTGGCATCAGTGGCTTTTTTTTAATTGCCAGCGGAATAAAATGTGCAGCGAGTTCTTAATTCAGCTTCACCTTCCTTGTGTTTGGGGTTGTGATTTGAAAACCGTTGTGGAGAGCTGAATTATCAGCTGGGAGAACAAACCGAACTCTCCGTAGGTGGTATAATTGGAAAATCCAAGTGCTGGGCGTGTGGTTTTTTTCCCCCTTCTCCTTTGCTGGAGGAAAGGAGAGAAAGAGAGGGGGGGAGAGGGAGGGAGAGAGAGAAGGAGAGAGGGAGAGAACGAGAGAGGAGAGAGAAGGAGAGAGAGAAAGAATATAGAGAGCAGAGAGAGAGAGAGAAGAAAAGAGAGAGAAGGACAGAGAGAGAGGAAGAGAGAGAGAGGAGAAAAAGAATATAGAGAGCAGAGAGAAAGAAGGAGAGAGAGAGAAAGAAGGAAAGAGAGAGAAGGACAGGGAGAGAGGAAGAGAGAGAGGAGAAAAAGAATATAGAGAGCAGAGAGAGAGAAGGAGAGAGAGAGAAAGAAGGAAAGAGAGAGAAGGACAGAGAGAGAGAGAGAGGAGAGAGAGAATATAGAGGATAGAGAGAGGGGGAGAGAGAGAGAAAGAAAGAAAGAAGAAAAGAAAAAGAAAGAAAGAAAGAAAGAAAGAAAGAAAGAAAGAAAGAAAGAAAGAAAGAAAGAAAGAAAGAAAGAAAGAAAGAAAGAAAGGAGAGAGATTAATTGATCTGGGATTATAGAATAACAGAGTCAGAAGGGACCTTGGAGGTCTTCTAGTCCATCCCCCTGGTCCAGCAGGAGACCCTCCACCAAGTCTCTAGTGTTGGAGCACCCACAACGTCTAGTGGCAAGCTGTTCCACTGGTGAATTGTCCTCCCTGTCAGGAAATTCTTCCTTCATTCCAAGTTGCTTCTCTTCTTGGTTAGTTTCCATTCGTTGTTTCTTGACTTCTGATGCTTTGGAGAATAGGTGGACCCCCCCACCCTTCTTTGGGGCAGCCCCTCAAATATTGGAAGATGCTATCGTATCAGCCCTTTTGTCCTTCTTTTCATTCAACACACGCCCAATTCCTGCAATTGTTCTAATCTTCACACATTTTATCCTCCAGTCCCCTCATCCTCCTGGTTGCTCTTCTCTGCACTCTTTCTAGAATCTTAACCTCTTTTTTTTTATCGTGTGGCAACCAAAAACCAGACCTCACTAGTGCGCAGTATAAAGAGCTATGGTGCCGTCCGATCAATAAAATTAACACATCGCTTCTCGCGATCTTGTTGCAATCCGGCTTAAGTGGCGCAAACAGGAGCACATCGGTTTTTAAATGGGAGCGCATTGACACACATGGATATCGTATCTTGACCATATTGGCTGAGAAGAAGACGGTATTTGGAATGACCCCCCCCCCAAAATAACTAAGATTATATATATGATAATAACTAACATTATATATAAGATTACACACACACACACACATAACATGCACAAAAGAGGGATCTGTAGAGAGCCAATGCTGGCGGAGTGAATTTGCAGATTTTTGTTTTTGTGGGTTTTGGCAAACATATTTATCGCTTGCAAAGGGGTTTTTTGCCAGGTTTCCCTCTTCCAAACAGCTAAATGCTGAATGGCTTATTTACAAGATGGCCATAAAAAAAATAGGCTGGATGTGTTGCATTTATCCAGCACAGATGGGTTAATTTTTATTTTTATTTTAAAGAACTTATTAAGCTTCGAAAAAAGTTTATTGTAAATGGGTCGGGAAGAACTGGAGATTAAAAAAACAAACAAACCGCACAATATTTTGTAAAACGGACTGTCCTTTGTTCCTAGGAGAAGGGATTTTGCTGGTGTCTATCAGAATGCAGGTTCAAAGGGGCCTTGGAGATCCTCTAGTCCAACCCCGCCTGGTCAAGTTTAATGTCTGATTTTGCCTAACGCAACCCAAGATAATTGCAGTGATGCAATATAATGCACACAGGTTGTCTTAAGGTATTGCAAAAAGCATGCAAAGACAAATGCATAGGATCAGCCATAATTGTGCACGATGCCAGGCAGGATCAACATGTCTGTAAGTGGGTGGAAGGTTTCCCTGTCCACCTCCCAGGGAGCTGCCTGTTGGGTCTCTGCAGGAGTCTCTGCTCTGGCTTGATTGTCCTGGTCAGGAACTCATGCAGAGATGCAGGCAAAGCCTCCTTTGAAGGCGGATCTTTCTGCTTTTTTTCTTTTGTGGATCACAGAGGGGAAATCATGTTTTGATTCATAATAAATACACTATTCAGCGATCAGAGGTCTGGAAAATGCTGATTCTTTATACTTTTAAAGAGCCACGGAAATAAGTGTTTCTGAACCTCTTCCACTTTTAAGATGAGTGGACTTCAACTCTCTCCCTCTTTCTCTCTCTGTCTTTCTACCTCCCTCCCTCTCTCTCTCTCTCTTTCTCTCCCCCTCTTTCTCTCTCTCTCTCTCTCTCTGTCTTTCTCCTCCTCTATCTTCTCTCTCCCTCTCTTTCTCACTCCTGCTCTCTTTCTCTCTCTCCCTCTCTCTGTCTTTCTCTCCATCTTTCCCCCTCTCCCTCTCTTCTCTCTCACTCTTTCTCTCTCTGTCTCTCTCTTTCTCTCTTTCTCTCTCTCTCTCTGATTCTCTTTCTCTCTGTGTCTTTCTGTTTCTTCCCCCCTCTCCCTCTCCCCCTTTTTCTCTCTCCCTCTCCTCCTCTCTCTTTGTCTTTCTCTCTCCCTCCCTCTCTGCCTTTCTCCCCCTCTCTTTTTCTCTCCCTCTCTTTCTCCCTCTCTCTATCTGTCCATCCATCCATCCATCTATCCATCCATCCACCCATCCATCCATATATTTATCTGTCTGCCTGTCCACATTATCTACCTTCTGTCTGTCTCTGCCTCTCTCCCCTTTCCTCAGCTAAATTCACAGGCCTCCCTCCTCCGCAGGAGCCCTAATTTAAAATTGCGGTCCCGCTTTTGGAAGGGGCTCCTTAATGAAGGGATTGGGTGACTCTTCCTCCAACACCTTGACTTAGGTAAATACCAGCCGGGTCCAATTAATTGCCTTGAGCCCGGGAGAGAAATTCCGGAATCTAAGCAGCAAATCGTGTAGTGCAGTCCAGTTAAGGATAGCAAATCCGGCCATCTTATGTTTTGACATGTCTATTATTTATATGCAAATGCCGTCTTTTTGGTCCCTTTTCCTCCGTATTTTCAAAAGTCGAAGGCAGAGGACGCTGTGCGCAGGCAGCGGGGGGGGGGGGGGGGGGGGGGGGGGGGGGGGGGGGGGCATGAGCCCTGGGGTTGGTGGTTTTGGGGAAATTGGCAGGTTAGCTGGGCCTCTCCTCTTGAAGAGGGTCTAAAGGACCACGTTGGGGGATCTGGAAGGAGATGGTTTCTCATCGGAGCCTTGCAAAATTTGCTAGGATGTCAGAACTCAAGGATAACAGAGCTGGAGGGGGACCTCGGAGGTCTTCTAGTCCAACCCCTAGTTCAACCCTTACAGACAAAAGGCTGTCCAGTCTCTTCTGGAAGACCTCCAGGGATGGCGCTCCCACAGCTCCTGGGGGGAAGAGGTTCCACAGGTTAACTGAGCTGGGAGTATAGAACAACTGAGTCGATCTGGGTGGTTTTCTTACAGACATTTCACGACCCAACTAGGGAACATTATCAATGCTAGAAGGGAGAGGGGTTTGCAGAGAGGAGGAGGAGGAGGAGAAGAAGGAGGAGGAGTGGTGAAGAAAGAGAGGAGGAAGAGGAGGACTGTGGGGTCCTTGATGCTATTCCAGCTTCATGATTTCCTTGCAGATGTTTCATGACCCAACTAGGTAACATCAGCAGTGCTAGAAGGAGTTGGCTTTTTGAGTGGGGAGAGGAGGAGGAGGAGAAAGAGAAAGAGGAAAAGAATTATTTTAATTACCCAATTAGGCTGACAAGAATATTTACGAAAAACAAATTACAGGGAGTCCTTGACTTACAACCCCAGTTGAGCCCAACATTGATGTCGCTCAGTGAAACAATCGTTTGATGAGCTTTGTCACCCAGCTTACGACTTTCCTTGCTGCCATTGAACCCCTGCAGTCGTTAAGTTCAGTCACACAGTCATTAAACAAATCTAACTCCCAGAGGTTCCGCCAAAAGGGGAGGCGCGTGACCCCGTCGTAAATACGAGTCCCAATTGCCGAGCGTCCGAATTTGGATCTACGGGGTGGCGGAGGCTGCAAGGGCCCCTAGGTGTTGAAATCCCACCCTAAGCCCCTTCTTTTGCAGTGCCGTTGAGTCCTGTCGAACAGTCGCTAAACGAGACGGTCATAAGTCGAGGACGGCCCTACTGCCCTCGACTACTGGGGGAAGAAAGAGCTGCCCCATCGTTTCTCTCCGACCTGAGTGGTAGGAGAGGCACATAGATAGTGGGGGGCCATGTGGCCGGGCAGAAAACCCGGGCCGTCGGTGTGCGTTGATATCTAATTTTAATTAAAACCACCGGAGGACCCTGGCGCAGTTTCTCCTCCTCCGATGTGGCTGTTGTGGTGAGAAAGGGGGGGGGGGGGGCGCATCGCATCTCCTACGACGGAAATAATAATAGTAAATCCACAGTTAGCCAAACTCGAGTAGTTTTAATGGGTTGTTGCTTTGCAATTTTGCTGGTTGCCTGACGCAAAAAACACACTGTTAGCACATGTTCCTTTCCTTTATGGCGGACGGCGGGCGATAAATCTCCATTCTCCCAAACACGTCTGGAGCACAAGCGAGCATGAGGCTCCCAGCACACGGAGGAGATGGAATTGGGGGGGTGGGGGGTGGGGTTCAGCGGAGAAGGAAGAGGCCTCAGAGGTCTTCTGGTCCAACCTCCTGCTCAAGCAGGAGACATTAGACCTAATCAATCAATCAATCAATCAATCAATGAGAATAGAGCCAGAAGGGACCTTGGAGGTCTTCTAGTCCAATCTGCAGTTTAAGCAGGAGACCCCAGACCATTTCAATCAATCAGAATAGAGCCAGAAGGGGTCTTGTAAGTTATCTAGTCCAACCCCCAGCTCAAGCAGGAGACCCTAGACCATTTCAATCGATCAATCAATCACAATAGCAACAGTTTTTGACTTACGACCCCAACAGATCCCAGAACGTCTGTTGCTAACCGAGACAACCGAAAAAGTGAGTTTAGGACCATTCTTGCCACCGTGGCGAAGCAAATCCCCTGCGGTCGTTCAGTCAGTAACCTGGTTGTTAAGTGAACCCGGCTTCCCCCTTGAACTTGGCTTGTCGGACGGTCACAAAATGGGGATCGCTTAAACACCACCACCCCCGGGCCACTGCAACTGTCATAAACCTGAATCCATGGTCCAACATCCAAATGCAAATCATGGGAGACCCTGGCTGTTTAAGTGTGACCAACGGCCCCGAGTCCTTTGCCCTCGTCCGTACTAGTCCAAAGTCCATTTTTTCTCGTCACCTCTTCGAACGGTCGCTAAACGAATCGCTACAATATGAGGACTAGCCGCATCCACGAGCAGCTTAAGCTGATTTCGACGCTTGGAGCTGAAGTCTGGAGGGGAAAAGGCCGCGTTCAAAGCTATCGGGACACGGTTTGCAAATAAAACTCTCCTTGCGTCGGAGGGGCCATTAAGAGTGACCTCCTCCTGGCACAGATTTCCTGCCTGAGCTTTACAACTTAAACCGGTTGCAAGGTTGTGGTTTTATGGGGAGGGGTGGAAAAAATAACCTTGTGTGGTTTTGCATGAGGCCGAGTCCCTGGAGAGATTTTTAAAACATCCCCTGCCCACATATTTCAACGTGGGGGAAGCCCCCCCACGCCCCCTGCCCGGGTTTCAGAAAATCCACCATTCTAATGGCTGCTAGGAGGTGGCAGTTTTTCAGCAGGCGGAGGGGTAACCTTTTAATTTCTTTCTTTTTTAAAAAAAAACAAACATATATATGGTCACGGCAATTTTGCTGGCTGGTGTGTTTTTTCTTCCATGGTATTTTAAGGAGGCTTTTAGAAAGTAGAATTATAGGGCTGGAAGGGACCTCGGAGATCTTCTAGTCTAACCCCACTGCTCATGGTAGGAATCGTTATGCCATTCCAGACAAATGGTTGTCCAGTTTTTTGTTGAAGACCTCCAGTGATGGAGCTACTCACATCTTCTGAGGGCAAGCTGTTCCATTCATTCATCCATCCTTCCTTCCTTCCTTCCTTCCTTCCTTCCTTCCTTCCTATTCTATGTTCTATTCTATTCTATTCCATTCCTTATTCTATTCTATTTTCTATTCTATTTTCTATTCTATTATTCTATTCTATTCTAATTCTATTCTGTTCTATTCTATTCTATTATTCTATTCTATTCTTACTCTATTCTACATTCTATTCTATTCTTATTCTATTCTGTTCTATTCTATCCTATTCTACATTCTATTCTAATTCTATTCTATTATTCTAATTCTATTCTATTCTAATTCTATTCTATTATTCTTATTCTATTCTATTATGTTCTGTTCTTCACAAATAATAGGATGGAAGGGGAAAACCTCTTCAAAATTGCTTTATAAAAAACATCTTTATCGGCGTTTCGAAGGTGATTTTTGAAGTCCTGTTTGTTAAGAGGCATCTGCTTGGCTTTCCGCACTAGAAAAAAAAAATAACTTATAATCCGAAGCAGCTACTGGCAGCAAAGGTCTTAAGATCTATCTTCCTGGGGTCTGCCTGGCAAGTGGCATAGATTTTGTGTCATTTGATTGTATTTCACGAAAGATTTTGCAACCTGGAGTCGGGGTGCCTGGAAGTTTTAAAATCCCTGCGTGTCAAGAAAACATTGATTCCCGGTATGACTTATATAAAAACTTTACGAACAGAACAAAAAACCCCCGCTTCTCGGACGGTTGTTTTGAGATGCAGCAAGGAAACGATCAGGCTTTCATTCTTTATTTTTAATTTGTCTGGTTTTCTCTCTCTCTTCTTTTCTTTCTTCCTTCTCGTCAGCCTTTCTTTCTTTTTATTGAGAAGGGTTGATATATATCTTCTTCTCTTGATTGGAAAACAGAGAAATAAGCCCTGCTTTGAAAAAGAGAGGGTTTAAATTCACAGCTGGCTTAGTTATAGAAAAACATCTGGGGGGGGTGCGGGGAGAGGCCGGGCTGGCTGTGGAATTCTGGGAGTTGAAGTCCCCCCCCAGTTATCAAGGCCCCGAGTTTGAGAAACGTTGAGTTAGGAAATGCTTACAATTTCTTCCCTTCTTCCCAGACGTCCCTTGACTATAACAGAGCTCCTTCCCACTAAGGGAAACTGCACCAACAGGTGATGCTTACAAAATATAATCCTTCTTAAACCTTGAAGAAGGGCACCATGGATCCCACAGTTGTCGTCCTCCTCCTTCTTTCTCCTTCTCTCTCTTCCTCCTCCTCCTCCTCCTTCCCCTCCTTCTTCCTTCTGTTTCTCCTTTTCCTTCTCCTCCCCCTACTCCTTCCTTCTCCTCCTTTTCTCTCCTTCTCCTCTTCTCCTTCTTTTTCCTCCTTTTGCTCTCCTTTTCCTCCTTCTCTCTCCTTCTCTCTCCTCTCTTCCTCCTCCTCCCCCCTCTTCTTCTTCCCCTTCTTCCTCCTCCTCGTCCTCCTGTTTCTCCTTTCCCTTTCCTTCTCCTCCCTCTTCTTCTAACCCTCCTTCCTCCTTCCCCTCCTTCTCTCCTCCTCCTCCCACTCTTCCTCTTCTCCTTCCCCTTTTTCTCCTCCTCCTCCTTCTCCTCTCCTTCTCCTTCTCCTTCTTCATCTTCATCACACTTTCTCCCCCCCCCTCCCTTCTGGCAGAGTGGACAGGACTGGCCATGTCCGGAGTGGACAGCATCACAAGCCAAACCCCGAAGGCCAAGCAAAATCTTCTCTGGCCGCCCTAACTCGCCTCTGATTGAGATTAATAGAGATAAATATTTTTTGCACGCATTTTCATTAATCTGCGTCGGGGAGCTTAATCTTGCGGGGAGACCCGCGTGAGACGTGTTAATTGCAGCTGCACACGCAGATCCGATCTGTCACAAGTTTGCCAAAGAAGCCCACGTCCGTTCCGAGCCTCGCAAAACCTCAGGCTGCCTTTCTGCCAATTAAGATGCCAACGTGCCTCAAATCTGGGACAGGGAGGGGGTTCGTTTCGTTTTGAAGGC
>CM042845.1:8510769-8535769 GCA_023653725.1 Bungarus multicinctus | reverse complement strand
CCTGGGAATGGAAGGGCCAGGCGCCTTTCTGAAGGCAGCACAAACTGGAGCTGACATCCAGGGCTCCTGGATACATTGCTCTGGTGATTTACGGCCCTCCGTCTGCCTCAAGGCCCTGTTGTCTTCCATCACTTGCTGACCTCCATAATTTATTTTCCGTTCAAGTCAAGAGGCACAAGTGTTTCTCCTGGACTTCAGAAATATTCTTGTTCTCAGAAACTGCCATACTGGGTATGACAGCCTCAACCTGTCTTTCATGAAATAGAGAGAGAGTGTTGGAAGGGACCTCGGAGGTCTTCTAGTCCAACCCCTGTTCAAGCAGGAGACTCTAGATCCATTCTGGAAAAATGATCATCCAATCTCTTCTTGAAGACCTCCAGTGATGGAACACCCACAACTTCTAGAGCAAGGTTTTCCTTTCTTCTTTCCTTCCCTCCCTCCCTCCTTCCTTCCTTCCTTAGATCAATAGAGTTGGAAGGGAACTTGTAGATCATCTAGTCCAACCTTCCCTTGTAGGTCATCTAATCCAATCCTTCCTTCCTTCCTTCCTTCCTTCCTTCCTATCTTCTGACTGTCATGCATTTTATCTGTTTCAGAATCCTAGGGGAACCTCAGAGGTCTTCTAATCCAACCCCCTGCCAAAACAGGAGACCCTAGACCATTCCAGACAAATGACCATCCAGCCTCTTCTTGAAGACCTCCAATGATGGGCCACCCATGACATCTGGAGGGAAGCCCTTCTGTCTTTCTGTCTTCTCTATTACCTTCTTAAAATACCATTTTGGGCGATCTCACCCTGAGGGCAAGAATGCCACCCACTTCCTTCTCTCAGGAGAAGTCCCCTTCTTCTTAAACTCCCTCTGCTCTCCCCAAAAATCATAAAATAGCCTCTATCAACGGTATATTCTCTGAAGGAAGGCCCTCCCTCTGAAGGATCTGAGGTTAGGAGGCTTCTCCAGAAGCCCTCCTTATGTATTTTTTTTTAAGTAAGGCCACACCTACAGTCCTGCATCCAGTTTTGTTCACCACACTAGAAAAAAGATGTTGAGACCTTAGAAAGAGTACAGAGAAGAGCAACCAGGATGATGAGGGGATTGGAGGCTAAAACATACAATGAACAGTTGCAAGAACTGGGCCTGGCTAGTCTAGGGAAGAGAAGGACCAGGGGAGGCAGGAGAGCAGGCTTCCAATATTTGAGGAGCTGCCCTAGAGAGGAGGAAGGGGGTCAAGCTATTTTCTAAAGCACCTGAAGGCCAGAGAAGGAATAATGAATGGAAACTGACCAAGGAGAGATTCAACCTGGAAATAAGGAGAAATTTCCTGACAGTGAGAATAATCAATCCATGGAACAGAAGTTGCCCTCGGAAGTTATGGGAGCTTCATCATCTCTTGAGACTTTCAAGAAGAGACTGGAACAGCCATCTATCAGGAATGGTGTAGGGTCTCCTGCTTGGGAGGAGGCAGGGTTGGACTAGATGACCTACAAGGTCCCTTTCCACTCTGATTATCTGTTACCTGTCCCAGTTCCTCAGCAGGAGGGAAGTCCTCCACCCCAGTCTAGGTTCCTCCCCCAACTGGTTGGAGAAACAGTAGACCTGACCCAGAAAGGTTCTTCCCAGCTTTTTCTTCATCCCTATATATATATATATATATATATATATATATATATATATATATGTTTCCCCGCTAGCTCAGCAACCTTGGTGTCAGAAGCTATTACCCTGTTCCAGACAACTCTTGAGGAAACAAAGCAATAATTTACGGGATCTCAGATAAGGTCAGCCAGGGAAGACAAGGAAGAGGGCTTCCAAAGTCAAGCTATTTGTCATCGACCCAGCCGCCGTATTTCTTTTTTTGGGCAGCGGCTCCTGGACAGCCTTTATTATCTCTCATGAAAATGAGCTTTTCAGCTTTGATAAAAAAATTAATACAAGGAAAACGTCGACCTTTGGGGTGGCTTCATTGAATGTCAAGGAAGGCTGGCTGGAGAAGTTCTTTTTGTGTGTGTGGGGTGGTGGAATTTCATCCGAGAGACTAAATCTTCCCACCTCCCCTCACCAGGTGTGTCTGGGGTGGGTAAGAAAGCATGAGCCACTTACCTGTGGATGCTAATCGGCCCAGCCAGGTGGAACGTGGGAGTTTTCCACCCCAATCCTGTCCAGGAAGCCTTAGTTTGTTCTGAAAAGCAGGTGAGAAGCTGGTAGTTTTTTGTTTCTTTGTTTTTAATTGGAAGGGGAAGATTTAATGCTGGGGACCGCCATAAAACACACAGCCTGTTGTTTTTTTTCCGGAGAGGGGAGTGGAAGTTCTCCAAAGGACCCCTGAAGGTCAGAAACTCCACACCCTGGAGGCACAGCTGGGTTTTGAGCTTCTGAGAGGAGCTTCTTCTTTAGAACACACACACACATTCTGGGAGTTGGAAGGGATCTTGGAGGTCTTCTAGTCCAACCCCCGCCTGCTCAAGGCAGGAGACCCTAGATCATTTCAATCAATCAATAAAGCAATCAATCAATCAATCTTATCTGCCTCCAGAAGTTGTGGGTGCTCCAATAATGGAGGTTTTTTAAGGAGAGATTTGTCTGAAATGGTCTACAGTTTCCTGTCTGAAGAGGGGGTTGGACTAGAAGACCTCCGACGTCCCTTCTGGCTTTATTCTCATTGATTGATTGAGATGGTCTACAGTCTGTTTGAGCAGGGGTTGGACTAGAAGACCTCAGAGGTCCCTTCCAACTCTGTTATTCTGTTCTTCAATCTGCTGTGATTGGAGGACCCTGAGCTCAGGGGGAAGAAATCTTTTGTCACATTAAAGTCATATGGAAATACAAAGCTCCATTTCTTATTTATTCTCTCTCTCTCCCTCTCCCTCCCCCTCCCTCCCACCCTCCCTCCCTCCCTCTCTCTCTCTCTCTCTCTGTCTGCAAGCGTTATAAAAGGCATATAATGGGGATGCTGCAAATTAAACAAGTGTTTTCCTCCCAGCCTGACAATAATAAAATAAGAAGGAGCTGAGCCGGAAATTCTAATGTAAGGAAAAATAATGTCGGAGCTGAGCTGTGACAGGACTTAATGAAGATTTTACTAGAAGGTTTTCATCATATCGGTGGCAAAAGAGGGGGGGGGGGGGAAGGAGAGGAAGCAGAAAGTCAAAGAATGTGGAGCGTTAGATATAAATTTGCCGAAAGAAACTCCAGATATCTTGGCCGGCTGCCTTCGCTGCCATCAGGGTTGGCTTTCCGGGGCAGGAGCACAAGACGTTGGGCCAATGCCTTGCCGTCTTCAGAATTGCCCTCTCTTCTTCTTCTGAAGAGGAATTAAGAGGTCATTTGTGGTAGTCAGGATGCCGAATCACCAGGTTGGAAGGGACCCTGGAGGTCTTCTAGCTCAACCCCTGGCCCATGGCAAGAGATCAAATGGTTGTCCAGTCTCTTCTTCAAAACCTCCAAACAGTGATGAGCACTCACAACTTCTGGAGGGAACCCGGTTCCATCGATTAATTGTTCTCATGTCAAGTGATTTCTGCTTACTTTTAGATTGGATCTCTCTTTGATCAGCTTCTGATGGAGTCTTCTCCTTTTGGCTCTCCCAGCCCCACCGATAACCCAGCTTCGGAGCTGCCCCGAAGATGGAGGGTCCCTGCTTTTGTCTCCCCCCCCCCCCACTCTCTCTCTCTCTCTGTGTGCCTTCACGCCCCCTCTCCAATTCCCAAGTCAAAACAGCAACAAAAATGAATATGTATTAACAAAGTGCTTGATTAATTGCACTGTTCAGTGTGGATTCATCTTTTAATGATTATTTCCCTTTTTAATTAGAATTTATCTCTACCCCCAACCAGAGACAACTGGCTCAGAAGAGAGGCTTTTTTTAAATTTTGCTCTCAATTCCAGAGGAGGAGGAGGAAGAGGTAAGAGGAAGGTGGTAGGAGGTGGTGGAAAAACAGCAACCCCCCAGAATATCTGATGGATCCCCTCCGCCACCTCACCTTGCCCAAGAGAGTGGAGGAGAATTCTTTCTCTCTTCCATCCGATTCCCGTCCCTCCTTCCCCCTCCTTCCTCCCCCCCCCCCCCAAATCTGGGTTAGGAAACGTGCAAAACAGCTGGGATGAGAATTCAGGGTTCTGCAATTTTGAGACCTTCCTTGGCCAAAGAGCTGGCGGTTTTGGTGCAAGCTCACTTCCTTGCAATGTCTTAGAGCCAAGGTTTCGAAAACGTGGCCTGGTTGGGCCAGCAGGAGGGACCCTTCCCTTCCAGCACTGATGGTGTTGCCTAGTTGGGTAATGAAACGTCTGCATGAAGCTGAGAGACCCCCAAGCTGAGAGACCCCCAAGGACCCCACAAGTTCTCCCCCCCCCCACTTCCTTCTGGCATTGATGATGTTCCCTAGTTGGGTAATGAAACATCTACACAAAAACATGCAAGCTCAGAGAACACCAAGGACCCCACAGGCGTCCTTCTTCTTCCTCCTCCCCCCTCCTCCTCCTTCTCTTCTTCTTCCTCCTGCTCCTCCTCCTCCTCCCTGCAAACTCCATTCCTTTCTAGCACTGATAGTGTTCCCTAGTTGGGTAATGAATGCAAGAAAACAACCAAGCTAGAGAACACCAAGGACCCCACAGTCCTCCTCCTCCGCCTCTTCTCTTCCTCCTCCTCCTCCTCTTCCTCTCTTCCTCCTCCTCCCTGCAAACTCCATTCCTTTCTAGAACTGATGGTGTTCCCTAGATGGGTCACAAAACGTCTGCAAGGAAACCACCAAACTCGGAGAGCCCCAGGGCACCCCTCCAGCCTTCTCCCCTCCCTCTCCACCCAAACTGAAAACAAACTGGGACAAAGCCCCCCTCCCCTTTCCCCCACAGCCACCCAGATGGAGCTGAGGAGTGGTCTCTTCTGGGGTATGCTTCCCCTCTCCTCTAACCCTTGATCTGGCCCAGAGCAAGGCAAGGAATTAATTGCAAGGAGTCCAGGAGGCAGGGAGGAAAACGGATGGATAGGCTCTGGATGGGTCTCGTCCCTGGACGCCCCCCGCCCCTCCCCAACCCATGCAAGGAGGGTCCCGGAGCAGAAACCCCCCCTCCCATCCTGGCTTCCCTGGAACCCCCTTTTGCAACAGCTCTGAGCCTTAGATTGCCTTTTCCCACCGAATTTTGATTAATGGAGCCAGCTGCCACTGCCTCGCAGCCCCTTCGACTGACAGAAATCAGGGTAATCTGGTATTTAAATAGATTTTGGAACGAGTGTCGGTCGTTTGAGCCTGCAAATCCTGCAGGGCTCACCATCTGCTCCACGATAGCCCGGCTCTCGCAAAACTGGCATTTTTGGGGGGGTGGGAACGCAGGCGGCTGTAACAGTGGAGCTCCTGCATCTTCTCCCTCATTGGTCTGGAGGTGAAAAGTTACTATTATTATTATTATTATTATTATTATTATTATTTTCCTGGCCATTTTTGGATGATTGCTTTCCCTTAATATTCCCTCGGCGAAGAATGAGAAGTCCAGGGGGAAATTTCCAGGAGAGTGAGAACAACGAAACAGTGGAGCTATTTGTCTCCAGAAGTTGTGTCTGCTCCATCACTGGAAGGTTTTTTAAGAAGAGATTGGATAAGCCTGGTGTCCAAAATAGAGTTTCCTGCTTGATCAGGGGCTGGACTAGAAGACCTCCAAGGTCCTTTCCAGCCCTATGAGTCTTTGATTTGCAGAAAGATAGCTGAAATACATGGTGGAGGGAGAGAGGAAGGACAGAAAGGAAGGCGGAAGGAAGGAAG
This sequence comes from Bungarus multicinctus, assembly GCA_023653725.1. Lineage (NCBI taxonomy): Eukaryota > Metazoa > Chordata > Lepidosauria > Squamata > Elapidae > Bungarus > Bungarus multicinctus. The sequence continues at coordinate 8,530,017 of CM042845.1, read as the reverse complement.
GAAGGAAGGAAGGAAGGAAGGAAGGAAGGAAGGAAGGAAGGAAGGAAGGAAGGAAGGAAGGACAAAAAGATGGATGGATGAATTGAAGACAGGAAGGAAGGACAGAAAAATGGATGGATGGATGGATGGATGGAAGGAAGGAAGGAAAGAAGGAAGGAAGAACAGAAAGGTGGAAGGAAGGACAGAAAGATAGAAGGAAGAACAAAAAGATGGATGGATGAAAGGAAGGAAGGGCTTTCCAACAGAAGTTGTGGGTGCTCCATCCCTGGAGGTTTTCAAGAAGAACCTGGACAGCCATTTTGTCCAGAAATGTTACGGGGTCACCTGCTTGAGCAGGGGGTTGGACTAGATGACATTTGGAGGTCCCTCCCAGCCCTGTGATTCTATAATTCAATGAGTCAGTGGGACGGCCTGCCTTCAGAAGTTGCTGGCGCTCCAGCACCGGAAGTCTTCAAGAAGAGGTCGGGCAGCCATTTGCGTGAGGGTCTCCAGCAGGTTGGTCTAGAAGACCTCTGAGGTCCCTTCCAGCTCTGTTACTCTGTGCATCACCTGTGTTTCCTGCCTTGACCAGCTGCTTCAAGGGGAAAGTCAATGCAGCCTGGACAGAGGCGGCCTGGAAATGGGGCCCTGGGAATCCCCCATGAGAAGGACAGAATAAAATCTCACCATCTTAAAGATTTGATCCGCTGAAGGTTCTCAACAAATTCCTCGGTTTTCAAGCTGACCGGCTGCCTTTTTGACTTGGTCCAAAAAGCACAACTTGGATCCCACCCAAACCATGTGCAGCCTTTTGTCGCTCGGCCAAAGGCAGATTCGCCTCCCTTCCTCTCTGGAAGCCCCGGGAAGGTTTTTTGCGCAAAGCAGGGACACCAAAATTAGCCAGCCTCCAGCTTCTCACGTCCACCTTGCACAATCCGATGCCCAGGGAGCCCGACTGCTCATATTTGCAAAGGGGCTAAATTTTTACACACACACACACACACACACACACACACACACACACACACACACACACACAAACACACTACAGCCAAGCAAATGTGTGCCTTGTGCAGCCTACACGCCACAACATGTTTTTTTTAAAAAACCACAGCCCTTTATTCTTCCAGGGCCTCGTCTATAACCATGCCAGTAATGGAATACCCGAGTCGGAAGGGACCTTGGAGGTCTTCTAGTCCAACCCCCTGTTCAAGCAGGAGAGTCCCTAGACCATGCTGCACACAGGGGTATCTAATCTCTTCTTGGAAATCTCAAAGGTGTTAGCTGGCTGGGGAAGGAGTAAGAGGGAGAAAGGGAGGAAAGAGAAAAGGAGGGAGGGAAGAGGAAACCTGAAAGGAGCGAGGAAAGGAAGGAGAGGAAGGAAAGAAGGGAGGGAGGGATGGAGAGGGAGGAAATATGAAGGGAGGGAGGGAGGAGGAAGGAAGGAAGGAAGGAAGGAAGGAAGGAAGGAAGGAAGGAAGGAAGGAAGGAAGGAAGGAAGGAAGGAAGGAAATTTTGTGAGCACAACGTCGAAAGGCAAGGTGTTCCATCCATCCATCCACCCATCCATCCATCCTTCTGTCCATCCTGTATCTTATTTATGTATCTCAGAATCATAGAATCACAGAGATGGAAGGGACCTTGGAGGTCTTCTAATCCAACCCCCGTATTCAAACAGGAGGCCTTCATCCATTCTGGACAAAGGGCTGACCAACCTCTTCTTAAAAACCTCCAGTGATGGAGCAGCCCCACCTTCAGGTGGCAAACTGATGAATTGTTTTCACACTATCAGGAAATTCTTCCTTAATTCCTTGGAGGATGGAGAGATGGAGACGGGGAGATGGAGGGAAAAATAAATGAAGAGGTGGAGAGAGATGGAGAGATGGATAGAGAGGTAGATGGAAAGACAGACAGACAGAGAGATAGATGGAGAGATGGATAGAGATGGAGGGAGGGAGGGAGGGAGGGAGAGAGGTACTGTAAGTATGTATGTACAGTATGTATATATGTATAATATGTATGTATGTACTGTATGTGTTGATGTACAGTATGTATGTACAGTATGTACGCATGTATATATGTATGTATCAATGTCTGTATGTATGTACAGTATGTATGTATCATATGTATGTATGTATCGCTGTATGTATGTATGTACATATGTATATATCATATGTATCAATGTATGTACAGTATGCATGTATCGATGTATGTATGAATATACAACATGTATGTATATATGGATGGATGCATGGAGAGATGGAGGGAGAGAAGAAGGGATGGATGGGTAAATGGAGAGACAGAGGAACAGATGGAGAGCTAGATATGCAGACATGGGCGGCATATAAATTTAATAAATCATTCTTGCTGCATTATTATTTGAGGCAGATTCTTGGCTGCTGCTGGCCTCTCTCTCTCCTTCTTTTTCTCCTGCTGTCCATCTCCTTTCTCTTCGCTCTTGGTGGCGTTTGCTGAAGTTCAGTGAACAAACCTCCAGCTCTGTTTTTGCCAGGTGAGCAGAGTGACTGACACCTGTGCTTGCTCGGCTTCGGGATTTGGAGTCCGGTTGGGTGGCGGCTGCCAACAAAGATGGCAATCACCGGGACTGAGAAATACTTCCAGGGTGGCAGGGGGTCTGGCCTGAATCCCTTTATCTCCATGAAGGGGGAAATCTGGATCATCTCAAGAGGTCCCAATGTCAAAGAGAGAGCCAACCTCGAACTAAGGAGGAATTTCTTGACCGTGAGAACGAGGGAAAGGTTTGCCTCCAGCGGTTGTGTGTGCTCCATCACTGGAGGTCTTTGAGAAGCCAGGTGGCCATTGGACTGGTATGGTGTAGTAGGGTCTCCCGTTCAAACTGGGGGTTGGACTAGAAGACCTCCAAGGTCCCTTTTGACTCTGCTACTCTATAATCCCTGATCAATTAATCAGTGGAAGCTGTGGGTGCTCCATCCGTGGAGGTCTTCAAGAAAAGGCTGGGCAGCCATCTGACCAGGGTGGTCTAGGGTCTCCTGCCTGAGCAGGGGGCTGGACTAGAAGACCTCCCAGGCCCCTTCCCAGCCTTGTGCTTCTACGATTCTCCTGTTTGGGTCAAGAGCTGGACATCTGTGAGGCATCTGGAGGGGCAGTTCCTTTTTCACCATCCCTGGGATGGCGAGGGCAGCTTTTTGGCAGCCCAACCCTCTCGGTTTTGGCAGGGGGCGCATGGCTGGAGTTTATTGGAAGCCGCTTACTGTGCCTCTCTCGCCTGGGCAAGGAATTAATTGCAAGGGGGGGGGGGGGGGGGGCGTTGATGACATTTGACAGCCTCCCCCCTTTCGGTTTTAGAAGAATATTCTCCTGGGATTTAAGTGCCAGAGAAGGTGGTCTGTATGTGTGTGTGTATCCGTCCTCTGGCTGGCAGATCTTGGCACAGCCGCCCTGGCACTGACCCGTTCTCTCGCAATAAAAGGATTGCCAGTTGTTCCTCTTTCGTTTTCAAAGAGGGTTTTTTTTTTCAGAGCACTTCCCAAAAAGAGAGGCCTCCTTGGGAAGATCAGAATAACAAAGCGGGAAGGGACCTTGAAGGGCTTCTAGTCTGACCTGGCTCATGCAGGAGACTCTGCACTAGTCTGGATACATGGCTGCCCAGGCTCCCCTTAAAGTCCTCCAGGGATGGAGCTCCCACAACGCCTGGAGGGAAGCTGTTCCATCCCTCCGTCCCTCGGTCTCTCCTGTATCATCTCTCTCTCTCTCTCCATCCATCCAGCTATCTAGCTATCTGTCTATTTCTTTTGTCTCTCTCTCCCTCCCTCCCTCCCATCCATCCATCCATCCATCCATCCATCTTTCTTTCTTTTATCTCTCCATCTATCTATCTATCTATCTATCTATCTATCTATCTATCTATCTATCTATCTATCTATCTATCTATCATAGAAGGGCTGGAAGGAACCTTAGAAGTCTTCTAGTCCAGCCTGCTGCTCAAGCAGGAGGCGCTCTCCCATTTCAGACAAATGCCTGTCCAGTTTTTTCTTAAAAACCTCCAATGTTGGAGCAGCCACAACTTCTGGTGGCAAGCAGTTCCCCTGGTTAATTGTTCTCATTGTTAGGAAATTCCTCCTTAGTTCCAGGCTGCTTCTCTCCTTGCTTAGTTTCCACCCATTGCTTCTCGTTCTGCCTTCTGGGGCTTTGGAGAATAGCTTGACTCCCTCTTCTTTGGGGCAGCCCCTCAGATATTGCAGGTGAATGCATGTGGGGAAAACTGTCCCTAAACACAGACTATCGACAGTCAGGATCCAGAAGACAACCTCCTCCTCCTCCTCCTCTTCCAAAGACCCCCAAGAAGGTCATCTGCTCCAAGCTGTAATGTGGGTGGGTGGGGGCCCCCCATATAATTTATCCCCCTGCCTCATATCTAAACTTTTCAGACCGGAGTTTTTTAAGTGATTTGTTCTCTCTTCAGATTGATTTAGCTTCCTATTTGGGGAATCGGGGAATTGCATATGATAGGGGGAGAAATCTAGACGGGTTTTGAAGGGAGGGAAAAAATAGATTTTATTTAAATATATATTTCCCTCTCTCACCGGCGCAATCCAGCGGGGAGTTGTAGATTTTTTTAGCTGCTCCAACTGCAATGTCTGACTTCTTTTATTTTTCACATTGCCCCAAAGTGGTTTCATTAGGGGGGGGGGGGGGGGGGGGGGGGGCTGCATTCTTTTTTCAAATCAGCCCCATTGCAAACCCCTCTCCTTTTTTTTTGAGCTTCCCCCTCCCCCCGTTTCCAGGAATTCGTATTGCAGGCAGTCCTCAATTTACGACTGAAACAGAGCCCAACGTTTCTGTCGCTAAGCAGCCGCCCTGTCCCCGCAATCCCCTCCCCCCCTTTGGCGACCTTAACGATGGTGGCCGTCAAGGCCATAAAACGGGGTAAAAGTCATTTAACCCACGTCTCACTTAGCAACAGAAGTCTGGGGCTCAACTGTGGTCATAAGACGAAGATTACCTATGTATGCATATATGTGTATATATATTTGTGTGTCCACTTGGCCAATAAAGAATTCCATTCTATTCTATTTATTCTATTTTATTCTATTTTCTATTCTATTCTATTCTATTCTATTCTATTCTAATTCTATTCTATCCTGTTCTGTTCTATTTATTCTATTCTATTATTCTATTCTTTCCTATTATATTCTAATTCTATTCCATTCCATTCTATTTGTGTCTGTATACACACATATGTATATACCTATATACATATATGTACGTATATACAGTATATACATACGGGATACACACATTCATTCATTTTAAACAATTATATGTATGTATGTGTGCGCGCGCGTATAACATTATTTTTGAAATGAATATCTGCAAACTCAGACAATCTTCCTCGTGGGAAGGGAAAAGCTGGTCATTTAATTTTTTCTTTTATTTCCTTTCGATTAAAGGGAGTGGGGGCAGAATGAAAAAGTGGTCCTCTGGTGCCATCTAGTGGCCGAGGGCAGGCCCTGCCACCCACAGGGATGGGGTCACACCTGGTCTTTGAAGGAGTTGGGGGAGAGAGGTGGGGCTTGGGGAAAAAAGCCACCTCCCCCCCACGGCTCTCAAGAATTGATCCCAGAAAAGAAAGGATGTTTTGGTGCCAGGCCACGTAACATTTCTTTGCAATCTGCAAGGTTTCCCTGACTTTAGGCAAGGATGACCCTTCATCCTTCTTGCCAGCTGGTGTGTATTTTATAGAAGAGGAAGGGAAGGAGGGAGGGAGGGAGGAAAAAGAGAGAAAGAAGGAGAGATGAAAAGGAAGGGAGAGAGGGAGGAAAAGAATGGAGGGAGGGAGGGAGAAGGGAAGGAAAATGAGAAAGAAAGATGGATGGATGGAAGGAAGGAAGGAAGGAAGGAAGGAAGGAAGGAAGGAAGGAAGGAAAAACAGGGAGGGAGAAAAAAGGAGAAAGAGAAAGAGAGAAGGAGAGAGAAAAAGAAAGGAAGGTAGACAGGGAAGAGGAAGAAAGGGAAAATATGGAGGGAGGGGGGGGAAAAGAAAGGGAAAAGAGAGGAAGGAAGATGGAAGGAAGGAAGGAAAGGGAAAGGAGTGGGAGGAAGAAAGGAAGGAAAAAGAGAAAGAAAGAAGGAAGAAAAAACAGGGAGAGAGGGAGAGAGAGAGAAAAGGAGAAAGAGAAAGAGAGAAGGAGAGACAAAAAGAAAAGAAGGTAGAAAGGAAGGGAGGGAGGAGGAAGGAAGGAGAAAGAGAGAAGGTGAGTAAAAGGAAGGAAGGAAGGGAAGCAAGCAAGCAAGCAAGAAAGGGCTCATACAACCCCCTTGTGCAACCTCCTAACAAGCAACCTCCAGGGGAGAATCCGGATTCCCTTCACAACAACCCGTGTGTGCAACTAATTTAACCCCTGCAGCGACTCACTTAACAACGGCGGCCAGAAAGGTCGTAAAATGGGGCAAAGGTTCCCCTTAGGAAGTAACGCCCCCCCCTCCCCTTTCCTTGACCCCTTGGGTTGGACTAGAAGACCTCCGAGGTCCCTTCTGACTCTGTTCCCCCCACCCCCCCAGGTTCTATGCTCTTCTGGGCTCCCATGACCCTCCTCCTCCCTCCCGGGACGTTTTGTCAAGGGGGAGGGAAGTCCTGGAGGGGCGCGTGGGGGGGTGGGAGAGACCCCACCCCGTCTCTGTCCAGGCCATTAATTCCGCCTGCTCAAAATTAACCTTGGAAGGAGGCGAGTAACTCCGTCCATAAAAAAGTGCTGATTAAAGCTCTTTTGTTGGAATTCGATTCCACTTAAAGGCTTGGCGCCCGGCCCAGCCTTGCATTAACAGAGCCACGGATACGCCAGGGCTTCCTGTTGTACGTGGTGGGGTGTGTGTGTGTTTGTGTGTGTGTAAGGGGAGAAAGAATCTTTTCAATTAGAAAAAAAAAAGAAAGCTAATGAAGCCCCCCCCCACACTCCCTCCTCCCCCTCCCTCTCCCCCTTCTGGGCGCCTTTTAAAGCAAGAATTTGTTTTAAGGAACTCTTAACAAAGTGCACTCTCTCTTTCCTTCCTTCCTTCCTTCCTCTGTCTCTCTGCCTCGCTCTCTCCTTCCTTCCTTTCTTTCTTTCTTTCTGTCTCTCTGTCTCTGTCTCTCTATCTCTCTCTCCTTTCTTCCTTCCCTCCCTCCTTCCTTCCTTCTTTTTCTTTCTATCTGTCTGTTTCTCTGTCTCTATCTCTTCCTTCCTTCCTTCCTTTCCTTCCTCCTACCCTCCCTCCTTTCTTCCTTCCCCTCTGTCTGCCTCACTTTCTCCTTCCTTCCATTCATTCATTATTTATTTATTTATTTCTGCCTCTCTCTCTCTCTCTCTCTCCTCCTTCCTTCCTTCTACCCTCTCTCCCTCCCTCCCTCCTCTTTCTTTCTCTTTCATTCTTTCTTTCTTTCTTTGTCTATGTCTCTCCTTCCTTCCTTCCTTCCTTCCTTCCTTCCTTCCTTCCTTCCTTCCTTCCTTCCTTCCTTCCTTCCCTCCCTCCTTCCTTCCTTCCTTCCTTCCTTCCTTCCTTCCTTCCTTCCTTCCTTCCTTCCTTCCTTCCTTCCTATCCTTCTCCAGGCTCTGAGCTCTTACATAACAGCAACACCAATTTAAACTTCCCAGCAAGAAACAAAACTATTTAAATAAAGCCCCCAACTAGCAAAATCCCTCGTTCGTTCATCCTTCTTGACAACGGTTTTCATCATCTGTTTTCAAACCCAGCAAGGTTTTAGCCGCATCATCTCTTCTTTAAACCCTTTCAGGTGTGGTGCCACAACTGGCCCCCCACAACTCAAGGTGACCTCAAACGGAACCCAAAAAAAGTCCCATTGGGAATACAGGTAGTCCTCGGTTTACAATGCTTCACTCAGTGACCAAAGTTCAAAGTTACAACGGCAATATAATAATTTGTATTATAACATTCCTTACCTCATCATAAATCCATCCAATGATAATACATTGTTATGTTGTATTCTCTATAATTCTATTATCCTTATATTATAAAATTATCTAAAATATTTTGTTTCCATATTTTTTTATCTAACCATTGATAAAATAAATCCTATATCTTTTAATATATTTTGCCTTCTTGTTCTCTAGTTTCAAATGTCAACTTACTCATTTCAGCACATTCCATTATTCATCTTTTGACTTTCTTGTCCCAGGCAATACTTTTTTATCTTCCCAAAGTTCCTGGGACAAGCAGTTCAACACTACAAAGGCCTCCATGCCAAGTTAATTTTATTGGATTACATCAGGTGTCCTCAAGGGTCATTTTCAGACCCTGCCCGGCTGGCAACATCTCCCACCGCCAAGATTCTTGCGATAGAAACTCTTGACAATAATTAAATCCTGTTTCCAGAAGCCGACATCTCTCCACGCCGGCACAAAAGAGGAATCAGGGCAGTTTGCTCGCGTCGGGAGATGAGAAATCAACCCCAAAGAGGAAGCCAATTGAAATATTAAATTATGCTAAGCAGGGACCAGTGCCAGGAAACGCTGAAGAAGCAGAGAGAGGCCTTAATTTTCTCATGATATGTCAGCTTGACTAGGGGCAGGCGGGAAATCTCCCTCCTGGCTCAGCACATGAGATGAGAGGCGACCCAAGAATCAGGAGGACAGGAGAAATCCAGAACTTCTCCTGCTTTGGAAGTCTTCCTTGGTGGGGACCCTGGAGAGGGTGCAGGGAAGAGCAACTAAGAGGATTAGGAGACTGGAGGATAAAACCTACGAAGAACGGTTGCAGGAATTGGGGATGTCTAGTTTAATGAAAAGAAGAACTAGATGGGACAGGATAGCATCTTCCAGTATTTGAGGGGCTGCCCCAAAGAAGAGGGAGTCAAGCTATCCTCCAAAGCACCAGAAGGCAGGAAGAGAAGCAATGGATGGAGACTAATCAAGGAGAGAAGCAACCTAGGATTAAAGGAGAAATTTCCTAGTGGACCAGTGGAACAGCTTGCCAGCAGAAGTTGTGGGTGCTCCAACACTGGAGGTTTTTAAGAAGAGTCTGGACAATCCCTTGTCTCAAATTGGTATAGGGTTTCCTGCTTGAGCAGGGGGCTGGACTAGAAGACCTCCGAGGTCCCTTCCAGCACTAGGATTCTATGACTCTGAGACAGATGGAGAAGATACACGACAAACGAATGGATGGATGGATGGATGGAACAGCTTGCCTGCAGAAGTTGTGAGTGATCCATCACCGGAGTGAAATTCTCCCACTGCTGACCAGAATGTTTAGGAGGTGGGGGGGCTGCTACACTTTCCTTCCACAGTCTTCCCAATTACACACCCTCCTGCCCTCTCCTCAAATTCTCAAAACCCACTTTTAGGGAGTAATCCATATGTGTGTGTGTGTGTGTGCGTGCGTGTATATATATATATAGAGAGAGAGAAAGAAAGAGAGAGAGAGTATATATATATATTTAAATTTATATTTAGTGGTTTTTACTTGACAGTCCTAGATGGTGTTATGAAAACTTCTGCTTCTGCAGATTTTGGGAGCAGGGGGTTGATCTAGAAGACCTCCCTGACCCCTTCCAGCTCTCCAGTTCTAGGAATCTAGGGTTTCAACGTCACGGAAGCCCCTTCTCCTTGACCCCCGTGGCTGGCTCTCTGTTCCTGGTGCTGGATTTGGCTGACTCAAAACCCTCTTAGCCTGAAATTAATTTCAGAGTGAGTCACTCTTTGCTCTTAGGAGACAAACTGGGTTTTAATCGGCGGCTCCGACTCCCCGAATACTAACTAGGTTTTCAGACCATGAGGGGGTGGGTGGGAGTGTGGGGAGGGGGGCTGTGTTGTTCCTTGCAACCATCTCAATTCTGGTTTTTCGATCCTTGAGATAGTCTGGTCCCCGAGCTGGTTGTTTTGGTGCCTGTTTAAAAATGGACAGTTTCAGGGACTGCCATGTCCCATCCCATAATAGTTTTGACCCTGGACCATTGGCCAGAGCGGCTGCATAAATCTGGAAAGTTTTTTGGTAGGACAGAAGCTCTCAAGTGGAGGCTGGACTCCTCCTCCTCTTCCTCTCCTCCCTCTCTCCTTCCTTCCTTCCTTCCTGTCGTCCTTCCATCTCCTTCTTTCTCTCTTTCTAACTCCCTTCTTCTCTTTTCTTTCCTTCCTTCCTTCCCTCCTTCCTCTTTCTCCTTTCTCTCTTTCTGCCTTCTTCCTTCTCTCTTCTTCCTTCCATTCATCCTTCCCTCCCTCCTTTCCTTTTTCTTCTATCTTCCATTCATTTTCCTTCTTTCCTTTTTTCTTCCTTCCTTCCTTCCCTCCTTCCTTCTTCCTTTCTCTCTTTCTGCCTCCTTCTTTCTCTTCTTCTTTCCTTTCATTCATCCTTCCATCCCTCCTTTCTTGTTTCTTCTTTACATCTTCTTTCTTTCTTTCTTTCTTTCTTTCTTTCTTTCTTTCTTTCTTTCTTTCTTTCTTTCTTTCTTTCTTTCTTTCTTTCTTTCTTTCTTTCTTTCTTTCTTTCTTTCTTTCTCATTTTGATTCATAGAGTTGAGTCCATTTCCATCCCGCCCCCCTGCTCAAATAACAACTCTCAGCAGCGAAAAGTGATTAAAACGCAAAATAAAACTTGTAAAATGTGATTGAAGCTCAGGACAAAAATTAATCAATAGCTCTCTGGAGAAGAGGGAGGGAGGGAGAGATCCTCGCAGGTTTTAAAAAATGCAGAAAAAGTGGGATCCGCCTGTCGTTCTCAGGGGAGCCCACTGCATGCGCTTGATGAGCCTTGTGGATTACAGGAAATGAAAAATGATTCTCTTTGCGCTTGTTAAAGGGGACACACTTCCTGGTGGCACAAATGATGCTGCTTAATTGTGCAGAGGAAACAGGAATCCAAAGGTTGTCATCATTGGGTTTTCCCTGGGGACCAGAAGATCAGAATTCCCAGGGAAAGCTCTTTCCAAGAACTTTGAAAAGGAGGGAGAGATGGGGGGAGGGAGGGAGGCAGGGATTATTGGATGGAGGGATGGATCAAACAACTTGCCTCCAGAAGTTGTGGATGCCCCATCACTGCAGGTTTTCAAAAAGAGACTGGGCATGTCTGGAATGGTACAGGGTTTCCTGCTTGACCAGGGCGTTGGACTAGAAGACCTCCAAGGTCCCTGTTTCTCTGTTCTACTGCAGCAATCTCCAAATTTGGCAATTTCAGGCTTTGTGAAGTTCAACTCCCAGAATTCCTCAGCCCTTTCTCTTGAATTGTCTAGGGTCTCCTGCTTGAGCAGGGGGGTTGGACTAGAAGACCTCCCAGGCCCCTTCGTATTCTAACCTTCTACATTCTAGAATGGTTTTCTCCAGTGAATTCCTCCCCCCACCATGGCGTGGCCAAAATAATTGAGAGGCAGTCTTGTGTTTTTTGCCTTCCAGGGACACATAGAGTGTCACCCATTCCATCACTGGCTTGTTAGAATAGGATAGGATAGGATAGGATAGGATAGAAGAGAAATGAAGGGAGAATTGAATAGAATAAAGAATAGATTAGAATAAAATAGAGAAGAGAAGAGAAGAGAAGAGAAGAGAAGAGAAGAGAAGAGAAGAGAAGAGAAGAGAAGAGAAGAGAAGAGAAGAGAAGAGAAGAGAAGAGGAGAAGAGAAGAGAAGATAGAACAGAAGAGAGAAGAGAAGAGAATAGAGAGAATAGAATAGAATAGAGAATAGAATAGAATAGAGAAAAAAGAGAAGAGAGCAGAGAAGAGAGAAGAGAAGAGAATAGAGAGAATGAATAGAGAATAGAATAGAGAAAAAAGAGAAGAGAGAAAAGAGCAGAGAAGAGAGAAGAGAATAGAGAGAATAGAATAGAATAGAGAAAAAAGAGAAGAGAAGAGAGAAGAGGAGACAAGAGAGCAGAGAAGAGAATAGAGAGAATAGAATAGAATAGAATAGAATAGAGAAAAAAGAGAAGAGAGAATAGAATAGAATACAGATCAGAACACAATTCTTTATTGGCCAAGTGTGATTGGACACACAAAGAATTTGTCTTTGGTGCATAAGCTCTCAGTGTACATAAGAAAAAATAAAATGCATTCGTCAAGAATCTTAAGATGCAACACTTAGTGATAGTCATAGGTTACTAATAAGCAATCAAATCATACTAGGAAAACAAAGAAAAGCAATATCAATTGTAAAGACACAAGCAAAACTGTTATAGTCATAAGTGGGAAGACGTAAGGACTAGGAAGGTTGAGAAGAAGAATAGTAATACAGTCTTAGTGAGTAATTTGCTTTTATGGCACCCCATAACCAGGTGGCTTCTACAAGCTCTTTCCTGACTCTTTTTTCCTGACTAATCACCTTTCAACTTTAGCAGAAGGGTTTGTTTGGGTAAAATTTGACAAAGAGTCTTCCAATCTCTTGATTGACAGGTGATTCTTCCTCCCACGTTTTACTCGTCCTCCTCACGTGCTGACCCTCTCCTCCTGTTTTCTCCTTCTCTCTAGTGTCTCTACGGCTGTTACGTCCACTCGTCAATCATCCCCACGTTCCACCGAAGGTGCTATTGGCTGCTTCAGGTAAGACAGGTGCCAGGTGCCCGTTTATCAGGTGGATGGATTGGACTTGCTGTGGGTTTCTCCCCATCCCCAAAAAAGTCTCTGTGTGTGTGTGTGTGTGTGTTTTTTTTTTTTCCCTCGCGTCGTTTCTCTGCCCTCGGTTGAAAAGTTTGCTGCCGTTTCTGTGATTTCATTGCGCTTTAATTCTTGGATTTCAATCGAACTGACGGTGTTTGAATTTGTTCGCTTGTTGGAAGAAAAGGTGAAAATACAGCAAAAAAAATTGCTGTATTTGTATTTTAGTTTCCACCCCGCCCCGCCCCCCAAAAAAATCGGCTGTTTTTGAGAACCTGCTTGTCTTGCTCTACTACGCCGAGTAGTGACTTATGTATTTTCGCTGCCATGGGGAGAGTTGCAAGGGTTTGCTGCTGACTGAGTAGATTTTTTGTAGGGCCGCGGTGGCTCGGTGGCTAAGACTGAGTTGAGCTTGTCGATCAGAAAGGTTTTGGAGTGTGCAGAAATGGACAGGCTACCACTGGGACTTAAAAACAAAGAGGAATCAGATTATTATGAGATTTGAAATCACTGGTACAATTGGCTGGAAGGGAGACATGAAAACAAGAAAACAAAGTCAACTAATAAGGTAGAACAGAAGCTATTAACATTATATGTAATTATGTAATAATTATAATTACATATAATCTAATTATATGTAATGTATAATTAAATGAAACTTTGTGTTGTATGTCAAAGTAATAACTGTGAATGAGTATTCTAACATAATTTGAGAGATGTCAGATTGAGGGAACACTGTTTGGCCTAAGTTGTGACAAGTGGAATGTTTGCTTTTATTGTATTTGTATACATTTGTTTAATAAAATATTTTTATTTTTTAAAAAAGAGAAAGAAAGAAAGAAAGAAAGAAAGGTCGGCTGTTTGGTGGTTCGAATCTCCAGCGCCGCGTAAGGGAGTGAGCTCCCGTGACTTGCTTCTGCCAACCTAGCAGCTCAAAAGCATGTAAAAGCCAACCTAGCAGCTCAAAAGCATGTTAGCTTCTGCCAACCTAGCAGCTCAAAAGCATGTAAAAGAAATGCAAGTAGAAAAATAGGCACCACTTTGGTGGGAAGGGAAGAGCGTTCCATGTGCCTTCAAAGGCGTTTAGTCCTGCCGGCCACGTGACCAAGGAGACGTCTTCAGACAGCGCTAGCTTTGTAATGGAGATGAGCACCGCCCCCCAGAGCCAGAAATGAGTAGCACGTATGTGTGAGGGGAACCTTTATCTTTACCTTTAAGTAGATTTTCCTCCACCAAGACCTGCAGAGAGCATCTTCTAGTAAAAGAAGACCCTTCCGGATTGGTGAGATTTGGAGGTGGGTGTTGTGGTTAGCCGGCAGCAGGTATGGATGGCTGAGGAGAGCGAGGGCTCAGATGAGGGGCCAGGATCATTAGGGAGTGGACTGCTGCCTTCAGAGATTGTGGGGGCTGGCAGCAGTGAGGAAGAGGTTCCCGAGGAGCCTGTGCCAAGTGCGCGTGCGTGCAGGGCTGCTCGCAGGAAAGAGCAGCCACAGCAGCATGGGCAACTCGGGAGTAAGGCTGCAAGGTGATGGCTCCTCCTTCAAGAAGATAAAAGCCAGCTGTGAAAGGAACGTACTTTGCAGAAAGCAAAGACGTTTTGAAACTCAGCCTCGTGGACATTCTAGTATCCTGAGTTTGTATTTGAAGATTCTTGTATTGCAAATTATTTCTTGTCTGTTATCTTTTGGCAAGTCTCACACAGTTTGGCAAGGCCTGTGCTTATCACAGCTAATTATTTTGTAAAAGCATTACAAGGTTTCTGTTCCTTTGGGATTGCGTTTGATTTGTTGGAAAAGGACGTGGGTCAGAACAGTGGGTGGCTGAAGGTCTGAGGAACAAGGCTAGGAAGGAGATGACCACCAAGTGGTCAAATGCGAGGATGTGCCAGGTGTGGAGTTTGGGGTCATAGACCCCACCCGTCGTTCTTTTCTGGGCCCTGGGCCCCTTCACCCTTCCTGTTCTGACCTAGACCTTCCCAAGATCATGAAGCCGACTCTTCATCCACGATAAAACCCCTTTTATTTAGGCTAAAGGGAATTCCGCCCCAGCAAAGTCCTGGCAAACAGTCTTTCAAGAGATTTCACAACGACAGACCTTCATCAGGCTTCGAGAGTTGCCAGGCCGATATCTTTCAGACGCCACGCTGTAGCAGCAATGACTTGGCAAGAAGTCAGGAACAAACTGGGTTTTATGGAGAAGAGGAGGAGAAGGAGGAAGAGGAGGAGGAAAAGGGGAAGATGAAGAAGGAAGGAGAACGAAGGAAGGGGGAGAAGGGAAGAGGGGAAGGAAGAAGGGAAGGGGGAAAGGAAGAAGGGAGGAGAAGGAGGGAAGGTGAGGAAGAAGGGAGGAGGAGGAAGAGGAGGACAAATGTGGGATTCTTGGTGCTCTCTGAGCTTCGTGGGTTTTTTGTAAACATTTCATGACCCAACCAGGTAACATTATCAATGTAGAAGAGAGTGGGTTTTGCAGAGAAGAGGAGGAGGAGGAGGAAAAGAGGAAGGGGAAGGAGAAGCAATGAGGGGGAAGAAGGGAGGAGGAGAAGGAGGAGGAAGAAGAAGAGAAGGGAGAAAGGAAGAAGGAAGTAGAAGGAGTGAAGGGAAGGGAGGAGGAGTGTGGGCTCTTTGGTGCTCTCTAGGTTGTCTTCTTGCAGACATTTCATGACCCAACTAGGTAACACCATCTGTGCTAGAAGGAAAGGGTTTTTTTTTGTTTTGTTTTCTGAGAACGGTCTCATAATTCAGTATATAAAGCAGCATTAAGGCCTCTCATGACCTTGGATCCCGTCCCTTCTGCCGGTGCAATCTTGACCCTACACGTTTTGCTTTAGTGTAGATTCCTGCTCCGAGCTGGGGGGGGGGACGAGGGCTGGTCTAGATGTACTCAAAGTCCCCTTGCGACTTGAGGTCCCACCAGGCTGTGATCAGCCTCCTTCTGATCTTCAGACAGTCGCGTTTTCAAAAGGCCGGAAAACAATTTAAGCACGAGGATAACGTTTTCAAAGGAAGAGTGTCCTTCACAACACTTTTGGTCGAAGTTTCTTTTTATTTTATTTTATTTTTTTAAATTAATATTCTCTTTAGGTCTCTCCCCGCAACACACACACACACACACACACACACACACACACATAGAAGATAATGGCAAGAAAAATCTGCATTGTGCAAAAGTGGCGCCACCAGCCTCACTTCCTTGGTGCAGCTACGCCTGTTGTGCTGTCTCGGTTTCAGCGCGCAACCGAAATGCACCAGGAATGTGGCAAGGAAGAGCTGAAGGGCCAAGGTGAACCAAGGACACTTTTGACCCTCCGTGAAACATCCCAGGGTCTCTAATCAAACCAGGTTTCCCCCTTAGGCAAGAAAAAATAAACAAAGCCCAAATGCCTATTAAGTCAAACTTGGCTCAACAGAAGTAATTGTGAGAGGCACTTTGCAATGGAGTCAACTAGGGGACATCATCGGTGCCAGAAGGAAAACCCTCATCTAGAACCGTAGGGCTGGAAGGGAACCCCGGAGGTCATCCAGTCTGACCTCCTGCTCAGGGCAAGCGACCTAGCCTGTTGTCTGGAACCTGTCCATCATTGTCCAGTCCAAGATGCCCCCTTCCCAGACCCCTCCTTTGTCTTTCCTTCCCTCCCGCTTCTCTTGACCTTCCATCTTTATCCGAGAAACAAGGAAATCTTTTTTTTTTTCCCTTACGCAATCTTCTCAGAGTGGAGGAAAAAAGACTAGGGAAGGCCCACCCACCCACCCAATTTCACATTCTGCAGGTGTAGAAGGCTGCCTTTGGCTCCCAGGTAACCACCTGCAGTTCCCGGGAAAAACAAAGCGGAAAAGCAATTGCTGTGGAGAGAAATTATGGAATGGCAAGCTTCTCGCAGGCGAGCAGAGCCTCGGTTCTCTGCCTCCCCCCATCCTAAATTAAAAATCTTGGATCCTGGAGCCTTTGCAAAGAATGTTCAACACTGCAGCCTTATAGGGTTTCTGGGGAGGCTTCCCTGTCTTTGTGTTCCTCAGACTCACAAACACACACACACACACACACCTGGCACAGATCGCCAGCAAGGAAGCTACAGAAAAATTAAACCACCCCGGGGTTTTCTCCATTGCAATGCCGGGCTGGCCTCCTTGGCCAAAAGGCCGCCTTCTCCCCAGCAATCTGAGCCATAATGCAAAGCAAAATATAAAACAGAGCGGTTTTGCAATATTTGAGGGGGGGGGCTGTCCCCCAAGAAGAGGGAGGGGGTTCCTCTATTCTCCAGAGCCCCAGAAGTCGGGACAGATGGGAAAGAAAGAGAGAAGCAACCTGGAACTCATTTCCCGACAGTGAGACTGGCTAACCCGCAGAACCGCTTGCCACCAGAAAGGGTGAATGCTCCAACCCTGGAGGTTTTCAAGAAGAGATTGGAGAGCCATTTTGTCCCGAACAAGGGGGTTGGACTAGAAGACCTCTGAGGTCCCTTTCAGCCCTGCGATTCTATTGTAACCAGGGGAACAGCTTGCCACCAGAAGTTGTGGGTGCTCCATCGTTTAAAATTTTTAAGAAGAGATTCTTCTCATCCCCTCCTCCTCCTTCCATACTTCTCTGCCTCTTTCTCCTCTTCCTCTCCTTCTTCTCAACTCCTCCTCCTCCTCCCATTCTTCTCTGACTCTCCTCCTCTTCCTCCTCTTCCTCTCCTTCCTCTCTCTTTCTCCTTCCATACTTCTCTGCCTCTTTCTCTCCTTCTCATCTCCTCTTCCTCCTCCTCCTCCTCCTCCTCCATACTTCTCTGCCTGTCTTCCTCTTCCTCCTCTTCCTCTCCTTTTTCTCATCTCCCCCACTCTTCCCATTCTTCTCTGACTCTCCTCATCCACCTGCTATTCAACCTCCAGCTCACTCCATAGAAAACTTCCTTCAGCCCACCTTAATCGCCTGCCAGCTAGACTTCCATCCGGGCGGATTTCAGGAGGTCTAAGGTTCCTTTCCAGCTCTATTCAGATTGATAGAAACGGTCTAAGGGCTCCTGCTTGAACAGGGGGTTGGGTTAGATGACCACTGGGGTCCCTTCCAGCTCTATTCTGATTAGCTGGTTGAAATGGTCTTATCGTGTCTCCTGCTTGAGCAGGGGCTGGACTAGAAGACCTCCGAGGTCCCATCCAGCCCTATGGTTCTATCCTTTTCCCCCTTCTCCAGGAAGGTTCTCAAGCCGCATCCAAGCATCTGCGCTCTGCCCAGGTGTCAGCTTCTGTTGTGGCAACCGGCGAATTGAGTCGCTCTCCCATCCTCTATTTCTTTCCTTCTCCCCCCCCCCCCGAGAGAGGGGGGGGTCTCATTGTTTGCCCATCACATCAAATCGGGGTCTGGAGCCGGCAGGGAGAAAATTTGCCCAGGCAAAGCGATAGAGAGGGGGGGCTCCCCATCGTCATAGCAACGGGCGGCTAAACAATTGACACCCAGACTCCTGGTCTTCCTTGTCACAGCCTCTCCTCTCCCCAGGCCCTGAATGAATTTGACAGGAGGACAAGGGGCCTAG
This sequence comes from Bungarus multicinctus, assembly GCA_023653725.1. Classification (NCBI taxonomy): domain Eukaryota; kingdom Metazoa; phylum Chordata; class Lepidosauria; order Squamata; family Elapidae; genus Bungarus; species Bungarus multicinctus. The sequence continues at coordinate 8,511,974 of CM042845.1, read as the reverse complement.
GAGGTCCTCTAGTCCACCCACCCTCCACCCCGCTAAAAGCCATTCCTGACAAACGATCTGTCCAAGCTCTTCTTAAAAGCCTCCAAGGCTGGACAACACTCACAACCTCTGGAGGGAAGCCGTTCCATGGATGAATTGATCTGGGATTTCAGAATAACAAGAGCTGGAAGGGACCTTGGAGGTCTTCTAGTCCAACCCCTTGCTCAAGCAGGAGATCCCAGAATCAATCAATCAGAATAGAGCTGGAAGGGACCTTGGAGGTCTTCTAGTCCAACCCCTTGCTCAAGCAGGAGACCCCAGCCCATTTCAGGCAGGTGGCTTCCAATGTTGGAGCAGCCACCACTTCTGGTGGCAAGCAGTTCCACTGGTTAATTGTCCTCCCTGTCAGGAAGTTTCTCCTTCCATTCCAGGTTGCTTCTCTCTTGGATTGGTTTCCATTCGTTGCTGCTTCTTCTGCCTTCTGGGGCTTAAGTTGATGCCCCCCCCACCCCTCTCCTTTGGGGTAGCCCCCCAATGATGGAAGGCTCTCACCCCAGGCCCTTGCCAAACAAAGTTCTCCCCTCTTTCCAAGGAAGGATTTTCTGCACCCAAATCTCTCCCCATCTTCCCCTTCCCGTCGAGGGAGGCAGGCTTTTTCCCTAGGAAATATTTTTACTTATTTATTTATTTTTTTAAAAAAAGATGCAAATGAGCAACCCAAACATGTCAGAAGTGTCCGTGGCTAATTATTCATTAGGTGCATAATTAGTACAGGGTGATCATGACATTTTAATGTGGCTCATTTTTATATCAGCGTTGGGATGAAACGCAGCCGCAGTGAGGCATTGGAGGAAAATGCCAATTTGGGGGGGGGAAGCGGGGGGGTAGAAATTCGGGGACCCCGTTTTGGGCAAGTCTGAGGTCAAAGGTCTCGAAGGCTGCCCTGCCCTGGTTGACAAGATGAAGGAAGTTATTGGCAACCTTGGTGTCATCTAGATAGAACATCATCTGTAAATGTCAGTATTTGGGTGGATGGATGGATGGATGGGAGGAAGGGAGGGGAGGGGGAGAAGAAAGGAAGGAGGGGGAGGGGGAGAAAGAAGAAAGGAAGGGAGGAAGGAAGGAAGGAAGGAAGGAAGGAAGGAAGGAAGGAAGGAAGGAAGGAAGGAAGGAAGGAAGGAAGAGGCAGGGAAAAAAGGAAGTTAGGAAAAAAGAGAGGGAGGGGA
>CM042845.1:8438548-8506606 GCA_023653725.1 Bungarus multicinctus | reverse complement strand
CGGCTAGCCGCAGGCAGGCCTCGACCCCACAAAACCCCCACGCAAAGAAGAAGAACCCATCTCACGGCCGGCTGGGGTATATCTGGGGCTCGGAAGTCCAGCCACCTTCCTATGCTCCCCCTCCCCTTTCCCAAACCCTTTAAAACAGCGTAGGCCCAGACACGTGTCTCCTGCTGCTCAGGGTTCAGACAGGCAAACCCGGACCTCCCCCCGCCGTGAGAAACGGGTGCACTGCAGGCCTTGCAAAGCGAGTCGGGAAGAAAGGCGGGCGGCCTTTGCTTGGGAAACCCCCGCTCGGGAACCCCGTTTGGGCAAAGCGGAGGGAGGGGGTGGTGGGAAATCCCCCCACACACACACACACACTTCATCTCCGCCGCGCTTCGCTTGGCATTCTAGCCGAAGACGCAGCGCCCCCTGGCGTCCTTCGGGGGCAGCACATCTGCCCGTTTTTGCTTCCCACGCCGGCTTCCCGCCTCCTCCCGTTTTTCTTTTCTTTTCTCCTTTTTCCCTTTTTCTTTTCTTTTCTTTCGTGCTGCTGCAGGATTTCTTGGCTTTGGCAACTTGAAGATGGGAGGACTTCAAGTCCCAGAATTCCCCAGCCAATATTAGGTTTTTCCCTCCCTCCTCTTTCCCTCCTTCCCTTCCACCATCCCTCACTTTCCCTTCCTCCCCTCCCATCTTTTGTCTCTGTTCCCCTTCCTTCCCCACCCCTCCCTGCCTGCCTTCCTCTTTTCTTCTTCCATTCCCATTCTCCCTTTCTTTCCTCCCTTCCCCCTCCCTTCCTTTTCTTCCTTCCTCTTCCATACCCTTCCATTCTTCCTCTCTTCTTCTCACATTCACTCCCTCCATTTCCTTCCTTCCTTCCTTCCTTCCTTCCTTCCTTCCTTCCTTCCTTCTTTCCTTCCTTCCTTCCTCCTTTTCTCTTTCCCTCCCTCCCTCCCTCTTTCTCCTTCCCCAGTTGGCTAACGCGTTTGAGATTTCCAAGAAGAGATTAGACATCCCTTTGTGCAGCATGGTCTAGGGACTCTCCTGCTTGAACAGGGGGTTGGACTAGAAGACCTCCAAGGCCCCTTCTGTTATCCTTTTATTGATGATACTAAAGGCCAGGCTCTGAAGGGTTTGCTGAGCTTTCTCCCAGGTTCACGCTGGAAACCCCCTTCTCCGGCAACTATTTCAGATCTGAGCCCCTCCCTCCAGCTAGATGGGATCCCCTGGAGGGGATCCCCACCCTTAGATAAGAACCTGAGTGGGTTTATTAGGGGGCCGTCCTGCAAATTTGTATGCTGTGGATTCCAGGTTTTTGATGGAAGTGGGTGGGGGCTGCTTGGTGTAATTTAGCCTCCTGGTTTAGAATTCAGAATGCTGGGGGGGGGAGGTTTGGGGGGGCTGGCCACTTGCATGCCTGCAACTCCGTGTTTCCACAGCATCCACCCTGGGACCCTGTGAAGAACCACGAAGGGAGCAGGCTCCCTCAGATGAAGCCAATGGAAGCATCGATTTATCTATTTGTTTTGCAAACAGGCCGAGTGGCTTCATTAGACAGCCGTCCTCAGAGAGAGATGGAGCCACTCCAGTTCCCTTTCCCACAAGCCCTTCCCTCCATTCTTGGCTGGGAGGACAGGTGGCTTTGTCCCCAAGAGAAGCTACCAATTCCTGGCTGAAGGGGGGAACCACGTGGCCAAGCGTCCCAACCCGCGAAGGGTCCCCTTAGAGCCAGAGCAAAGCCCACCTCCTCCAATAGCAGAGCAGCAGCTGCATTTCTCAAGCAAGGCGGAGAGCTTTTGTTTCCCAGGGCCCAAGGAGCCTTTCCTCATTACGCCCACCCTCCTCTGAGTTACTTTCCTCCTCCTCCTCTTCCTCCTCCTCCTCCTCCTCCATCTCCTTCCCCTTCTCCTTCTCCTCCTTCCCATTCTTCTCCTCCTTCTCCATCTCCATCTCCTTCTTCTCATTCTTATTCTTCTCCTTCTTTTTCTCCTCCTTCTCATTCTCCTTCTTCTCCTGCTCCTGCTTCCCATTCTTCTCCTTCCCCTCTCCTCCTTCTTCTCCTTCTTCATGAAAAAATGGTCACTAGCTCCCTTTTCTCAGTGCCGTCATAACTTCAAACAGTCACTAAATGAACGGTTGTAAGTGAAGGACTACCTGCGGTGCCACTGCCCAGATGTCCCCCCCAATTTCCGAATCCTTCCTCTGCCGCCTTCTCCCCATTTCTCTCCCCACCCCCTCCAGGTCTCTGGAATTCGATGGCAGCCCCCTCTTCCCCCCCCACCCGTAGCCCGTTAAATCATTCCAAGCTTTCAGGTTGCAAATTGCATGTCTGAATCTGCCAATACAGACCCATAAATCTCTCTGCACTTAGAAGAGTGGGACGGATACGTCTGCGTCACAGGCCAAGTGGAGGAAATTGTTCAGGTCTGGTGGGGAGAAAAATAATAATAATAATACTCGACCGATGCCTGATGTCGTCGGAAGGAAAGTGGAGTGGCTTCCATTTGACAGCTGCTTGGTTAAGCAGCTCCAGGTGGGGGGGTGGGGCTAGGGGGCATCTGGGTGGGGCCTGAGACATGGCAGGCCCAACTTTGGCATTGCCAGGGTCAAGGTGGCATGCCCCCTCCCTTTTTCTCTTGGAATGACCCCAGTCGAAGTCAGGATGTTTGTGGAGCCTAGTAGGACCAGCAGGTGGAAGGAAGGAAGGAAGGAAGGAAGGAAGGAAGGAAGGAAGGAAGGAAGGAAGAGATAGAGGAGGAAGGAAGGAAAAGGTAAAAGAGGGAAGAAGAAAGGATATGAGAGAAGGAAGGGAGATATGGACAATATTCTGGGAAGGAAGGAAGGAAGGAAGGAAGGAAGGAAGGAAGGAAGGAAGGAAGAGATAGAGGAGGAAGGAAGGAAAAGGTAAAAGAGGGAAGAAGAAAGGATATGAGAGAAGGAAGGGAGATATGGACAATATTCTGGGAAGGAAGGAAGGAAGGAAGGAAGGAAGGAAGGAAGGAAGGAAGGAAAAGGTAGAAGAGGAAAGGGAAGGAATAATACAAGAGAAGGAAGGTTTGGAAAATATTCTGAGAAGGAAGGAAGGAAGGGAAAATTCTTCTCCTCCCCATTTCCTTTTCCTCTTCTTTTCTTCCATCTTTCTCCTTCTCCTGTTTTTTCCTCCTTCTCCTTCACCACCACTACTCCTTCTCCTTCTCCTCTTCTCCTTCTTTCCTTCTTTCTCCTTCTCTTCCTTCATCTCCCCATTCCTTTCTTTCCTTGCTCCTCCTCTTCTCCTTCTCCTCCTTTCCTTCTTTCTCCTTCTCCCCCACTTCTTCTTTTTCTTTCCTTTCTCCTCCTCCTCCCATCCTCCCCTCCTGGAAATGTTGTTGTATATCTCGACTGAAAGCTGGAAAAAAAAAGCATAGTAGAAACGTAGGACAATTGTCCTAAAATTTATGGCAAACATTGAACTCTCCTCTGGGCCTCACCCTGGCAGGAACCGCGTGGTGGGATATTATTTTTCACAGCCTGCGTTAGAGGTGCCAGGACAAATAACTCCCCCCCCTCCTTTATATCACCCAGAGTTGGCAGCCCTCCACAATAGCGGCGATCCAAGGAATTCTTGGCCAAGGAACTTTGGATCCGAGGCCTCTCTCTCGTCTTCCTTCGATCGTATTTTCCTTTGAGAAGCCCAACGCTTCCTGGTTTTCTGCTCAAGATATTCAGCAGAAGGTTCCTTCCAGTTGGAATCCAGTGGGAAGGGTCGGTCCTTGAGAAGAGAATGCGCTCTTTAAAACGAAGTAAAAGATGAAATAAATGCTAAGTTGGCATGGACATCAGGGGGTCCCCGCTGCTCATCTGTCAGGTGCAAACTACCTTCTTGGTTCAGGACCATGGAGAGAGTCAGGCAGAGAGAGATGATGCAACAGGGAGATAACAAGGCTTAAAAGATTCACTTAAGAGTTGGAAGGGACCCTGGAGGTCTTCTAGTCTAACCCTCTGCTCAGGCAGGAGATCCTTTCTTACAGGATAACAGAATTGGAAGGGACCCTGGAGGACTTCTAGCCCAACCATAGATCAGTTCAATCAATCAATCACAATAGAGCTGGAAGGAACCTTTAAGGTCTTCTAGTCCAACCCCTGCTCAAGCAGGAGACCCTAGCCAGTTTGGCCTAGAGGAGGGGCCACGAGCCTGGAAAGCAGGAGACAGTGAGTTCTAGTCCCACCTTAAGTATGATGGTTGAGTAGGTGACTCTGGGCCATTCACCAGAAGACAGTGAGTTCTAGTTCCACCTTAAGTATGACAGTTGAGTAGGTGACTTTGGGTCAGTCAATAACCCCGGATTCTCATCTTTCTGCCCATGTTTCTGTGTCCTGTGGACGATGGTTTATCGGGTAGTTCCTGAGTTTGCAGGAAGACCAGCCAGCTGGGTTTTGCAGCCTAACATCACGTCATAATTGGCCTTCTCTTCTCCTAAGGCTGAGAAACGCAACCACCTTCCAGCATTGGCTCCCTTCAACCATGTCTCCATCTAGGGCAGAATCGCAACCCACTCCGAGAAATTAAGTGCACAATCTAATGAGGACGGCTTGTGTCTTTGGAAAGCGAAACACTGACAGAGGGAATTTAGAAGCTCATTAAAAAAAAAAATACAAAATTTCTCCCCCCTTGCTCGCCCTGCTGTTCGGGTTGGCGCCGCTGACAGCTTTCGGAATTTCTCTTCTCTTTTCTTTTTTGTGTATGTGTGCGTGTTTTTTTGCTGTTGTTTTATGAAGAAAATCAAAGCCTCTGGCTAGAAGTGGCCCCAGCCTGCCAGGAGCACAGGAACTCTGAGTTGTGTTGCCAAACACACCAAAGGGGGGTGAGTTGAAGGGAAACTGAGAAGGGAGGAGAGGAAAGCATGTGTGTAAATTACAAAGAAGCCCATTTTAGCAATAGCAATAGCAATAGCGCTTAGACTTATATACAATGCTTTCCAGCCCTCTCTTAAGTAGCTTACAGAGTCAGCTTAGGGAGGAAGGAAGGAAGGAAGGAAGGAAGGAAGGAAAAGAAGGAAGGAAAGGAAGGGAAGGGAAGGGAAGGAAGGAAGGAAGGAAGGAAGGAAGGAAGGAAGGAATAGCAATAGCTCTTAGATTTATATACCACTTCACAGTGGTTTACAGCCCTCTCTAAGCTGTTTACAGAGTCAGCCTCTTGCCCTCAACAATCTGGGTCCTCATTTTACCCACCTCGGAAGGGTGGAAGTCTGAGTCAACCTTGAGCCTGGTGGGATTTGAACTGCCAAATTGTAGGCAGCCGGCAGTCAGCAGAAGTAATCCGCAGTACTGCATTCTAACCACTGTACCACAGAGGCTCCTTGGATGTTCGGAAGTACCTGCGAACAGGAAGACGTGGTGGCTTCTCTTTCGTCAAAGACGCTGTGTAGTACCGTCTTCCACAGGTAGCCCTTGACTAATGGCCTCAATTAGGCCCCAAATTTCTGTTGCTAAGCGAGACGGATGTGAGCTGTGTTATACCTCATTTTACAAGCTTTCTTGCCACCATTGTTAAGTGAATCATTGCAGATGTTCAGTCAATCAGGCGGTCGTTAAACAAATCCTGCTTCCCCGTGGACTTTGCTTGTCAGAAGGTCGCAAAAGGGGATCCTGTGATCCCAAGAACACTGCAACCATCATAAATATGAGTCAGTTGCTGAGAGTCTGGATATTGATCATGTGACTATGCTGCCATCTATAGTCTACCTATCTATCATCTCTCTCTATCATCTCTCTTTCTCTCTCATTTATCTGTCAATTATCTTCTACCTATTTATCTATTCTTTACAGTAGATAGATAGACAGACAGACAAACAGATAAACAGACAGGTAGATATAGGTGAGTTAGGTTGGGTTGAGAACGGTTGGGTTTGTATTAAGTTGGGTTGGGTTGGGTTGAGTTGGGTTGATTGGGTTTCAGATGGGTTGAGTTGAGTTGACTTGGTTGGGTTTGAATTGGTTTGCCTTCATTTGTGTTAGGTTGGTTTGGTTTGGGTTAGGTTGGGTTGGGTTGGGTTGGGTTGAGCTGATTTGGGTTGGGTTGGGTTGAATTGAGGGTTGAGTTGATTTGCTTTGTTAGGCTGAGTTGGGTTGAGTTGAAGACTGAGTTGTACATTGAGTTGAGTTGGGTTGACCTCATTTAAACAAGTAAGCCAAAATCTAGAATTTATGGCTGTCTGACTGAACCTTTGACTTAGCCATGTAACGAGCAAAATGAAGGTATTTTCATGGCTCACTCCTGTCTCTTTGTAGCCCAACCTGGGTTTCTGCTCACCCTCCAGAATCCAAGGACAGACCACAGTTGCCCAAAGACAACATTCTCAGGCCTAGCATGGGGCACAAATTCAACACAGAGAAATGCCTGGCGCCTGATCAAACATCTCTGTTGAAAGAGAGATGAAAGCTGACGCATGAAAATGAGCTTACTGGAACGTAGGACTGTTTGAGGAATGAAAGGAATCTCCTGTGGACTTCTTGAGACAGGAGGACTCTCCTTGATTAAGATGCACAACTCTCGTCTGAGCATCTTGAGATAGAGGAGGCTGGCAAGTTGTCCATCAAAGAGACAGATGAAGAAAAGGGAGACACTTCCCTTGTAGTCATGGCACAGTGGGAAACTGATTGCACGCCTGTGCAACCCCGGAGTTAGAAACAGAGCTGTGGAACATGTGATATTCCCCATCCCAGAAGATTTCCAATTTTTCCTGTCTCTCGGGGTCCAGGGAGAAAAAAGACAATCTCGTGATGAAGATGTGATGTGATGAGAGAAATTAAAAAAAAAAAAAGATGTTGAGACTTTGGAAAGAGTGCAGAGAAGAGCAACTAAGATGATTAAAGGATTAGAGAGTGAAACATACAAAGAATGGTTGCAGATCTCTCAGATCTCTCAGGGATCTGACCTTCCCACCAAAAGCCCTTCAAAGAGATGGGTTTTTGGGGTTTTTTTCGCCTAGCCTCCTTGGAAAATGGACTCAACTTGGCCCACTGATGCTTCTTTCACGAGAGATTAATTGGCTCTGTTGGTCTTTTTTGCAAACTGTTGGGCAGAAAAGAGAGGTTCTCGGATTTATTTTTATTTTTTATTTTTTTTTGCAAAGCCTTGCGCAGCCGAGTGCTCCGGTCTCCAAGAAGTTCAGATCAATTAAAACAATTTACTTTGCGGCTAATGGTTTCAGAGCATTGTAATTTATTAGCGAGTAAATGCCATCCGAAGCCCCCCCCCCACCGTTCGTTTGTGCTGGCACAGAGGGAGCCGTAACAAGTTTCTTGGATAAATTAAAGTCTAAGGTTTGGGAAACAAGCTTCGATGGGTTGAATAACCTGCCTGCCACTCCGTTTTACGGACTCCAGAGGGGTTTTTTTTTTTTTGCAAACCATTAAAAACTTCTAATCAGTTCTTTTTTGGGGAGGGGAGGGCAGCTTCAAAGGCATGCAAATGAGGAGGTGGGCTCCTTTTAATCCATGCAAGAATCCAGAGCTAGATTCGGAGCCCAGGGGGGAGGAGGAGAAGGTGTGATGTGAAGTGATGATGATCACTTCGATGTTGGTTTATTCCTTCAACGGTTTCTGTTCTACTAGGCAAACCGGACCAAAAAAAACGCACAGCAGGGTGTCTTAAGTCTGAAAGGACCAACTCCCCCTGCCCCCCACAGTCAGTTTTGGCTGCTTGATCCATTCAGTTGGGTCCTGTTTAATGTCTTCCTCCAGCCGTTGAGAGAATGAGGGCTCCGCCCTCTCTTATCTTTCTCTGCTTCCTCTCTTTCCCCTCATCCGTCCCACAAGGTCATCCACACGTCCCTTTACAGCCAGTGAGTTAAAGGGCCTGTGGTCAGCACGAGCACCCCTCCCTGAAGAGAAAAGGAGGCCCACTCCTTATTTAGCATTGATTATGTTTGCTAGTTGGGTCATGAGATGTCTGCAGGAAAACAACCAAGAGAGCATCAAAGACCAACCTACCTTCCTTCCTTCCTTCCTCTTTTCTTCTTACATTCCCATCTTCCCTTTCCTTCCTTCCTTCCTTCCTTCTTTCTTTCCTTCCTTCCTTCCTTCCTTCCTTCCTTCCTTCCTTCCTTCCTTCCTTCCTCCCTTTCTTCCTTCCTTCCTTCCTTCCTCTTTTCTTCTTACATTCCCATCTTCCCTTTCCTTCCTTCCTTCCTTCCTTCCTTCCTTCCTTCCTTCCTTCCTTCCTCCCTTTCTTCCTTCCTTCCTTCCTTCCTTCCTCTTTTCTTCTTACATTCCCATCTTCCCTTTCCTTCCTTCCTTCCTTCTTTCCTTCCTTCCTCCTCCTCCTCCTCCTCTCTACAAACCCCCTCCCTTCTAGCAATGATGATGTTCCCTAATTGGGTCATGAAACGTCTGCAAGAAAACCAACAAGCTCAGAGACAGGCACCAAGGACCCCACAGTCGTCGTCGTCCTCCTCCTCCTCCTCCCAAATCTCACTCCCTTTCCCAGCCAGCTTCCAACCAGCCAAATTCAATGGGGGAAGCCAGATTCTCTTAAATGACCACACAATTCTTTTAACAACTTCAGTGAGTCGCTTAATAACCATGGCAAAAAAAGGGGGGGGGAATGTCATAAAATGGGGCAAAACTCATTCGACCACAGTCTCGCTTAGCCACAGAAATTTGGGGCTCGATGCTGGTCGTAAGTCGGGGACCCCCTGTAGGTCTTGAGATGCTGCGATTATAACCCAGATCCAATGCTGTTTATGGCGCGTGCCTGCTTACCTGGCCTACCTCACAGGGCTGGCAGTCCGCTGGTTTCATCTGCCCCCTTCTTGAATCCCCATGTGGGCCTGTCACAAATTAAAAATAAAGTGAGGTGAAGAGACATATGGGGAGACGGGCCCCCCATCACCAGGAAAGCATTCCAATTAACTTAGTGGTGTGAAACAGTTTCTAATTAGGACAGGGACAATTAGTCACACGGGAGGAGGACACGAAGGCAAAAATAGCACCAGAGGGGAAGAAAACAGCCTCCCTCCTCCTCCCCTTGAATTGTTCATCCTTCTAAATCCAGCAGAAGTTGAGGAACTGAAGCTGACCAGACGTCGGTCAAACTTCTCTCTTAATTCAGGGGAGTGGTTGAAACTGACCGGTGCATGGAAACTGGCAGGTGATGCCTGGCAAACAGACAAGGGAGTTTTTCATTATTTGCAGGAGGGAGGGAGGGAGGGAGGGAGGGAGGGAGGGAGGGAGGAAGGAAGGAAGGAAGAAGGAAGGAAGGAAGGAAGGAAGGAAGGAAGGAAGGAAGGAAGGAAGGAAGGAAGGAAGGAAGGAAGGAAAAGATAAAGACAGGAAGGAAGAGAAGGAGAGAGAGGAAAGAAGGAAGAGAGAGAGAAACAGAAAGGAAAGAAGAGAATGAGAGAGGAAGGAAGAAGGGAAGGAAGGAGAAAGAGGAAGGAAGGAAAAGAGAGACAGGAAGGAAGGAAGGAAGGAAGGAGGGAGGGAGGGAGGGAGGGATGGATGGACTTAGGTCTAGCTCAACACTGTCCTCCCATTATAAAAAGATGCCCCACTTCATCCTAAATGCTATTGAAGCAAAATCCTCTCCTTCTATTCGTCCCCGAATAAAACCAGGGGGTTGGACTAGAAGACCTCCAAGGTCCCTTCCAGCTCCCTCATTCTGTATTCTATTCCATGTTCTCAGCTTTAGACTCGCAAGATTCTGTCCACGTAACCTTCAAATAAAGTAGAATTAGCCCATCTGGTCGTGTTGCCTGGCTGGTCCTACCTGGTAAGGCTGACACACGCACACACACACACACACACACACACACACACACACACACACACACTGGATGTGTGCACCTTTTCCCCATCCTCCATTTTTTTTCCCCCATCCGAGAAGGCCTGGCCATGTCAGATCAGCCTTGATCCGCCCTGGGCAACCCCCTCCCCCTTTCCATGGACCCCCCCCCCACATGTCTTGCTCTCAAGGTGTTTAGTGACAGGTGCTGGAGGACTCCTTCCCGCTGACAAGCCCTGTCCGATCGCATTTCCTGCCTTCCTTCCTGATAAGCCAACATTTGTGTTTCAGGAACAGCTGGCATGCAGGCAGCTTCAGAGACAGGCCACTGCTGTCATCGGGGTGGATGGAAAAGGCACTCACAAATGTGGCTGTGCATGCAGCACACACACACACACACACAGAGAGAGGAGGAAGAAGAAAAGAAGAGAAAGAGGAGGAGAAAGAGAGAAAGAAGGAAAAAAAGGAGGAGAAAGGAAGGAAAGAAAAAATAAGTGCAAAAGAGAGACATAAAAGAGAGAAAGGACAGAGAGGGAGAAGAAAGAATGAGGGAAGGAGGGAGGAAAGAGAGAGAAAGAAAGAAAGAAAGAAAGAAAGAAAGAAAGAAAGAAAGAAAGAAAGAAAGAAAGAAAGAAAGAAAGAAAGAAAGAAAGAAAGAAAGAAAGAAAGAAAGAAAGAAAGAAAGAAAGAAAGAATATGCAAGAGAGAGACAGAAAGAAAGAGCAGGAGAAAGAAGGAGAAGAAGAGGGAGGGAGGAAAGAAGGAAAGAGAGAGAGAATTTCATTCCATCTTTCTCAATCTTGGCAACTTTTAAGATGGGTGGGCTTCAATTCCCACTTGAAGTCGGTATAACACTTGGAAGGGGCCTCGGAGATCTTCTAGTCCAACCCCCTGCTCAAGCAGGAGACCCTCATGGGTGAATATTAGCATCTGCTCCCACCTGCAACCAAGGGTTTAGCTTTCCTTTATTTTCTCTCGGCCCACCCATCCTTTAAATTTTCTTAAGGACCCTCCGCCAACAGCAGAAGCATCTTTTCTCCCCTGAGTTTTCTCCGCTGGGAGATGTCAGAATGAGGATTTAAAAATGGAACAGCTGTTGTGTTCGGCCGTCTTGGGAAAAACACAATGACTAACTCGGAATATTTTCCGGTGAATAAATCCATTTAAAAAGGGGGTGCTAATGTTCATTCAGTCCCCCCAAAAAATACAGACGGTCCTCGACTTAACGGCCACAGCGGAGCCCAAAATATCTTCACTAAGCAACACCGTGGATGTGAGCTTGCCCCGTTGTGCGACCTTTCTTGCCCCCGTTGTTAAGTGAGACCACTGCGGTTGTTAAGGCAGAAACAATGGGGGCTATGAGAACCTGGCTTCTTCACTTAACAACGGTGGCAAGGAAGGTCGTTACAAAGCAGGGCAAAACTCACTTAACAAAGGTCTAGTTGAGCAAGAGGAATTTGGGGCTCACTTGTGGTCGTAGGTTGAGGAAACCAAGTCACATTGGTCAGATAAGAGACAGCATAGCCTGCAGCTGCACAAGAGCTGGGAAAAGAGCCTCAGAAGGGACCCTCCCTAGTTTCTCAGGCTGTAAAGGAGACGGAGGGAGAATTGTACTTTCAGACTTGCAAGGTTCTTGCAGTAAGCGGGAAAGACCTTGGGAGACCAGGACAAGAGACCCAGCCAAGGGAATGGTCAGATAAGAGTTAGCTGAGCCTGCGGCTAGATAATGGGCAGGAAAAGAGACTCAGAAGGGAACCTCCCTAATTTCTCAGGCTGTAAAAGAGACCGTGGGTGAATTGTACTTTCAGACTTGTAGGGCTAGGTGAGAAGATTCTTGTAGGAGTAGGTGAGAAGGACCTTGGGAGATGGGGAAAAGAGATACAGCCAAGGGAATGGTTAGATGAGTCAGCTGAACCCACAGCTGCATAATAGATGGAGAAAGAGACTCAGAAGAGACCCTCCTTAGTTTCTCAGGCTGTAAAGGAGATGGTGGGAGAATTGTACTTTCAGACTTACAAGGTTCTTGTAGGGCTAGGTGAGAAGGATCTTGGGAGAGGAGAAAAGGAGACACAGCCAAGGGAATGGTCAGATAAAAGACTGCATAGCTGCATAGTTAGCGGAAAAAGGGACTCAGAAGGGACCCTCCCTAGTTGCTCAGGATGTAAAGGAGACATTGGGAGAATTGTATTTTCAGACCTGCAAGGTTCTTGCAGCACGGCCAAAAGAACGGTCAGATAACAGACAGCTGAGCCCTCAGTTGAAGGAGCAAGAGTCTCAGGCTGCAAAGGACACAGAGAGGGGAAGAATTATCCTTTCAAACTCGCACGATTCCGTCACTCCAGCTTTATAAGGAAGCGGAGTCGGCTCATCCGGCTGAGGTTCCTATCTGGCTTTACCCAGCCAGGCCGAACACCACGTCTTCCACTTAGCTTCCTGCCCTCTGCACCGCGCACGAAGTGTTAAAAAAGAAGAAGCGGGGGGGCGGGCAGAAGAAAGGTGACGGGAAACTGAAGTGCCAGCTCGCCGAGAGATAAGAGCTGGCACCGTCTGACTCGAGAAGCTGGATTTGCCATGGCAGCCACCGTTGATATAAACCTTGGAGCACTCGGTGAATGTCAGCTCAGCTTTGCAATTAAAATGTCTCCTTTTCCGACGTATCTATTGTTTTGTCCCCGGCTCAGGTTGGATGTTGGAGAGAAGAGCCAGTTGAGGGTTCGAGTACGACCCGGGCATTTCTGGGCAATGGGACAAAAATTGAGGGTTATCTGTGCAACTCATTGATCTCAGACTTAATTTCTTTTTTTCATCTTCTATTTTTAAATACCTCTTCTGCTTATTGATAACTAATTTATTCCAGAGTTTTCGATTTGCTAAAGTATAGGCGGTCCTCGATTTACGGCCCCCACATTTCAGTGGCAAAGTGTTCCATTTCTGCCCCCTCCGTCCCCATTTTACGACCTTTCTTGCCGGGGTCGTTAAGGGAAACGCTGCGCTTTTTTAGGGAGCGAGGCTGTCGTTAAACGGTTTTCGTCCCGTTTCTCACCCACGTTGCTAAGCGAACCCCTGTGGTTTGATGAATCACATGGTCGTTAAGCGAATCCTGATTTCCCCCTTGGTTTTGCTCATCAGGTCGCAAAAGGCGGGGGGAAATCACATGACCCCAGGACGCTGCGGCTGTCATAAATACAAGTCAGTTGCCAAGTGCCCTGAATTTCTGGTCACGTGGCCATGAGGCTGCTGCAGTCGTCATAAGTGCGAGGACTGGTCTTAAGTCCACTTGATTCAATGTTGTAACTTTCAATACCAATGGTTGCAAGTTCAGCCCTTCCAGTCTCTGAACTGCATTTCCCAACATGCCTATGAATATTTGGGGTCTGGGGTCTCCTGGCTATCCTTTGCATTCAGGAGGAGACCCCCCCCTCCCCTCCTCTCCCCGTCACTCCAGCTCCCGTAAGTGCTCGTTTTATAGCTGTCAGCTTCAGGGATGATGGGTGGGAGAGCTAATACCCCAAAAGATGGGAGGGAAATTGTACGGGATTTTGATGGATGAAGGAAGCGGAGCCGAGAAGACAGGATGAAATATCGGAGAGAGACAAGACGCAAAATGGGTTGGTTAAGGGAAGAGTGGAAAGTGTGGGCAGGTGTAAGGATGGAGGAGATCTGTTGCAGCCAGAGAACTTGTGAAAAAGGTAGTGAAGCCAGAAGGGTTCCCAGAGGTCATCCAGCCCAAACTACTGCTTTTGGAACAATTAGGTACTAGCCCAGGGGTCAAGTGAAATCTTCTTCTTCTTCTTCTTCTTCTTCTTCTTCTTCTTCTTCTTCTTCTTCTTCTTCTCCTCCTCCTCCTCCTCCTCCTCCTCCTCCTCCTCCTCCTCCTCCTCCTCCTCCTCTCCACAAACCTCACTCGCTTCTAACACTGATGATGTTTCCTACTTTAGTAATGGAATATTTGCAAGCAAGCAACCAAATTCAGAGAGAACCAAGGATCCCATACTTCCTTCTCTTCTTCCTCCTCCTCCTCCTTTTCCTCCTCCTCCAACTCTCCACAGACCTCACTCCTTTCTGAATGATGTTACCTACTTTGATAATGAAACACCTGCAAGCAAACAACCAGTCTCAGGGAGTACCAAGGACCCCATAGTTCCTTCTCTTCTTCTTCCTCTTCCTCCTCCTTTTCCTCCTCCTCCTCCTCTTGTCTTCTCTACAAACCTCACTCCCTTTTAACATTGAAGTTGCTACCTACTTCGGTAGCGAAACGTCCGTGAGCACACAAGCAGGCTCAGAGAGCATCAAGGGCTTCTCAGAAGATCATTTTTTATCATCTTGTTTGCAACCATTTTGGGATGATTGCATGGCCACTTGTGAACGGAGGGGGCTACGCATTAAGGAATCCTAGAGTTTTGTAGACACAGGCAAAACTTGTGCAAAACCAGGACTGGTGTGCTTTCCAGAAGGTCCCCCAATTTATTTATTTTTTAATTCACTGACAAACGCACAATCTTCCTTTCCCGCCTCACATTTGGCTAAAAGAAAAGGGTGTCAAAGCGTCTTTGGGATGCGATGTGGCATTTCCCCCCCCTCCCCCCCACCCAACACAAGAAGACCAGCCAAATAACTAATTAACCGAAAGAAGCTGAGAGAGACAATTTGGGGAAGCAATCGCTAATTGTGGTGGTTGTTTTAATCACTAGAGGCCAACCTGAATTATACATGAATGGCCTTCAAACTCTCCGTTCTCCTCGTGCTCCTATTCTTCAGGAGTCACGCGGCAGCCATGCTCAAAAATGGAAGGGTAGATGTTTTGGAGAGCCTCTTCTTGACTCAGTCGGATGTTTCCGCGGGGGGTTGACTTCTGAAATTTCCACCGCTGGATGATTCCACCCCCCAAAAATCTGGAATTTTGATCTAGAACCTCTTAAATTGGGGGGGGTTCCATTTTGGAAGATCATCGCTGGGAGTTTTCAAGAAGAGATTGGACAGCTCTTTGTCCAGGATGGTATAAGGTCTCCTTCCTTAGCAGGGGGTTGGACTAGAAGACCTCCAAGGTCCCTTCCAGCTCTATGATTCTATGGATGGATGGATGGATGGATGGATGGATGGATGGATGGATGGATAGATAGATAGATAGATAGATAGATAGATAGATAGATAGATAGATAGATAGATAGATAGATAGATAGATAGATAGATAGATAGATAGATATAGAGCAGGGGGTTGGACTAGAAGACCTCTGAGGTCCCTTCCAACTCTGTTATTCTGACTTCAGAGGGCTAGCTCTACTAAGACCCATCCCCCAATCCCTGCCAGTCTTGGCTGGGAGGGGTTGCAAAGCGGGCACTGCCCTGTCCATCTCAGCTCTGGCCCTTTGCCCTCAATCCGTCTTTTCCTTTGATGCATCGCCAGGCCTGTCTGAAGGACGAGCAATTAATTGCCTTCCCAGCATCTATTCATTATTTTTTTAAAAAATAAATTCTCATTTAGTGCAACTGCTTATTTGCAACGGGCTCCTTCCAACCAAAACGTAGCAGCTCCCCCCGCTTTTTTTTTCCTTTTTTGCCAAACGCCTTCAATGCCAATGTTAGCCGGGCCTTGCAATGGCCTTAATGAAACATTAAGACTCTTAATTACACCATTATCCTGTTTATTTTTTATAAATAATTCCGCCGCAGTCATTAAAGTGGGTGAATTTGGGAAGAGAATGACTTTCCGGAGAGAAATAGAGGAGTTTGTGTGGTTTTTTTGGGCTGGTTGTTAGCTGCGGGATTTTTTCTTCTTCTTCTGAAGAATATTCTTCCAACTTTTAGTAAGAACTCCAAGTTGAAATTATATATATACTGGAATAGTTTCTTGCAGAAAAAGCAACTTAAGAGATATTAGAGTTATGCAAACAGTCAGGCTGAGCTGTCCGTGGTGCTGATAAATTGCTTGGGTAGCTTCGTGTGTCGTTCCCTTTTAATGCCCATTATAAGAATGCAAGTTTTTACCCTGGAGTAAATGCTGAAATTCACCCCTTGGGAATTCTACTCAGCCCCATCCCTGCCTCTCTCAGCAACTAAAATATCACCTGCATTTTTGAGCGCATCTTAAAAGCCACGCCACAGTTGTTTCAATATGAGAGGGGCGGCAAATAAATTTAATAAATAAATCTTCCAAGGCTTTGAGGAACTAGAAAATGGTGGCGCCTCTCGCATTGGCAAAAGCTCTCGTTCTCAAAATTACAACCTGCCTTTTTGCTTCCCTCGCACCCGGGATTTTTCAAATCAGGCCCATCCATGGGGTGGGGGTGGGGGTTGGCTTCTTTTAAATATTCCAGAGAGTATCTTGAAATTGCCCGTTTGTATGCCTGGATTGCATTTATGTCAAAGGAATGTATCATAATTTCAATATTATTATTTGCAATTCAGACAGCTGTTGTCAAAATGTTACCGTCACCTTTTCTCTCTAATCTGTGGCTTTAAAGGAGTCCAGGAATTTTCTCGTGCAGGAAACCCTGCCTGGTTTTAAGATTATCTGTCAATCTAATCTCAAATATTTAACCATTGTTTGGTTTGGGCTGAATCTTCCAGCTGTCTTTCTAAAGAATTTTTTTTTATTGAATTCAACTTTAGCTTCCAAAATGATTTTCGCCTTTATTTCAAACGGGGCAGAGTTGGTTAAAAGATGAATAGATCTCTCCAAAAAAGGAGAGTGTAGGCCATGGAGTTGGGAGAGAGAGGAAGGGAGGGAGGAGGCCTGGGTTGTCCGTCAGCCCTCAGATGGAGAGTCAACAGCCCCCAGATCTGGAGGTGGCTGATGAGCAAGAGGAGGAACAGCTGGGCCGAGTGCCTGATGCGTGGATGCACAGAAGGCAGAAGAGAGGAGAGCAGTGGAAATCTATGGGCCGGTCCTTGGGACAAAAGAGCCACTGCTGCTAGCGAAGCCCCACCCGACTCTGGGGATCAAAGGCAGGGGGTGGAGATGCATGGATGTGGCAGACAACTATTCATCTCCCGAACAGATGGACTTGTTAGCCTGCGGAGAGAAAGAAACTTTGCTGGGGTTGCCGGCACTCCTAATAAAGGAATCTTTTGCGTTCACTTCAGACGATTGGTCGTGTTTGGGCCGCTGGGTCAGAACAACAATCTTTGTGTCTCTGCTCTCTCTAGAATCCAGATATCGTGCTGGTGCACTACTTGAACGTCCCCGCCATCGAAGACTGTGGGAAGCCATGCGGTCCTATCCTCTGCTCCATCAACACCGACAAGAAGGAGTGGGCGAAATGGACCAAGGAGGAGCTGATTGGCCAACTGAAGCCCATGTGTGAGTACCGCAACGGAGAGTGGGTTTGTTGGGAGGGAGTCTGGTGACCCAGGAGGGGAAGGAAGTTCTTGAAGGCATCTAGATATACTTGGGATGGCCCTGCTGAAAACTCTTCCATTCACCCTGGGCCAACCCTGAGGTGGAATGAATCCAAGAAACGGGTGTTTTCCCTTCCGAGCGACAAGGTTGTGTGGGATTGTAACGCACAACTGGACAACGAGCAGCCCTCTTGGACTACATAGGGTGGTTGGTCATCAAGTCACACCCAACTGGGTGCCAGCAGGGTGGTTCCAAGCATTGTGATGACATGGGGCTTCCTTCACCTTTCGAAACCTCACGTTGGGTTGCTTTGAGGTGGAAGCATCTTCCGTATCAATCTCAAGAATGGGACAGGGGCGCCCAGTGAAGGACATTCTGGCTGGAGAATTCTGGGAGTTGAAGCCCACGAGTCTTAAAGTTGCCAAGTGTGGAGATCCCTGGTTTAGATGACTTCCAAGGCCCAGTGTAGGTTTCTCATTCCTCACTACGTCCTTCTGCCCCTCCAAGCTGTTCTCTGTCTTCTCCATCGGTTTGGTGCCACCGAGAACTTCCTTGGGAAGTATATATAATTCGCTTTGACCACATTTAATGCTAGGCAACCCCCCTTTGAGTCCCTCTGACCCTTTTCTGACTTGCTTCTTGGCTGCAAGGAGTGGTAGGCCTTCCCAGATGTCTGGCTTTTCCTTCTCACAACTAGGGGGTGACATGGTAGCATCCACCAGTACTTGAGGGGCTGCCCCAAAGGAGGGGTGGGGTCCCCTGATTTTCCAAAGCACCAGAAGTCAAGGAGAGAATCAACTTGGAATTAAGGAGGGATTGCCTGACATTGAGAACAATTAACCCGTGGAACCGCTTGCCACCAGAAGATGTGGCTGCTCCATCACTTGAAGTTCTCAAGAAGAGACCTGACAGCCCGTTGACTGGAATGGTATCGGGCTTCCTGCCTGAGCTGGGGGTTGGACTAGAAGACCTCCGAGGTCCCTTCCAGCTCCGTTCCCATCAGCTGAGACACATTCGCCCCCCAAAAAACCCAAGTCCTGATTTTATTTCACTTCATTTTGCAAGCAGCTCTAAGCGTTCCCCCACCCCTCCAGGGTAGCTGCCCTGACCTGGAACCCAAGGGCAAACCGGCAAAAACCCACCCACCCTTGAAACACACACACACAGAGGGGAAATGTGGCTGGGACTTTTGGAGATGAGGTTGACATCTGTCCGAGCTCAGCTTTGCTGCTGCTGGGAAGGTAACAGGATTTGGAGATCTGCACTGCGTCAGGAAGGAGAGGAAGGAGGGAAAAAAGGAGACCCATAAATGGCCATAAATCTCTTTTATGCTTTGTGACGGAGGCGATTGTGGGGGGGGAGGGAGTTCTGCCCGATTATTCTGCATTTGCACGCTCGGCCGTCTCGCACACCCCAGGAGAGAAACATCTCTCTTTCTCTCTCATTCTCTCTCCCTCCTCTCTTTCTCTGTCCTCCCTCCCGCTCTCTCTCTGTCCCTCTGTCCCTCTCTCTCCCTCCCTCTCTTCTTCCTCCTCCTTTTTCTCTCTCTCCTCCCCGTTTCTTATTCTCTTCCTCCCCCTCTTTCTTTCTTTTCTTTTCTCTCCTCCCTCCCTCTCTTTCTCTCTCTTTCTCTCTCCCTTTCTCTCCCTCTCTCCCTCTCTTCTTCCTCCTTTTTCTCTCTCTCTCGTCCTCCTCCTGTTTCTTTCCTTTCTCCCCTCCCTCCTCCCTCCCTGCTTTCCTTTCTTCCTTCCCCCCTCCATCTTTCCCTTCTCTCCTCCTTCCTCCTTCCTTCCTTTCTCCTTCCTTCCTTCCATCCTCCCTCCCCATCTCCCTCCTGCCTTCCGCCCTTTCTTCCATTTCCTTTCCTTCCTTCCTTCCCTCCCTCCTTCCCCTTGCTGATCTGCGGATGTCCTTGGAGGCGTCTGTCAGGGGAGCCACGAAGGCTTCACCCGTCCCATCTGATCAGCCAGATGACAGGGCGCTGGGTAGGCAGAAACCAAGCAGGGATGGTGGCATCCACACCGTTGGAGACTTGCCAACTTCTGCAGGGTGAAGCCGGGCGGGGAGCTTCCCACCCCCCACCCCCAAATCAAGGCAGCGGACTAGACCAGAGCTGCCATCCTGAATTTCCAGCAGCAGAAAGTTCTAAAGAGCTGGATTGTTCCCTCATTTGTCCACGTTATGGTGGCTTGTCCAGCAGTCACTTGTTGTTCCACCACCAGCTTCAATGGGGCTGCAGGGGGGGGGTTCCTCTCCCCCCCCCACTTCCTCCTCAGCTCCTCGTCTCAAAACCACAAGTCACGTCTGCCTGGTACTTCAAAAGACGCCTTGCAAAAGGGGGTTGCCCAAAGCTTTTTGCTCCGGCCCCAAAATGACCCCATCCACGCTGGAAGGGAGAGGGGCTTGCAGGGAGCAGGAGGAAGAGAGGAGGAGAAAGAGGAGGAGGAGGAAGAGGAAGAGAGGAAGAGGAAGAGAAGGAGGAGGAAGATAGGAGGAGGAAGATAGAAGGAGGAGGAGGATTGTGGCGTCGTTGGTGGTCTCTGAGCTTGGTTGTTTTTGCAGACATTTCATGACCCAACTAGTACCATCATCAGTGCTAGGAGGAAGTGGGGTTTCAAGAGAGAAGGAGGAGGAGGAGATATGTTGGGTGCTTGGTGCCCTCTGAGCCTGGTGGTTTTCCTACCCAGCTCAGAAAGCACTAAGGAACCTACAGTCCCATTCCTCCTCCTCCTCCTCCTCCTCCTCCTCCTCCTGCTATAATGGAGCACCCACAAGGTCTGGAGACAACCTTTCCTAACTGGTTCGTTGTTCTGATTTTTCCTAATATAGAAGCCCTCTTTCCAAGTTAGAAGAATCGATCAGTGGAACGGATTGCCTCCAGGAGTTGTGGGTGCTCCATCACTGGGGATGGGGTGGGGGCTGGACTAGAAGACCTCCAAGGTCCCTTCCCACTCTGTTATCCTGTATTCTGAGGTCCTGCTCTCAAAACAAGGAAGAATTTCTCGGCAGAACAATCAATCTGTGCCACGACTTGCCTCCAGAAGTCACAAATGCTCCAACACTGGAGGTTTTCAAGAAAAGACTGGACAACCCTTTGCCTAAAGTGGTGTAAAGTCTCTGGCCTGAGCAGTGGGGGGGTGGACTAGAAGACCTCCAAGGTCCCTTCCAATTCCCTCACTCTGCATTCCACGCTCCGAGACCCGTGAAGCTTTCCTCTTTTGCCAAAGTCGCCGAGTCCTCATTTTTTCCTGAATTACTCCGAGCGGGGATCCCAACCCTCCAAGGGAGTCCTGGAACCCATCATCCTGGGTGAGGATGGGATGTGGAAAAGGAGGCGAGCGACCTCAGACGACAGCAGCCCTTCGTTGCTTCCTACAGCTGTCGGGCGCCCTGTTTCGCCAATCTCTTAGCACCCTCGTGTGGCAAGCGAGAACATTTTTTTCCTATAGGTTTTCTTCCTATAGGGGAAATAAAGGGGAGGGGGCGGAGGGAGGGGGGGGTCTGTCCATCAGCATCCGATCTGGGAGATGTCCATCTTCGCTTCGGGTTCGGTCAGACTGCAAAGTTGCAGCTCTGCCTTAGGCGCGAAAGCCGGACGGGTGACTTTGGCCCAATCACCAGGAGTTTGGGAATTCTAGTCCTGCCTCAGGCATGAAAGCCAGCTGGGTAGCTTTCAGCCAATCACTAGAAGATGGTGAGTTCTAGTTCTGCCTTAGGGATGAAAACTGGATGGGTGACTTTGGGTAAATCACCAGGAGGCTGGGAGTTCTTTTGGGTAAATCACCAGGGGAGAGGGAATTATAGTTCTGCCTCAGGCATGAAAGATGGCTGGGTGACTTTGGCCCAATCACTAGGAGAGAGGGAGTTACATTCCACCTTAGGCATGAAGGCTGGATGCATGATTTTGGGCCAATCACCACAAGACTGGGAGTTATAGTTCTGCCTCGGGCATGAAAGGCAGCTGGGTGACTTTGGCCCAATCACCAGGCGATTGGGAGTTCCAGTCCCACCTTAGGGTTAGGGTTAACCACAATTTAAGAAATCACTGTAATACGCTGCCATACAGTCACGACTGACGTTATAAGAAGCAGACAATCCCTTCACAAAGGCTGTTGAGTATTCCAATCCCATGGGGGTCAGTCTAGCTGCCTCTAGGGTGGCCCTTGAAGTGGTTTTAATTTTTTTGCAGCCTTTGCAAATGGACGGGGCGGGGGCGGGGGGGGGGGTTCAGTGTCCTTTAATTAACCTCATCCTCTTCCTGCCTCCTACCCAGCCGGCCGGGGAACCCCTCCCTCCCTGCTGATTCATTCCACGTCAAGCCACTGAGTGTGACACATTTTTTTAAAAAAGAAGAACCCACCCAGATTGCGTTTTCTGTATTCAGCAGGAGCAATTTGTGGGCTCAAAGGAGGTTCTTAACCCCCACTTACATACCACACACAAACACACACACACACACACACCCTGAGCTGGAGGGATGGAGAGGCTGGGAGGGGGGGCGCGGGAGGGAATCAGCATATCGGATGAGCCAAGACAGTTGGTATAATTTGCATGAAGTGCCCCCAATTTCTCTCCTTTCAATCTGTCACCCATCAATGGTTTTTCGTTCTATAACCTTCACAGAAGAAGGGGGAGCCTCAGATTTTGTAGTGGGAGGAGAGAGAGAGAGAGGGAAAGAGTGTGAAAGAAAGTGGGAGAGGCAGAGAGAGGGGGGGGAGGGAGGGAGAAAGAGGGAGAGAGAGAAAGAGAGGGAGAGAGAGAAAGAAAAAAGAGAAAGGGGGAGAGGAAGAGAGAGGAAGAGAGAGGGGGAGGGAGAAAGAGAGAGAGAAAGAGAAAAGGGGAGAGGGAGAGAAAGAGAGGGAGGGAGAAAAAGAGAAAGAGAGGGAAAGAGAGAAAGAGGGAGAGAGAAAGAGAGAGAAAAAGAGAGAGAGTGAGAAAGAAAGAGAAAGGGAGGGAGATAGAAAGAGAGAGAGAGAGAAAGAGAGATGGATTTGCAGGGGGGAAAGGGGGAGTCAGATTCTGCCCCCACCCCACCCCGAGGTCCACCCTATTGTTCCCTCTAGGAATGGTGTCATAAGAACAATCTTTGCTCTGAGTCTCTTTAAACCATCCTTGCAAGCTTTGGCTGGCGCATGGAATGCAGGATGACGCCGTTGGAAGGGACCTCGGAGGTCTTCTAGTCCAACTCCCAGAATTCCCCAGCCAGCCATGTCTTTTTCTCTGCCTTTAGAATGGTGTGGGATAGCAGCGGAAGGGATTATAAGGGAATAAGCAGCCATGCAATGGGGATACATATCCAAAGGTAGTGTGTTATCTCCAGGGAATGTTGTCAGTTGGAGTCCACATTTCTTAAAAGTTGCCAAGGTTGAGAAACATTGCATCAAATGGGTATAGCAAGGTCTCAAACCTCTCCTGGCTGGCTGTAGTGCCAAGCTCGATTGGTGTTGTGGTCACCACGCAGTCTTCTTCTCACAGCCTCTTCTGGCGTTCTGTCCACAGTTCACGGCATCAAATGGACGTGCAGCAACGGGAACAGCAGCTCCGGCTTTTCGGTGGAGCAGTTGGTGCAACAGATCCTGGACAGCCACCAAACGAAGCCGCAACCACGGACGCACAACTGCCTCTGCACCGGCAACCTTGGTGAGCAGCAGAAGCTGCCCGGGCCAGTTGGAGACCCCCGCCCCCCAAAAAACCAAGGATTCCATTAACTGAGTTCACTGCGTTCAAATTGCAGGCGGTCCTTGGCCTGCAATCATTCGTTTACTGACCGTTCAACGGCACTGTAAAAAATAACTAAGGATCAGTTGTCACACTTATGACCATTGCAGCATCCCCGTGGTTGCGTGGTCAAAATTCAGGCGCTGGCAACTGATGTGTTTACAACGGTTGCAGTGCCCCTGGGTCAGATTTCTGTTGTTAAGTGAGACATTTGTGAAGTGAGTTCTGCCCCATTTTACCACCTGTCTTGGCCACCATTGTTAAGTGAATCCCTGCAGATATTAAGTTAGTCACACGGTTGTTATGCAGTTCTGGCTTCCCCCCTTGACTTCTCTGATCAAAAGGGGACCGTCATAAATATAAGTGTGATGACCCAAAGGGGCGTGGCACAAAGGCAACACAGTCCCATAAGCAAGAAATGTCCCTTTAGTACCTCCAATTTCGCCCCCAATGTCCAGTTACCTTCAGCTGGAGAAAAACTCTCCCAGAAGCAGCCTTTGACCATAGAAAATTCAGTTCCAAAACAAGGTACATACAAACCTTAACTAAAAATCCACACAAACCACTTGCTGCAGCAATTAACTGGACAGGGCAGGAGAAAGAATTGCAGACTTGAAAGCCCAGCAAAACACACCCAGTTGGGAAGACGCCAGGAATCCAGATAAACCTCGACAATACTAGATAAATTCACAATTTTCTCCCAACAACTTACTGTGCGCAGCTTCCCCTTTTAAACACTGTGTTCCCAGCTGCAGCTAATGAAGGGAATCAGGGCCCTTTCCTCCCTCATAAGTCCTGCAACCCATGTTGCTCCCTTCTCTGTTCCTCCCTGCGTGCTCTAGGATGAAGAGAGGATGGCCCTGAGTCTTCTTCTAAACTCCCTCTCCCTTGTTCTACCTCTTCCCTGCTCTGCCCAGCCAGACTTTGCCTTTCCCCAGTTTCCTCCACAACCAACGGAGCCACACTCCCACCCCGTCAGCTGCTCGGCCTCCCCCTCCGAATCAGATTCCGATAGGGGCACGACAATGAGCCAGTTGTATATTGTACAGTGGTTGTAAATGTGAAAAGGGGTTCTAAGTCACTTTTTTTCTGTGCTGCTATAACGGCCACCAATGGTTGTAAGTCGAGGATTATCTTAATGGACCCCGTTGGGCTACGATGGTTCACATCTCCCTTTTGTTGTTCCTCTTGGTACAGGGGCCGGGAGCAGCGTGCATCACAAGTGCAACAGTGCCAAACACCGCATCATCTCCCCCAAGGTCGAACCCCGGACGGGGGGCTACAGCGCCCACTCGGAGGTGCAGAACAACGACGTCTCGGAGGGCAAGAACGAACACAGCCACAGCAAGTCCTGCAACCGGGAGAAAAGGAACGGCAAAGTGGCCAAACCCGTCCTGCTGCATCAGAACAGCACCGAAGTCTCCTCTACTAACCAAGTGGAAGTTCCGGACACGACCCAAAATTCTCCCGTCTCCATCAGCAGCGGATTAAATAGCGACCCGGATGTAGCAGACAGTCCGGCGGTCACAGGTGTCTCCAGCATGGCGGTGGCTTCGGTGATGGGGAACCTGTCTCAAAACGCCACCGTTTTCATGTCCGATATCAGCAGCGAGGCCGTCTACACAATGTCCCCCACCGCCGGGCCGAACCCACACCTTCTCTCCTCGGACGCGACGACCCAAGGGCTGGTGCTGGCGGTCAGTTCCGACGGCCACAAGTTTGCCTTCCCTACCGCCAGCAGCTCCGATGGCCTCTCCATGTTGCCCGCTAGCGTCTCCGAAGAACTCGTGCTGTCCACCACTCTCGACTCCAACAGGAAGATTCCGGAAACCACCATGAATTTTGACCCGGATTGCTTCCTCAACAACCCCAAGCAAGGGCAGACCTACGGGGGAGGCGGGCCTAAAGGAGAAGGCCTCAACGCCAACATCCGACAGTCGCCCACCTCAGACCGGGGCTTCAACTTTAACGCGGCCCTCACCAAGGAGATCAAGACGGAAGACACCTCCTTCGAGCAGCAGATGTCCAAAGAAACGTTCTCGTCTTCGTCCTCGTCCAACTCGCTGACCTTGAACACGGCATCCAGCCTCCTTCCCTCGGGCGGAGGGCTCAGCCCCAGCACCACCCTGGAGCAAATGGATTTCAGCGCGATTGACTCCAACAAGGATTACGCGTCGGGGTTTAACCAGGCGGTGCAGAGTCCCCACGTTCATCAAACCCCTTCCCCGAGCTTCTTCTTGCAAGACAGCAGCAACAAAGGGCTCCCCCTCGAGCAAAACGCCCACAGCAGCCTGAACGACGCGAGCAGCTCTTTCGTCGCCCCCCTGGCCCTCCCCAACGTCAAGACGGAGGCCTCCTCCCAGAACGCCTCCAACTGCAACGGCACGGTGGAGGCCCGGATCGAGGCCACCTCTTCGCTGCAGCTCATGCAGTTCCAGGCCAGCTTCCCGTCCATCGCGGCCGAAGGGGAGGTCCCGATGGAGACCTCGACGCAGGCGGAAGGGAGCGAGAACCTGCTCAAAACCGGGGAGCTCCAGCCCTGCGGGGCGGAGCACTACATGCAGCCCGAGGCCAACAACAGCTTGAGGAATGGAGGGAACCTCCCCATCCTCCAGGGGAACATGGTGCAGGGCCTCTACCCCGTGGCCCACCCGGGCTTGAACAACTCGTCCAACATGGAGCTCAGCTTGGATCACTTTGACATCTCCTTCAGCAACCAGTTCTCGGATTTGATCAACGATTTCATTTCGGTGGAAGGCGGGAACAACGCCCTCTACGGGCACCAGCTGGTCTCCGGGGAGAACGCTGGGCTGTCCCAGGCGGAGGAGAGCACCCGGGCAGCCTACAGCCAAGCCGAGATGTGCATTCCCTGCTGCAGCCCACAGCAAGCAACACTCAGCCTCAGCAATGCGGAGAACGGCGCCAGCCCAATGGCCTACATGCACGTCACCGAGGTGGTTTCGGCAGCGGCCGCCGCAGCCCAAGGCACCCTGGGCATGCTCCAGCAGAGTGGCCGGCTCTTCATGGTGACCGATTACTCTCCCGAGTGGTCGTACCCGGAGGTCAGCTCCAGGGTCTCTTTTGCACGAACCCCAGATAGGACCGGTGCAGGGAGTCCTGGGTAGGGTTGTGGGCAGAGGTGGGTCTTCAGCAGGTTCTGACCAGTTCTGGAGAACCAGAAGTGGAAATTTTGAGTAGTTTGGAGAACCGCCCCATCCCAACCTCTGACTGGAGACTTTACAGTATCCTTCCCCTGCCACTCCCACCAAGCCACGCCCACAGAACCGCTAGTAAAAACATTTGAATCCCACCACTGGCTGTGGGGCAGGGTTTGGATCCAACACACCACTGGTGGGCTTCAAAAATGTTTTACTACCGGTTCTGTGGGCGTGGCTTGGGGGGCGTGGCAGGAGAAGGATACTGCAAAATCCCCCTTCCCTCCCCACCCCACTAACCTGCTTTCCAGCTCCGTTCTCCTGGGCAGGGCAACCAAAGGAGACCCAGCCAATTAGCTGGGACTTGATGGGAGGCAGAGCATAGATGGGGTTGGCAGGGCCAGTCAGAGGTCCTTCAAACAACTCAAAATTTCCACTCTCGGTTAACAAAGACCCCACCCCCCTTTTCTCCAACTCCTCTTGTAAAGCTCAGAGGCTGCCCCAGTCCAAGGAAGCACAACCTGCCCCCCAAAAATCTGTTCCTTCAGGACAAACTTGTGGACTTCAACTCCCAGAATTCCTCAGCCGGCATCGCTGGGAGTGGAAGCCCACAAGTCTTAAAAGTTGCCAAGTTTGGGGGACTCTCTGCTCTAGGAAGTCAGTGAATTGTCCCTGCAGGGCAGGACGTGGAGAGGGTCTCGCCGGCCGCTGACCCCCCCCCTTTCTTCTTCCCTCCGCAGGGCGGCGTGAAAGTCCTCATCACCGGATCCTGGCAAGAAGCCAGCAATAACTACAGCTGTCTTTTTGACCAGATCTCCGTGCCGGCCTCGCTGATCCAGCCAGGGGTGCTACGCTGCTACTGCCCAGGTGAGGCTCTCTAATAAGCCAGGGGCTGTGGGGTCAAGACACAAAGACGTGTGGGGGAGGTGTCCCTTGCGCACGAGTCATTGTGGCTGAAACGTCCTTGCGCCTCGGACATCCAGTTTTGGTCACTACATTAGCAGTCTTCCCTTATTTGAGGAGGGGCTGCCCCAGAGAGGAGGAAGGGGGCCAAGCTATTCTCCAAGGCACCCAAAGGCCAGACAGGGAATAAGGGATGGAAACTGACCAAGGAGAGATTCAACCTGGAAATAAGGAGGAATTTCCTAGACAGTGAAAACAATTCACCATGATTTGTTTCTAGAAGTTGTGGGTCCAACTCACATCCCTTTTGACGTTTCAGCCCATGACACCGGCCTGGTCACACTGCAGGTGGCTTTCAACAACCAGATCATTTCCAATTCGGTGGTTTTCGAATATAAGGCCCGGGCGTTACCAACCCTTCCTTCTTCTCAACACGACTGGCTCTCGCTGGATGGTGAGGAACGCAAGACACAGGGAGGATGTGGGGTGGGGTGGGGGCAAATGGGCAGGGCCTAAGGAATGGGGGCGGAGCTGAGGAAGTGGGTACTAGGCTGGCATTCTGCACCCAGAGCTACCTAAATCAGAATTTTTTCTCAACTTTAAAGATGGGTGGAGAGTTTTAAGATGGGTGGACAAGTTTAAGACAGAGAACTTTAAGATGGAGAACTTTAAGATAGGTGGATAACTTAAGACAGAGAACTTTAAGATGGTGGACAATTTTAAGAGGGAGAACTTTAAGAGGGAGAACTTTAAGATGAGTGGACAACTTTCAGAATGCTAAAAGTTTAAGACGGTTTAAGACATTTAAGATGCCACATCTAGCTGGGGAATTCTGGGAGTTGAAGTCCACTCATCTTAAATCTGTGGCTTGCTTCCAGAAGTTGTGGGTGCTTCACCACTGGAGGGTTTTAAGGAGGGATTGGGCAGTCCTTTGACTCGGATAGTATAAGGTCTTCTGCCTTCAGCAGAGGGGTTGGACTGGAAGACCTCCGAGGTCCCTTCCAAGCCCTAGGATTGTACACCGAAGTGGTAAAAGTGAAGAGGAAGCGGGAGGAATGGCCGCAGAGGAGAAATGTGTGGTTTAGTTTGTCTAGATGTCATCTTGGTTTAGACAAAGGAGCCAACTTGCAGCAACAAAAAACGATCAGGATGATTTGATTCTACGCTAGGCAATCGGTGACTCAGCCAGAAGTGTGTGTGATGGCAGAATTATTGTACAGGCAGTCCTTGACTACAATTCATTCGTTTAGTGACAGTTTGAAGTTGCAACAGCACTGGGGGGGGAGGAGTGACGTAACTGGTTCCCACGGATTTTGGCAAAAAGGGGCCAAATGTGTCTTGCTTAGCAGCGGAAACGTTGGGCTCGGTTGCGGTCAAAAGGCAAAGATTAGCTGTAGTTAGGACTTCTCCTCCCTTTGCAGTCTCACAGCAGCCCTGCCAGGTAGGCCAGGCAGAGATCGGAAGGGAGGCCTGGGATGCAGGGGCCCTGGGCCTCCACTGGGTGGGGGATTTCCACCGGGGTTTGCCCACTTAGGGTTACACGGGTGGGGGGAGGGAGAAGAAGGGGCAGCAGGGCTCAGCCTGGTGAAAAGGAGGAGAGGAGGAGGAGGAGGAGGAGGAGAGGAAAGGGGAAGGCAGAGAAGAAGAGAAGTAAAATAGAGGAGAGGGAGAGGAGAAAAAGAGGCAAGGAAGTGAAGAAGGGGGGAGAAAAAAGAGAGGACAAGGAGAGAGAGAAAGGAGGCAAGAAGAAAGAGAAGAAGAGGAAGCAAAAAAAGAGGAGGGAGGGAGAAGAGGCAGCAGAGAAGGAGAGAAAGGAGGAGGGGGGGGAGGAAGAGAGGGAGGAGGAGGAGGAGGGGAGGAGAAAAAAGAGGGAGAACAGAAGGAGAAAAAGGAGGAAGAGAAGGAGAGAAAAAAGGAGGAGAGGGAGAGGAGGCAGAAGAGGAAGAGGAGGAAGAGAAGGAGAGGAGGACAAAGAAGAGGGAGGAGGAGGCGCAGGCGGGACGTCGCAGCGCAGCAGCCACCGAAACCGGCCGGGCGACGCGGAGAAGCGCCGTTTGGGTCCCGCCCCGCGACTCCCGGCCGCTTCGCCTGCGCTCCTCTGGCGGCTGGGCGACGGCGGCGCGCTCCATCCCCGGCCGGCTCCCTCTCGGCCGTCATGCGGAGACCCCGGCTGCATTGCGGGCGCCGGGCGGGGGCGCTGCGGAGGACCCTCGGCCGGGCCGGCCGTTGCGGCGGGGCTCCGCCGTCTCCCCTCCGGCCGAGCTCCGCCGGCCCCAGCGGGCTCCACCGCCGGCCGCTCCCCCTGCTCCGGAGCGGGCTGATGTCACTTTCCCCGCCGCGGATTGGCCGTCTCCGCGCCCAGGCGGGGCTGCCGGCGCTGCGGCTGCGGCTGCCGGCTCGGCGCTGCCGCCCATCGCGGAGCTGCGCTGCCTGGCTCGCCCGCCCGGGCTGCCTGCGGGGAAGCGGGAGGGGGGGTCCCGTCCGTGGGCGAAGAGAAGGGCATGGCCCCCTCGCCTCTGCTGAGCCCGGCCCCACGGTAAGCTCCCCGCGGACGTGGGGAAGGGGAAAGGCCCGGGGTGAAAGGGGGGGGAACGACATACACACTCCGGCTTTGAAAGCTGCAAATGTAATTGATGTGTCCCATTGATGGGGTCTGGGGTCTTCTGCCTGCGCAGGGGTTGGACTAGAGGACCTCCAAGGCCCCTTCCAGCTCTCTTCCGATTGATTCATTGGTTAAAATGGCCTAGAGGACCTCCGAGGCTCTCTCCAACTCTATTCTGATTCATTTGATTGATTGAAATGGTCTAGGGTCTCCTGCTTGAGTAGGGGGTTGAACTAGATGACCTCCGAGATCCCTTCCAGCTCTTACTCGGATTGACTGGTTGATCCTGAGCAATGGACACGGGTGGGAGTGGGCTGTGGGGTCGTGGCCTCTCTCCAGCAGTTGGGTGGCCTCTGCAGCTGCCGGTCCAGATGTGGAGACCGTCCCTTGGCCACTGTTTAGAGTTGGGCAATAGTAGGGGGTCCAGCAGAGAGGTTTCGGGGTGGGAGGGGGGAAACAGGTCATCCCTATTGCTCCTTTCCCCCCACACATCTGAGGGCGAGGAATCTCCCCCTTAGGTGAGGTTCTGGGGTGTCCCTCGTACCTCCCAACTGTGGGAATATCCGACCGTGGGAATATCTGACCGTGGGAATATCTGACCGTGGGAATATCCGACCGTGGGAATATCCAAAGCACCTGCAAAGGAGAGCAACCAGGGAAGGGGGGGCTCTTTCAACCCACCCCCTCCCCAAATAGAGTTAGAATTGTGCTGGAAGCTTTGAAAGAAGGCAAGGGAGATGTTAAAAACTCGGAGCTTCCCCTCTCCTCCCGGTAGATGTTATTTTAGGGGAGGGTCTCTCTCTCTCTCTCTCTCTCACACACACACACACACACACACACACACACACACACATGCCTGAAAAAGAACATTTGTAACCTGACTTGGAGTTTTTAGTGTACGAAAGTAAGTAAGTATATTTAGTGTCTGAAAAGGGGACATTAAGACAGGGAAGTAAAAAAGGAGAGATCCTGGAACCAGTTGGTTATTAGCATAGTCCTCGAATTACAGCCACAACTGAGCGCCGAATTTCCGCCGCTAAGCAAGGCAGTTTTTAAACTTGACTTTTGTCCCCATTTTACGGCAGCCCTTAAGCGAATATGGGATCATTAAGTGAATCGTGCTTACCTGTTGACTTTGCTCGTCAGCAGGTCCCAAAAGAGGATCGCCTGGCCCTGGAATGCTGCGAAGTATGAAAATCCGGTCCCAAGTCCATTTTTTGTAACGTCGATCACTAAACGAACGGTTGCAAGCTGAGGATTACCCATTTAGGGCAAGGCGCTAGAATAGATTGTGAAGGAAGCGTGTCAGTGAATATTAAGGGGGGAAAAAATGCTACGGTGTTTTAAGAGTTGCTACGAATGCCAGGAACACGTATAATATCAGACTGGTTTTACCAGATTAGTAGACGGAGGGAACGCTGAAGATGTAGTTTATCTTTAAAAAAGGAAAATTACACTCATCCTTATGGCCCAGATGAAAAAATCTGGACTAGAGTGGTACTGCAATCTACTAAATTTGAAACTACCTATTGTGCTGGCAGCAGGTGTGGACGGCTGAGGTTTTAGAGGGCGAGGACTCAGGTGTGGGGGCCAGGACCATCAGGGAGTGGAGTGCTGCCTTTGGAGATGGTGAAAGCTGGCAGCAGCAATGAGGAGGTTCCCGAGGAGCCTGTGCCCAGTGCATGTGGGCACAGGGCTGCTCAAAGGAAAGAGCAGCTGCAGCAGCACGGGCGACTCAGGAGTAAGGCTGATAGGTAATGGACCCTCCCTTAAGGGATAAAAACCAGCCTGAGAGACCGGAGTTCTTTGCAGGAAGCAAAGAAGTTTTCCACTCAAGCCTGGTGGACGTTAGAATATCTGAGTTGGTGTTCGGAGACTCCTTGATTTATTGTTTAGGAACTTTATCTGTTGTTCTTGGCAGCCTTGCAAACACTTAGCCAGGCTCTTCCTTATCGGAGCTAATTAGTTGATCTGTGAAGAAACAGATTCGTGAATGAAGCAGTAAAAGGTGGTGCTGGTACCTTTGTCTCGTGTTTGCTCTTGTGGAACCAGGTTTGGGTCAGAACACTATTTGCACAACCACACCAAGGTGGTCGTACCTTGAGGACTGCTTGTTCTTTTCTTGCAGCGGGTACATATGACCTGACCATCTTTTCCACACCTCGTCCCAAGGTGTGGGTTTGCGCCCTTCCCCCTCCCAAATGCCCCTCTTCCCTGACCATCTCTTTCCCCTCTGGGGGTCGCAGATAACCAGTTCAGGATGTCTATTCTGGAACGACTTGAACAGATGGAGAGAAGGATGGCGGAGATGACCACAATGCAGCAGCACAAGCCAAGTGGCGGCAACAGCAGCGCCAACGGAGGTAGCCAAGCACAGGTAAGGGCCAAAGGGTTGCATGTCTCCTCTCAGCCCAGTGGCTGAAGGAAGAGCTATCTAGAGGCAAGCAAATTTAATAAATAGTAAAGCCAAAAGGCCAGTTGTTCCACAGTAGAACAACACGCCCATTTTCCGACATGTTTTAAACGTTTCCCGCTCTGAAAGAAGACCGAGAGGAAGGAATTCATTGTTGGGATGTATTTTTATGTAACAGCTACAGTAGTATTCAACCAGTACATGGCAGTGTTTACAAATTTGGATCTATGTACTTTTAGTTCCCTATTTCTTGTTAGAGTTAAGCCATTAAGCAGTAAAGCACATGGTGACTGTGCTCCTTATTTGATCTGTGGTGCTATATACTGTATAAACAGAATTTCTAACAGTTAAATACACTAGCATGAAGCCCACACAAGGGGGAGGGATCTTATCCAGGTGCCACCACCATCAGCATGATATACTTATACTTATCCTTCTTCCTGGACCCTTCCCCGCCCACCCACCCACTTGCCTTCCTCACCTCGGTGTCTCCCTTGCAGTGCATCTCGGAGGCCGCCACCTTGGGCACCTGCTTCGAGAGCCGCGTTGTGGTGGTGTGCGAGAAGATGATGAGCCGAACTTGCTGGGCCAAATCCAAACACCTGATCCACTCCAAGACGTTCCGGGGGATGACCCTTTTGCACCTCGCGGCCGCCCAGGGCTACGCTACCCTCATCCAGACGCTCCTCAAATGGCGGTAAGAGTTTGGAGAGGTGGAGACGTGATGTTTTGAGTCTGCCCACACCAAGGAGAGTAGTTGTGTTGTGTGTGTCTGGGCATCCTTCTCCCTGTGTTGTCATCCCAACAAGGTGTGACTTTGCACTTGGTGGACAGTGTTGTCCCCGAAAACTGGTTCCGCCAGAGTGCAATGCCCAATAAAATCACACAGCGAGGAGGAGATTTACAACTGCTTTACAAGCGGCCCACAACTTACAACCTTTGGTTAATGCAACCAAGGACCACACGGCCCTTTTTGGCAGCTGCCAAAGCCACACTGCAGGCTTATATTGAAACGATGGTCCCCTAAGATTCTTTTTAGGAATGAGCAACTGGTTGGGAAATGTCTACAAATAATCATTTCCTGCAGAGACTTAACTTTCTAGGGGAGAGGGTCTTTGGATCCTTCACCAATGCCCGTCCTGATTTCAGGTGTCTGCTTTCTTGTGGGCAGCTTCCTGCTTTGTGGTGCCCTTTCCCATTAGAAGAGGAGAGAAAGGGAGAAAGGGAGAGAGAGAGAGGGAGGGAAAGAAAGAGGGAGAGGGGGGGTATTTAAAGGGAGAGACGGAGAGATAGAAGAGAGGGCAGGAGGGGGAGGGAGAAAGGCAGAAGTGGAAGAGGGGGAGAAAGGGAGATGGAGAAAGGGAGAGAGAGGAAGAGATGGAGATGGAGAAAGGGAGAGCAGGAGAGAGAAGGGAGAAAGGGAGAAAGAGTAGAGAAATAGGAGGAGAGGGGAAAGAGAGAGGAAGAGGAGGGAGAGAGGAGATAGAGAAGGAGCGAGGAGAGAGAGAGGAAGAGAGGGAGAGAAAGAAGGGAGAATGGGAGAAAGGGAGAGAAAAGAGAGCGGGGAAGGAGAGAGAGAGGAACACGAGAGAGAGAGAGAGGGAGCACCACAGCCTCCAGGCTCCAAAAGAAACCGGATCGCCTTCTTCCGGGATCTTTTTCCAGGATCCTTTTGCCATCTTCTTTCTCCTCCTTGGTTCCACAGCACCAAACATGCCGACAGCATCGATCTGGAGCTGGAGGTCGACCCGCTGAATGTGGACCACTTCTCCTGCACGCCACTGGTACGGAGCGGTGTCCTTGCGTGCTCCAAGAGATGCTTGAGGTTTCCTGGGGAGGGGGGGGGGGCGTTGCTTGCAACGAGGGGAGGGAGGAGCCTATCGGCAGTCCTTGACTTACAACCATTCGCCTAGGAACTGTTCGAGGTTATGACAGGACGGGGAAAAAGGGACTTAGGACCATTTTTCACACTTAACAACCGTTGTAGCAGCCCCGGGGGTCACGTGATCGAAATTCAGAGGCTTGGCAACTGGCATGGACTTATAACAGTTGCAGCGTCCGGCGATCCCCTTTTTGCAACCTTCTTGGCGAGCCAAGCCCACGGGGAAGCCAGATTCGCTGAACAACCGTTTTACTTGCCTAAGAATGGCAGAGATTCACTTAACAGCTGGTGGCAAGGAAGGTCGTAAAATGGGGCGAAGCTCACCCAAGAACCGTCTGGTTAAGCAACAGAAATCTGGGATTCTCTTCGGGTGGTAAGGTGAGGATTCCCCCTATAGCGGTCATCCTCGACTTACAAACCGTGATAGAACCCGAAATTTCTGTCGTAAGTCATGACCGTCGGAAGTTGTGGCGGCAAGTATATGTCCGGCCCAGTCTTATAAATTACAAGCCTGTAATTTGAGGCGTCTGTTGGAATTTTAAATCTGGGTCATATATATGTGTTTTAGGTTTTTAATTAAATTTTAATTGGGGTTTTTAGTTTTTAACTTTTAAATTGAATCTGAATTAGACAGCCGGATTAAATTATTTAATTTATTTTTAATTGTATTTATTGTATATCTTGTATGTTTTAGTAGGCTGTACACCGCCCCGAGTCCCTTTTTTGGGAGAGGGGGCGGTATAGAAGTTTAAACAAACAAATAAATAAATAAATATCCTTTTTAAGGGGGCGGGGTCCCATCATAGCTTTGAACAGGACATAAGTTTGAACAGGATTACCTGTTAACAAAATCCCCTCATAAAATATTTCTGTGGTCTTTTAGAGCAGCCAACAGAAAAGGAGGGGGGAGCAGTGCAGCAGCTTGCAAACCGAAACTGCATTCCATAAATGTTTTCAAAGATAGTTTCTAGGTGACTGAAGTTTCTGCCGTGCAAAATTCTAACTGGAGAGCCTGATTGATGACTTTGGGCTATGGAGGTGTCCCATTGGAGGATAGGGATTAGGATACACCCAGGGGGTGAGGGGGAAAACTATTGTCAAGGGTGACAAGGAATGATGTGCCTCAGAGTCGGCTACACCCAGGTCATTCTGGCATGTTAACTCCTAATAAATCTTCTTTCAGTTTGAAAATCTGCCAAGAGACTCATGATTTAAATGGGGGGAACTACCAGAGCCCTGACAAGCAGCAGGTTGTGGATCGAGTCCCACTTGGGCAAAGAACCCCAGTAGATCCCTTTAGCGATCCAGTTTTCCACCCGGGGTTCAAAGGAAGAACTGTAAGGGCCGGACCGCTGAGCCTCTGTCGAGACGACAAAGGCTACTGCGGCGGGAAATCTCCTCCTTCCCCAGTGACCCCGAAATCGTTTCCCTTCCAGATGTGGGCCTGCG
This sequence comes from Bungarus multicinctus, assembly GCA_023653725.1. Taxonomy (NCBI): domain Eukaryota; kingdom Metazoa; phylum Chordata; class Lepidosauria; order Squamata; family Elapidae; genus Bungarus; species Bungarus multicinctus. Next base: position 8,471,394 of record CM042845.1, on the reverse strand, counting down.
CTCTGGGCCACACGGACGCCGCCGTGGTCCTTTACAAGTGGGACCGGCGGGCCATCTCCATCCCCGACTCGCTCGGCAGGCTGCCGCTGACCATCGCCCGCTCCCGCGGCCACGTGAAGCTGGCCGAGTGCCTTGAGCAGCTGCAGCGGGAGGAGCAGGCGCAGCTCCGGGCGTCCCCTCGCCTCCCCTGCCCTCCGCAGGAAGAGCCCAGCGGCGACAACTGGACGTCCCAATGGCCCAGCAAACTCATCGCCTCTCAGGACCAGCAAAAGGGAATCGCGGTGGTTTCCAATGCAAACACGGGTAGGTGGGCAAAGGCCGTCTTCGGTCCACCTTCTCAAGCATCCATGCTGGCACTGATGACGTTACCTAGTTTGGTAATGTGATGTTTACAAAAAAAAAAACTAGCAAGGTCAGAGAGCACCAAGAACATCAAGGTCATCTAGTCCAACCCCCTGTTTGGCCAGGAGACCCTACAGCTTTTCTGACCGATGGCAGTCCAGTCTCTTCTTGAAAGCCTCCAGGGATGATGAAGCTACCATAACTTCTGTTCCATGGATTGATGGTTCTCCCTGTCAGGAAATTCCTCCTTATTTCCAAGTTGAATCTCTCCTTGGTCAGTTTCCATCCATTATTCCTTCTCTGGCCTTCAGGTGCTTTAGAAAATAGCTTGACCCCTTCCTCCCCTCTGGGGCAGCCCCTCGAATATTGGAAGACTGCTCTCCTGCCTCCCCTGGTCCTTCTCTTCCTTAGACCAGCCAGGCCCAGTTCATCGTATGTTTTATCCTCCAGTCCCCTCATCATCCTGGTTGCTCTTCTCTGCACTTTTTCTAGAGTCTCAACATTTTTTTTATAATGTGGTGACCAAAACTTGATGCAGGACTCTAGGTGTGGCCTTACTAAGGCTTTACAGAGTGGTGTTAGTAGCTCACTTGATCTCGATTATCTCCCTCTGTTAATGCAACTTAGGATTGCATTGGCTTTTTTGGCTGCTGCTGCACACGGCTGGCTCCTATTTATCTGGTTGTACTAAGACTCCAAGTTCCCTCTCCCAGTGACTGCTATTGAGCCTGGTTTCACCCAGTCTACATGTGTACTTTTGGCTTTTCTTGCCTAAATGTAGGACTTTACTTTTCTCTGCATTGAATTTCATTTTGTTAGAGAGGGCCCAGGGTTCAAGTCTGTCAAGATCCATCTGGCAGATCTGGTTAGTCCTTTATATCTATATCTATCTATATCTATGATCTATGAAAACTATATCTATATGTCTTGGCGTGTTTGGGTCTTTTGCTGTGTAAGATGCAATCTTACACGGGAAAAGTCCTGAACACGCCAAGACCTGCATACCTGTGAAAATCTACGAAAACATCTATCTATATCTGTATCTATCTATATCTATATAATATATCTCTATCTATCTATAACATATCTATATCTATATGATATATCTATATTTTTCTGTCTCTATATATCTTTCTATATCTATACCTATCTATAATATATCTATATCTTTCAATATCTAATACGTCAATATCTATCTATATCTATCTATATAATATGATATAATATCTATCTATCTATCTATCTATCTATCTATCTATCTATCTATCTATCTATCTATCTATCTATCTATCTATCTATCTATCACTTCCAAAGACCTGGTTGTTTCCTAATTTGTCCTTCCTTTGCTTTCAGAATTGCGACGGCCTCGGTCCGAACCCTCCAGTTACTACAGCAGTGAGAGCCAGAAGGATTACCCAGCGCCCAAAAAACACAAACTGAACCCCGACTATTTCTCCACGAGGCAGGAGAAGCTCCTGTCCACAGCCTTGAGCCTGGAGCAGCCCAGCGGCCGGAAACCGATCCCCGGCGCAAAGCCCGCTCTCCTTGAGACAATCAACCCCAGGCATGGTGGCACGGAGTACGCCCGGGATCTGGTCCCTGAGCTGGCCAGCTACCGCAGCTCCAAATGGAGGCCAAAGGAGACCTACCTGGGCGTATCGGCCGCACAGGTGACCGGCAGCCCGAAAGGGTTGGTGCCATTGGGGAAAGACTCCGGCACTCAACGGTTGCATCCGCGGGAACCGATGAACGTGGTGATGATGGCGGACAGGGAAGCGGCCGAAGCAGAATTGCTTTCCTTTCGGGATAACGCCGAGGGCGAAAACTGCTTGCACCACATGGATGATTTGCAGGTAAGGGGATAACTGGCAACTCACCTGTGGGAATTTAATGGGGAACTCATTCCCCAACAGATCAGTTGGCTGGCTACGCAACGGCTGTTACGGAGTCCCGAATCTCCGTGGCTCAATGGTAGTATGCTACCGGTTCAGCCTGGTTCTGCCAAGCCGGTAGCGGCAATGAGCAGCGGAGACCGAACCAGTTCTCTCCATCACCGTGCTGTTGGGCCCACCCATTGTTCTGACCCAAACCCTTTTCCAATATGACAAACACGAACCAAAGGGAACAGAAACCTTTTAATGAGTCTTACGAATCCCCGGTTAAAAGGCTGCTGCAAACTAATTAACTTTGATAAGTAGAAGCTTCGCCAAAACTGTGCGAGGCTGCCAAGAATCACAGATAAGAAATATTTTACGACACAAGAATCTTCAAATACCAACTTAAGATACTGCAATGTCCACGAGGCTGGAGTTTCAAAACGTCTTTGCTTCCTGCAAGAAACGTTCGCTTCACAGCTGGCTTTTGTCTTCTTGAAGGAGGGGCCATTACCTTGCAGCCTTACTCCTGAGTTGCCCGTGCTGCTGCAGCTGCTCTTTCCTGCAAGCAACCCTGTGCGCATGTGCACTTGGCACAGGCTCCTCGGGAACCTCCTCATCGCTGCTGCCAGCCCCCACAATCTCTGAAGGCAGCAGTCCACTCCCCTATGGTCCTGGCCGCTCATCTGAGTCCTCGCTCTCCTCAGCCGTCCACACCTGCTGCCGGCTAACCACAACACCCATCCGCCCGGGCCCCCATACTCACCTTTACCTTCTGAAGCGCAGCTGCTTTGCCTGTAAAGTGTGTGTTTGGTGCACGCGTACATACAAAGTGTGTGCATGCGTGCAAAGCGTGCCCACCAAGCCACGCCCACCAAACTGGTGGTAAAGTTTTGGAATCCCACCACTGCTGCGGCAAAACAAGACGGTGGTTGTGTTTTCATATAGTTTTTTTTAATTCACTTGTAATATAGCATACAGAGAAAATGCAAAAGTAAATAGGGAAGGGGAAAAGGGAGGGAAGGAAAAGGGGGAAAGAGAAAAAAAGAAGGTATTGGCTTCCAATTCGTGGTAGAATAAGGCCTGGATATCAAACCCCATTTTTTTTACTTTTACACAATCATTTAAACGAGCCATTTCTACAACAAAAAAGTATATCTAAATAGGTAAAATCAGAGTTTTTTTTTTTCCCTCACCACAACCACAAAGCCCAGAAGCCGTTTCCAAGTTAAAACATAAAAAGTATTCGTGTATTTTTTTCCCCCTTGATCAAAACCGTCGATTTAGGCCGTCTCTGTTAAGTTGTTAAGTGAGCTTTGCCCCATTTTACGACCTTGGCATCCTCCCCCCCCATTGTTAAGTGAATCGCTTCAGGTCGTTTAGTCACACCGTTGCTAAGCAAGACATTAAGTGAATTTGGCCCTATTTTGCCACTTTTCTCACCGCCGTCGGTGAGCAACACAGTCGTTAATTGAATCTGTCTTCCCACCCACCCCCTTGACTTGGCTGGTCAGAAGGTCGCAAAAGCGAATCCTGTGATCCCCTCCAGGGGACACTGTGATCGTCGTAAATATGAATCAGTTGCCAACAGTCTGAATTTTGATCATGCGACCCTGGGGGGGGGAGGCTGCGAGGGTCGTAAGTGTGAAAAAAGCGGTCATAAGTCCCCTTTTTCAGCACCGTTGCAAATTCAGACAGTCATTAAACGAATCATTGTAAGTCGTAAGAGATATAAAAAGGGGTTCAGTCCACAAAGGTGTAGACTTAAGTCTATTGGAGGTACCAAGTGGAAAAATTGGACCATCGTTTGTCCAGGAGGATATAAGGACTCCAGCCTTGTTCAGGGGGTTGGATTGGATGACCTCTGAGTTTCCGTACAGCCTCCCGATTCTAATATGGGCCAGTAGACTGAGCTTTCTGCTGCCCGAGGGGCTTGGGCTGAATAGGATCTCCTTCTCCCACCCTCCCCACAGGTCACCATGATGACCCTGGCCGAGCACATCATCGAAGCCACCCCGGAGAGGATCAAGCAGGAGAATTTCGTGCCGGCCGAAGAGGCGTCCCAGGTGGAGAGGACAGAAAGCGTGGCCATTAGCACCTCCATGAGCTGGCTGGCCAGTTACCTGGCCGATGTGGACCGCTTGCCCAGCGCTGCTCAGATAAGGTTCGTGGGGAGTGGGAGGAGGAAGAGGAAAAAGAGGGAGGGGGAGGAGGAAGACAAAGGAGGGAGGAGGAGAAAGGGAGGAGGAGGAGGAAAAAGGGGAGGAAGAGGAGGGGAGGAGAAAGGAAAAGAGGAGGGAGAGGGCCATGGAGGTTTTCCTGCAGATGTTTCATGACCCAACTAGGGAACGCCTTCAGGGCTCGCCCGATGTCTCCTGAGGAGTCCCCCCCCCCTCCACTGGCCCTCCTGCCCCCCCCTCCACTGGCCCTCCCGCCCCCTTGTTCCCGGGCTGGGGGCCCCTCCTGACGCTCTGGCCCTCCTCTCCGTTGCAGAAGCCTCTACGGCGGGTGCCCGACCCCCTCGCCCCACACCAGCCGCAGCCCCTCTGGCTCGCCAGTCAATGCGATGGCTTTTGAGAAGCCCAGCCTCCCCTCGGCGACAGACTGGTCCGAGTTCCTAAGCGCCTCCGCCGGTGACAAGGTGGAAAACGAGTTTGCACAGCTGACCCTCTCCGACCACGAGCAACGGGAGCTCTACGAAGCCGCCAAGCTGGTCCAGACCGTCTTCAGGAAATACAAGGTGAGGGACCGGATGGGGGGGGGCAGCAGGGGGGGGCAAGAAGCCGCGGGAAAGGGGGGGCGGCGTGGGAGATGCCTGCTCTCCGGGGCCTTGGGAGGAAGGCCCGGCCCTGGCAAAAGGATGGTGGAGCTGTGATGGCGCAGGGGTTAGAAGGCAGGATTGCAGGCTGACTCTGCCCCACTGCCCGCAGTTCGATCCTGACCAGCTCTAGGTTCATTCAGCCTTATGTCCTTCCAAGGTCGGTAAAATGAGGACCCAGATTGTTGGGGGCTATAAGCTGACTCCGTAAACCCCTTAGAGAGGACTGGGAAGCCCTGGGAAGCGGTATATAAATCTAAGAGCTATTCTATTCTATATTCTGTTTTGTTCCAGTCTATTCTGTTCTGTTCTGTTCTTTATTCTATTCTGTTCTGTATTCTATTCTGTTTCATTCTATATTCTCTTCTGTTCTATTCTATTATGTTCTGTTCTGTATTCTATTCTGTTCTATTCAAGTTCTGTTCTATTCCGTTCTCTGTTCTCTATTCTGTAATCTATTCTGTATCCTATCCTATTCTACTCTGCTCTTCATTCCTCCATGAACTGTTTGAGGAATCCCTCTCTCGGGCGGCTTCCCCCCTTCCCTGAGAACTAGCCTCCAGCCATGCTCTCCCACTCTCCCGCATCCCTGTCTTCAAGAAGGTGACTGTGCTGCTTTATGATTTCCTCAGGGACGTCCCCTCCGGGAGCAACAGGAAGTGGCCGCCGCCGTCATTCAGCGTTGTTACCGGAAATACAAGCAGGTGAGGGCGACTCCGTTGGCCCGTCTCTAGAGACCCGTTGGCCCGCTTGGCACCTCCACCTCACTGAACCCAAACCATTTGGGCCACGGTGACCCCCCGAGGGGAGGGGAGGAGTGTTTCTCTGGAAAGGACTTCCCTCTCTTCATCCATTGGGCCACTCAAGGCATTGAGACCACGTAAAACTCTCCGGCTGGCGTGGAAGGGTTTCAGCTGCCTTCCAGTCTCCTGAAGGAGATGCTGTTGTTCATATGTCCCAAAGGTGCTTTCCCCCCCACCCCCCAAGAAGCAGGTGGACTTTCTTGGGTTTTTTTTCTTTGAAGAGGTTTCACTTCTCACCCGAGAAGCTTCTTCGGTTCTTAGTAAATGATGGGGAAACGGAAGGATGGATGCTCCTTGCAGACAAAGCTGCTCATTGGCACCCTTTTTTTAAAGAGAATCCTTCAGGTCACTTGAAGGATTATCTTTGTCCCAAAGGTGCTTTTTCAAGAGGCCACTGGACTTCCTTGGTTGTATTTTTCCTTGAAGAGGTTTCGCTTCTCACTTGAGAAGCTTCTTCAGTCTGAGCGAATGGTGGGGAAACGGAAGGATGGATGCTTCTTGCAGACAAAGCTGGTCGCTTGCATCTTTCTTTTTAGAGAGCCATTGAGGCCACTTGGAGGTTCTTCTGTGTCCTCGAGGTCACCCGTGCAGTGCAAATGGGTGTGGAGCAGTTCCTAGAAGACTCTACGCTCCACCACCCATTTGCACCACTCCGCTGAAGCCTCCAGCTTCTTTCCGCTTCCCGAGAAGCTCCGGGGGAGGCTCGCTTAGCGCCGCCGATGACGGACGGGGCCGACTTGTTAACGTTAATCTTGTATTTTCTGTTTCTCCCTCCCAAGCTTACTTGGATAGCCTTGAAGGTAATGACGCCATAAATACACAACCCAGTTTGTGAGCTTTGCACACAGATCTTGGCAAGGGAGAAACGTTGGTTGGTTTGGCTACGACCAGTGGTGGAATTCCAAATATTTTACTACCGGTTATGGGGGGCGGGGGGTATGCGGAACGTTCTAAAAACGGGCAGTTTTAAGCATGAAAACTTACCGTCGGTGCTGGCAAGGAAAACAGCTGCCTTACAGCTGAGTTACAAACAAAGGAAATATAGGACAGGAAAGGGCGGGGTGGATGGGCGGGGCCAACTGCTGACTGGCGCAACCGGATCGCTAGAACCGGTGCGAACCGTCAGCATGCCACTGGGTCTTGGTAACTGCTGCTTTGCTACGGATGGCCAGCCTGTCCTATAAGAGGGGGAGGAGGGAATTGTTCAGGCACACACACTCACACACACACACACACACAGAGCCAAAGAAGACTTCCACGCTGGCTGTGGAATTCTGGGAGTTGAAGTCCACAGGTCATCAAGTTGCCGCGGCTGGAAAAATCTTCAATTAAGATTCTAAAATGCCGATTAATCCTACCGAAGAGTAGCATGTTTGCCTGTACACAGCCAGGAGATCTGGACTAGCCAGCCCTTGTTCCACTCGGGGCAAGCGGCTTCAGTTTCTTTTCTCTCTCTTTCCTCTCCGCACCCTCATCCCGCCCCTCCCCGCGCCTTTTCCTGCCCCTTCCCCTCGCAGTATGCACTTTATAAAAAGATGATCCAAGCTGCCATCTTGATCCAGAGCAAATTCCGAAGTTATTACGAGCAGAAAAAATTCCAGCAAAGCCGGAGAGCCGCCGTTCTCATCCAGCAATTTTATCGCAGCTACAAAGAATTCGGCAAGAGGAGGCAAAACCGCCGGACTGCAGCTCTCATGCAGCAGAAGCTCAGGTGGGTCTTTTGGGGGGGGGGTAAGGAGAGGGAGGGAGAGCTTCTTGATCAGCTGGGGGAACTCCTTTGGGGTCCTGTAGCTTTGGAAGAGGTGAGACCCTCAAAAGAGGGCAGAGAAGAGCAAGAAAGACGATCAGGGAGAAGTTTGGAGGCTAAACCGGAAGACGGACGGTTGAGGGACCTGGGTTTAACAAAGAGAAGGGCAATAGGATGGCAGTCTTCCAGTATTTGAGGGGCTGCCCAAAAGAAGAAGGGCGGGGTCTACAAAGCACCTGAAGGCAGGACAAGAAGCAACAGATGGAAACTTACGAAGGGGGAGAGAAGAATGAGGAGGAAGAGGAGGGAAGAAGAGGAGAAGGAGACCAGAAGGAAAAGAAGGAGAGAGGAAAAGGAGAGGAGAGGAGGAGGAGAGGAGGAGGAGAAGGGAAGGAGAGGAGAAGGAAAAGAATTAGAGAGGAGAAGGAGAGAAGGAAAAGGAGAAGAGGAGGAGGAGGATCTGGTATCCTTGATGTTCCCTGAGCCGAGTTATTTTCTTGTGGATGTTTCATTACCCAACTAAGTAACATCATTAGTCCTAGAAGAGAGTAGGGTTTGCTCTCTGTATACATAGTTGAGTAATGAAACACTTTCAAGGAACCAGCCAGGCTCAGAGGGCACCAAGGACCCCCTCCAACTGCAATTCTTGACACGCAGGCAAACCCACCCCGCCAAAATATGTTCTGGGTTCTAAATCACCCAACATTTTATACGTCTCTCCTCTCCAACAGAAGCAGCCTGCTCACCAAGAAGCAGGACCAAGCTGCTCGCAAGATCATGAGGTTCTTACAGCGCTGTCGCCACAGGTGAGGCATGGCTAGATACCCCTTGGGGAGAGGGGGGTCCCGGGGAGGGAGAGATGGCTTGGACCACGGCATGTCCGTCTGAAAGGGGAACCTCATTTCAAGATAACCAGTATTCATTGCCAAAATCTTGCCCCGTGGCATGGTGGTTAAATGTGTGCACGGAGCTTTCGTTTGGCAAGGGGTGCACCGTGTCAGGATTCCAGCGATCGCCCTAATTAACTCATGAGCCTCGAGCCAAACTTCAAAAAACTTCAGAGGATTCATCAGAAGCGACATGCTGGCATGACCTGTATGAAGCCAATTCTGGCATACATAATTACAGTCCCCTGTGACCCTGCTTCCCTACTCCCCCCTGGGTGTGCCTTAAATCAGTTTCTCCAATTAAGCACGTACATGGGCTAGGTGTCAATCATCGCGTTCTCCAATTAAAGTTTTTCAGTAGCTTAGCTACAATCTTTTTAAAGATAAAGTTGCAATGGGCTTCTAAGATCATTTGCCGTATGCTTCTCCAGTCCTTCCCTCCGCCCCTCCTCTTTCTTATGGCAACTTGGAAGCAAGTGTAGCAGTGGCGAAATTCAATTAATTTTACTACCGGTTCTGTAGGCGTGGCTTGGTGGGCATGGCATGGGAAGGATACTGTAAAATCTGCAGTCAGAAGTGGTACTTGCTGGTTCTCCGAACTACTCAAAATTTCTGCTACCGGTTCTCCAGAACTGGTCAGAACCTGCTGAACACCATCTCTGAAGTGTAGGAACGTTTCACAAGTTGACACACTGCCCATAACACTGGAGGTTTCTAAGAAGAGGCCGGACGGCCATTTGAGTTGGGATGGTGTTCAAACTGGGGGGTTGGCTAGATAGAAGACGTCCAAGAAGGTCCCTTCCAACTCTCTGATTCTACAACCCCAGATCAATGAACTTCCAGCTTCCCTCCAGAAGTTGTGGGTGCTCCATCACTGGAGGTCTTCAAGAAGGCACTGGACAGCCATTGGTCCAGAATGGTCTAGGGCCATGATGGTGAACCTGTGCCGTGTGCCACAGGTGGCCCGCAGAGCCATTTGTGTGGGCACATGACCCCAGCCAAACTTACCTGCACTGCGCATGTGCGCACCTCCCAGCTGATTTTTGGGCCGTTTGAGGCCTTTTTCGGCCTCCCAGAGGCTCGAGGGGAGCCTCCGCAGCCCTTGGAGGCTGAAAAACAGGCCCGTTTTGTCATTTCTGTTGTTTCTGGAAGTACCGGATGCTTCTGGAAATACCAGAAATACAAACGGGGCCCATTTTTCGCCCTCCAAAGGCTGCAGAGGCTTCCCTTGAGCCTCTGAGAGGCCGAAAAAGGCCTCAAACGTTGAGAGGCGCACGCATACGCAGTGCAGGTAAAGGGGCGGTGGGGGAATCGCGCACACATGGGCATGGGGGGGCACGCGCATTGCCTTCTGGGTGCTGGCATGCAAGCACGCATGCAGTTTTCAGCATAGGAGCCCCAAAAGTTTAGCCAACACTGGTCTAGGGTCTCCTGGCTGGACAAGAAGACCCCAACAGATCAATTCTGACACAACAAAATGTTTAAAGAAACCAGCATTCATCGGTGGTAAATGTCCCCCAAACCAACCCAAACCCTCCCATTTCCCACTGGATTATCCCTCCTCTGCTGACAATGGAGATCTCTTGGGGAAAATTCAGGTATATATGCACATCCACCAACACACAGCAGGGAAACGACATTTACTCCTGCTGGTGGGGTCTTGGGGGAGGATATTCCAACCAGGTCAAGCAGAGGCTGCTAAATTCGGTGTGCAGTTTTTGGTGCTTTGAAATTCTTGCTCTTGAAAATCAGCCGAGTGTGAAGTTTCTCCGTCTACCGGAGGCAGAGAAAACCATTGATTCAGGGGCTGTTCCAAACCTTGCTTGGTCACTCAATGATTGGGGAGTGTCCAGAATCTGTTTCCAAAAGAGACCCGGGCATTTTAAGGAGCAAAATTAGCATCTTAAGCAGCTGCAAGCCAACCATCTTCCTCTTTAGAGTTCCTAATTCTCCCTCCCGCATCATAATTTGGCCCCCAGGTTATCTCAGCTTGTTGAAGGAGCTTTGTATGACATGTTTTGCATCTGTAGATAGAAATTGACCTGTGAGTGGGTTTGGTATCAGGGGTTTAAGGATACAAAGGTGTTTAGCACAACACCAGAGGGTCACCGTAAGCAGGAAGTCCTACCAGTGAAATAAGTTGGTCCTTGAAATAACTTGGTTAGATCACCAGAGAGTCAACAGAACATAAAGTCCTATTGGTGAAATAAGTTGGTCAGATCACCATAGATTAAATGAAATATGAAGTTCTACCAGTGAGATACGTTGGTTAAATCACCATAGAGACAATGGAACACGAAGTCCTACCAGTGATATAAGTTGGTCCTTGAAATAAATTGGTTAAATCACCATAGAGTCAATGGAACAGGAAATCCTACCAGTGAGATAAGTTGGTTAAGTCACCATAGAGACAACAGAACAGGAAATCCTACCAGTGAGATAAGTTGGTTTAATCAACGTAGAGACAATGGAACAGGAAGTCCTACCAGTGAGATATGAGATTAAATGAAATATGAAGTTCTACTAGTGAAATAAGTTGGTTAAATCACCATAAAGTCAACGGAACAGGAAGTCCTACCAGTGAGATAAGTTGGTCAGATCACCATAGATTAAATGAAATATGAAGTCCTACCAATGAGATAAGCTGGTCTACTTTTTAAAAAAAGGATGCATGGCAATTTGTACACTAAATATATCTTCTGGAGACCCTGTCAGAATGTCTCGTTTCTTTCTCCCAAACCTTCTTGAGGGATAACTTGTCCTCAAGCCTCTTCTGATCTATCTTCCCTCTTTGAAGGACCATCTTAGCCAAGGCTAGTCTGGGGTTAGAAGAACTCAAAACAGGGCTGGTTTTTTTGGGGGGGGTACCCAATGCGCAAGTCAGAACTTGTTGGTGTCGGCTGCCTTGTGATTTTCCTTACGGGAAAATTTTGCTCGGTACTCATCATTTTTGGTCCTCGTTGTGCTCCAGGAACCAATTAAGGATGAGTACCCAGGTACTACTGTTGTTCCATAAGATGTTGAACTGGGCCACGCTTCAGATTCTGCTTGTGAAGAATCAAGATTACAAGTAAATCAAGTTTACTGTGGTTATTGGAACCAGAAGTCACTGAGCGATACAGTTCTAAAGTGTGCCACCACATGACCATGCCATAAATAACAGTTAGCTGTAGCTGTTCTAGCAATTGCGATTGCTATCCTCACATGTCTGTGGCTTCCGATTTCCCGCCGGCTTCCCCATTGACTTTGCTTATGGGAAGCCAGCATGAAATATCAGAAATTGCAATCATATGATGGTGGCTCACTTCGTCGTTATAGCTTCGATGTCCCTGGATCACAATCACATGTACACGGAGGCCACGCTGCAAGAGCCAGTACTACGAAGACTGGTTGTAATTAAGTTCAACTCCGTTGTACGTTTGAATGGTTGCTGAGCAAGGAGTCCTTCAACGAGGACCATCTGAATGGCGGTGATTGAGGGACGGGAAATCATCTCCGGTAGCTTGGCTGTCTTGGGATTCTAGGAGTCCAAAAATTCTCCAGGTGTTCAGTGGAACCACCGGCCAGATAAGTGGTCTTTCATCCATTGCATAAGGCAGCAGATGTGGTGATCAGTCCTACCCATTGAACTCAGTGGGACCGGCCCTAGGTGACGGTAGTTCAACAGGCTATCTTCTGGACTGAAGACCATTATTATACACTGCTGTTGAGTTGAGAGATGTCTTCCTTGGTGTTTTGTTGAGTTTCCAACCTTACCAACTTTTTTTGTTTTATTTCTGATAAAAAATATTGCCCCGCGTAGCTATCTGTATTTTTGAAAGTGACAAGGCGCTAGTGCCAGGGTTCTGGCGATTGCCCTAATTAAATCATGAGCCCCGGCCCAAATTTAAGCTTCAAAAGAATCCAAAAGTTTTATTAGGAGCAACAGGCCGGCATGAACCTAAATGAAGCCAACTCTGACGTACGTTATGCACAGTCTCCTGTGACCCTGTTTTCCCCTCTCCCCCTGGGTGTGTCATCAATCAGATTCTCCAATGAAGCATTTTCCCAGGCAGAAGATCCGGTAGCTTAGCTACAGTCTTTTTAAAGAGAAGGGCGGAATGCCATAGTTCTCCTTTGGATTGCCCTCCCCTCCCTTGTTTATGGCAACTTGAAAACCTGCATAGGAACGTTTTACGAGTTGACAGCTAATCCATAAGCGGATGTCTCCCCTTGTCTGAGGCTGTCGACCTTCGAGCAGTGTTTGTCATCCTTGTCAACTTTTAAGACGGGTGGCCTTCGATTCCCAGAATTCCTCAGCCAGCATGTTATAGGTATGGCTGGCTAAGGAATTCTGGGAGTTGAAGTCCACCCATCTTTAAAAGTTGCCGGGTTTGAGAAGCGCTGCCTTAGCTAATTGGTTAAGGGACTTTGACAAATATACTCAAATATATCCTATAGCTATTGTTAAATATTCTGCTTTGTGGGACTGCTTGGGCAACTAACCCTTGTGTGTGTGTGTGTGTGTGCCTCCCCCTACGGTTGGTAGAAAAGCTATTCTATCTCATGCACATTGATACGTATACATGGACACATGACATATGGCAGTTAGCAAGAGCAGCGTTGGAGTATGTAGGTGTGGCCTGGTCATCTCATTGAAGAACCGGGGTTACTTGGAACGCTGTGTCCGGTTCTGGTCACCACGATACAAAGAAACTGGACAGATAGTTGTCTGGAATGGCCTAGGATCTCCTCCTTCATGAAGGGTGAGAAGATCTCCACAGTCCCTTCCTAGCCCTAGGACTCGATGTTCGGTGACCCCATCCCCATATTTGCAAAGAAATCCCGGAAATGTCTGCTTCCCGCCAGCCAGAATATTCTCAGACCTTTTTTTTTTTCCCCTGAAGTTCTCTGTTGCTGCCAATATGCTAATATATGCTAATAGCTCTTTGCTATTGTTTTGCTCATTTGAAGCCCTCTGATGGATCATAGACGTTACAAAAGGGTGAGTTCAGCTGCCTTCTGGATTGTTTCTCTTCCATTTAATATATATCTATATATATCTCAAGATATATATATTTATATGTCTCGGGTTTTCTCTCGCTTTTGTGCTTGCTTGCATGGGGGGGCTGCAGCTGAGATGAGAATGCACCAAATTTTCACATCCCATCGAGTTGCCCAAGCCCAAGGAGACTTAACTCCGCTGCAGCTACTAACCCGGCTGCTTGCAACCGTCTGCAGGACGTCCAACAGGTGCATGAAAGGAAAACGGGCAGCGGGGAATCTGTCCATCCATCATGTGGGGCATGCGGAGAGATGGGGGGGGGAAAGGAAGGGGGACGCAGGAATCTTTTTACCATTTCCTCCGAGCTGGGCTGAACCCGCCAGGCCCAGCCAGAACGTACCAGCATGTCAACCATACGAGAATATTCATGGCACAGAAATGGCATAAAGCAAGATGGGGCACGGTTCGGTGGCCAGGCGGGTCAGAATTACTCTGGAGCACTTCTGGGAACTGGCGACTGAGCGTTGAGTGAGCCAGAGGGAGGGTTGGGACTCTCTTTCTGGTATCCAGAAGTAGGGAGTGGGGTTGGCCGGCCAGCTGATGCCCCAAATGGGCCAGACCTTGAGGTCCGTTCCTGAGTTCAGGTGATCAGCTCAAGAATTGGGAAAGGATTTGCGATGGCTTGCAAAGGTGGGGACCAAGCCGTGTGGATTTCTTGGAAGCCAATGCTATTAATGCTGGGAGCGCAACTGGGCAGTTCCTCATGGGAAGCCATGATGGATGTCCATCAAGAAGGTTCTCACGTGGGGCAGGAAGGCCTTTGCTGTGCATGCAGACGTACCCCCCTCCTCAGTCACGCCCTGACATTTCCTGCAATGCCTAGGAGAAGCCCTGGAGAACCAGCTGGCCACCACATTTTCCCGCAGTCTTCCCCATCGCCATGTTCAAGTTTGCCCGCCAACGGAGCAGAGCAGCTGGCCTTCCAGGGACCAGCAACCCAGGTCACCCTCTGGGAAAAAACCAGAATCTCCCCAAGCAAGAGATTTTCTAAAAGTTCCAACTTATTCTTTCTTTTGTGAAAACCAAGGCGGGAATGCCACCGTATCCTGAAAGGGCATCGCCTTAAGATGGCTGGAGTGACGGTTAAAGTAATTTTGGGGATCTCGTGCTCTGCTCCCTCCGTGCTTCTCTGTCCCACCTCCTCGCTAGAGAATGTAAATATCTGGAACCCTATTTCTAGCTTGGCTTGCCTAATTAAATATAGAATCAATGGTCCATGACAAGGGGGTTGGACTAGATGACCTCCAAGGACCCTTCCCACCATGTTACTCGACAATTCCAGATCCAGTAATCAATAGGCCGGCTTGCCTTCAGAGGTTGGGCGTGCTCCGTCACTGGAGGTTTTGCAAGAAGAGACTGGACAGCCACTTGACCGGAATGCTAGAGGCCTGGTCTCCTGCATGGGCAGTGGGTTGGACTAGAAGACCTCCCAGGTCCCTTCCGGCTCTGTCGTTCTGTTAGACTGCAGTCTGGTTGACCCCACAACCACCATAATTAGTCCTGAAGGACCTCAAAACGGGACCAAGAAGAAGTCCCTTGGCTGCCCATGGTCAAGTCAAGGCAGCAATGTCGGAACCGAGGAGACCCCAAAGTAATTTTCTTCCGTTTGATTCTTTCAGGAGCTGGATGCTTTCGAAGTCCAGATCTGTGCCACATGTGCCCGGGGGGTGTCCCTCGCTCTCTTTCTCCTTGGCCCTCACTCTCTTTTTGCTTTGCCACCCAATTGGGGGATCTGGAAAAAGAGAGGCTGCCCCCCCCCCATTTCTAAACTAACCCCTTGGTGCTCTTAAGAGGTAACTGATTCCCGCTGCGGACATCCATCTATCCATCTTACCTCTGGCTGACCATGTTGTCTGTTCTGGTTGCGCTGTGCCTGCCTCCAGCATTTTTTGTGGGGGGGGGAGGGCTGGCATTTGAGAATTGGGGTGCTTGAATGCCATTCTCTGCTCAGAGAGGCGCCCCTCCTTTCAATCGCCTCTAGCAATCTCCAGCTAGACAGGTGGGGGGGGGGTGTCTCCAGATGTGGTCCCTTTAAGACTGGCGGACTTCAACTCCCAGTCTGGGGGTTGAAGTCCACCAGTCTTAAAGAGGTCATGTTTGGGCAGGGGCAAAAAAACATGGTCTAATGTAAAGCACAGACAATGCTGGCTTGTGTAGAACTCCTGCTTCCTCCATTGCTTGAGCACATCACACAAATTCCTGGGCAAGGATTTCTTAATCGGCCCCAAATCCATGCTTGTTGGAATTTGGGTAGGTGGGCCATTACGTGGCGATCGGGGTTGTGTTCACTCAAGATCAAAGACTGTTAGGGTTGCAAGGCCGTCTTTAGACAAACAAGAATTAAGCCGACTTATCCGGGATAAAAGCAAGCACATTTAGCGTGTCGCGGAAGGACCGGTAGATCTGGCTTAAATTTGCACGTGGATTCAGACGTTCTTCCTCAGAGGCTTCAGAGAAGGGCCTTGGGAAGGGATCCCCATGCCAGAGTTCTTGTAACAGCCCCGCAAGGCTCCAAATCACATTTGCCCAGCCTTCAAAAAAGACAACGAAAAGCAGATAAGGAAACAAAAGGCATCCTCTATAACAACCCAAATAAGCAGGGATTAACACCAGGCAAACAAGTAGGAAATAATCGAGGAACTACAAGGGGGGCGGGTGGAGAAATCACACCTTCCCCAACATTTGGTAGGGTAAGAGGGAGCAAACTCCACACTCAAAATCTTTGATAGTGTTGCCTAGTTGGGTAATGAAACGTCTGTGAGCAAACAACCCAGCTCAGAGAACACCAAGGACCCCATAGTCCTCCTCCTCCTTCCTTCCTTCTTCCTCCCTCCTCCTTCTTCCTTCCTTTTCTTCCTCCTCTTCTCCTTCTCCTTCTCCTTCTTCTTTCTTTTCCTCCTCCTCCTCCTCCTCCTCCTGAAACCCCACTCCCTTCTAGCACTGATGATGTTACCTAGTTGGGTAATGAAACGTCTATGAGCAAACAGCCCAAACTCAAGAGAGCACCAAGGATTTCGCTCTTCATCTCTTCTCTTCTCTTCTCTTCTCTTCTCTTCTCTTCTCTTCTCTTCTCTTCTCTTCTCTTCTCTTCGTATTATCGGATGGGTTTTATGGCGTGGGAAACGTCAGTGTCCCACTTCCAAAACTTGTCAGTGACTTTGGGTTCTAATTTACACACCGGGGACATTCAAGACCTTCTGTCTCATCTGCTCCTGCTTCTCCTAAAAAACAAAAAAGTGGGGGGGGCAGTGAGTCCAGCATTGGAGTCCAGCTTAAATATGGCAAAATGCTCTGTAAAAACCACTCAGAGGGGGCTGTAAAGCACTATAAAGCGGTATATAAGACTAAGTGCTATTGCTATTTGACCCGAAGACTTTTTTTTTTAATTGAAGACTTAAAGTAAAACAATAGTTGGGAAAGGAGTTGTAGGAGGAAGGTAGGGAGTGAAATACTTCTGTGTCTTACACATTTGCTTGAGTGCAAGGGAACCTTGTCTTCAATTCAGCCTCCGTGGAAACGTTTTCCTCCGAAACGCAGGAAGAGTTCAGGTCCTTCTCCTTCTTAGGATCTTTTTGGACCAGCCATCCACTGGTCCATTCCAAGAAGAAAAAAAAAACATAAAGAGATTTCCCCCTTCAGGTGTGCACCTGCTTGTGCGTTTCGCGGGAGGTGGGGGGAACGGAGCCAGGGTTAGTCGTGACGTTCAGCATCGCCTCGTCGGCATAACCTGTGGGGTTTGGTGTCTCTTGAAACTGAGTTTGCTGCAGCTCGTGGGGGGAGGAAAGCGGTCCAGGTCATCATTAAGCATCCTTTGATTTTTCACACGAGCATCCCCAGGAAAGGTTTCGGCGCTTCCGCCCTCTTGCAAACACTGGGAGGGTTTGCATGCATCCTCACAACCAGGCGAAACACCAGTGGCAGTGGGCAAGCATGACTTGCTTTTTTCCTTAGCCCGGCCAGCGAGTCCGGTTAACCTAGGTTTGGCATGAGTTTGGCATGTCTGATTGAAACCGTCTGCCATGCGCAGCCCGGCACAGGGGGTTCTGGCGGCGGGAACGGAGGTCTTGCATGGGGGAGCACGCCGTGCGCTGGTTCCGCCTCCAAAACGCAGCGCAGGGGCTATCGCCTTTCTCACACACCTCCCTTTTGCAGAGCAGAGAGATGGGAGAGAAACAGACTGCAAGAGAGTCATGTGTCTGACCTCCTTGGTTTTCTCTTCCTTGGAGGGCGGGGGGGGCAGCAAATGGAGGTTCTTTGCTCCTGGATGCCATTCCCTGATGCCTTGCTCACTCGGGGCTCTCCAAACCTGGGCCCTTTGTGATATGTCGACTTCAACTCCCAGAATTCCCCAGCCAGCATCAATTTTTCCCTAGCTGAGTTTCCTTTCGGTCTGATGCTCGCCATCTTATTGCATGAACTAGCACAGGGTGTGTGTGTGTGTGTGTGTGTGTGTGTGTCTTGGCCACTTTATGACTTGTGGACTTGGTGGCTGGCTGAAGGATTCTGGGAGTTGGAAGTCCACGAGGCTTAAAGGGGCCAGGTTTAGAGACCGCCCTGGGCTAGTTCGCGCAGTAAGGTGGCTAGCATCAGACAGAAAGGAAAGACTTAGGGTGCGATGACCCAGGGTGGGATACAAAACAAACACAGTCACAGAGAACAGGCGAAGCCCCTTTTGTTCCTTCACTTTGCTTCTAAGCTCCAAATATCCTTGACAGAAGACAAAAAACTCCCCCACAAACAGTTACAAGAAGAAGGAAAAAAGCAACACAAACCAGGCAAGATAAGGGCTGGAGGACGTCCACAGATAACAGAACACACACTGGGAAGGACGCCAATCTCAGAGAGGAACCATAAACTAGAGATATTTCCAGGCTTTGTTTCCAGCTTTCGCCCATGTGCATGTCCGTTCCCTTATTCAGTTGTCACAGCTGCAGCCCATGAAGAGGATCAAGGCCCTCTCCTCCCTAGTAGACCACGCCTCTCCCTTATCCTCTTCTCTCCTTAAGGGCCAACGATTGTAAGCCATGCTTTTCTTTTTTTAAACGCCGTTCGAACGGTCACAAAATGAATGCTCATAATCCGAGAAATAAAAGAAACCTCCCAGAACGAAAAACCATTGGAGTTTTTAAAGAACAGATTGGACAATGATATGTCTGAAAAGGCGAGGACTGCCTCTATTGACGTTCTTGCGGGGGAAGCCACTAAATGGTGTAAGGTCTCCTGCTTGGGCGGGGGGTTGGACTAGATGACCTACAAGATCCCCTCCAACTTTGATTATCTGTTAAATACATCGCCGTGCGCCCGTGTTCAACCGTGAAAGACGGGCGTTCTATATTTCCGAGATTCTTAAGAAAGGGACCCTTACATCTCCTTCTCCTCTTTCTTTCTTCCTTTTGTGTGTATGTGTGTGTCCGTTTTTGTCTCCCCAGAGCGAAAGACTCGAAAAAGGAACTTGAAGAACGAGATCCCGGCGGCAACGAGAGCATCCCATAACAGCCCGGGAAGGAGTGGGCCGTCGTCTTTTCGGACTGTTTCCATTTTATTTTATTTTTATTTTTTCTGTTTTCAACAGAAACATGCAACGACAATTTCAAACAGAAAAAAAAAAAGAAAAATGATTTTGATTATTTAAAAAAAATGAACAAAAACAAACAAGAAAAAAAAAGACTTTGACTGCCGTCACCGAGAATCTTTTCGGTGGCGGGATTTTAAAACGGTAATGTTTAGTCATTACATTTGCACTTTCACGGACAATTTTTAATTTGTTCAGCAAGGCATCTTTGGAAATCAACTCTTTGGTTGGATCATTGGGGATGGGATGGGGGACGGGGCGGGGGTGGGGTGGGGTGGGTCTAGTGTGGGGGGAGGGGAGGAGGGGGGGAGGAAAAAGGAGCGACACCCGGAAAGGCGTTTTCATGAGTTTTCCTTCATTCCTCTGCGAAACGAGTTACGAGAAGCAATCCAGTCGATCATGTAATATTTATTATATATTTTTGTTTTCCATAGAGGGCTGTTAACTCAAAACAACAAAAAAAAAAGAAAAAAAAACCACAAAAAAAAAATAATCCATGTGTGGAACTGTACAAATACGATACCAAAAAAAAAAAAAAAACCAAAAAAAAATTAATAATAATAATAACACGAATACTAATTGCGCAAAACAAACAAACAAACATCCCCCCACCGATCCGAGAATGGCAAATTCTTTCCGAGATACCGTTGTGGGAATTGTCCGTGGGAACCGCCTCGGAGGACCTTCTGTCTCATCTGCTCCGTCCATCTCCATCCTTCTCTCGCTCGTCCATCTTTTCCGTTCTTCGTCGAGGCCGCCACCGTTTCGATCGGCTGATTTTCCTCCTCCTCCTCCTTTCCCCCCCTTTTTTTCCACCCCCCCCAAGAGATATTTTGCGCCCTTCCTCCTCGTGTTTTTCTTTTCCAGGAAGCATCAGTGTTTTTTAAGGCAAACGGGTATTTTAATGCGGGCTGGTGTTGGGGTGCCGAGAGAGAACGGGGTGAACAGGTCAAGCAGAGCTGTTCCTTTATCGGTGTCTTTTTTCTCTCTCTCTCTCTCTCTCTTGAAAGCCTTCAAGTCTATCAACTGCCATATGCACTTCTCATATTTGGCACTTTATTTTCTGGCCTTACTTCACATAAGAGTTTTACTTATTTAATGGCGATGGGTTTGTAAAGCATTTTTGGTAACATTTGCAGACCTCTTGTTCGACTTGAGTCATGTGCAGAGATGCTGTCCGGACAGTACTAATCAACGAAGGGAGAAGTGTGGTGCTGCATTCCACCCAGAAAAATTTATTGTTTTGGCTATTTCATCAAAAAAAAAAAAAACCAACCAACCAACCAACCAACAGAAGGAAGAAGAAAAGAAAGAAAGAAAAAGAAAGAATAGAAGGAAAGAAAGATAGAAAGAAGAAAAAGAAAGAAAGAAAAAGAAGGAAAAAGAAAGAAAGAAAAAGAAAGAAAGAGAAAAAGAATGAATCAAAATCTAGGCAGTTTCTGTATATAGAGAGATGGTTAGAAATGGCAATGAAAAATAAATACATATTGGAGGGAATATATTAATTAATTGCTAAATATTTTATTCACAAAGGGTCAATAGCTTGGCAAGAGAAATTTGCGTATTTGTATAGTTTTGTCTGAATGAACGAGAAAAAAGTGTGGATGTTTGTACATATTGTATATATTAAAACAGAGGTGCATGAATTCAAGGAAAAAAGAAATGAAAAAAGTAAAGCATTAGTGGCTTACGGTCTGTAAAACGAAACAAAAACTTTATTTCACTATAAGAAACTTTATTTTAAATGTTCTTTAGAAGAACATTTTGCTAAAGCATGAATAAAACTGCAGAAGCAAAAAGAGCTAATGTATTTAGACTTAGGAAAAAAAAGGCAAAGTAACATTACTTTAAAAAAAAGAGATATGTTTACATTTGATTTTGGCTACCAGGAGTTTTTAAATTTCTTTTAACCTGGGTTATCTTTTATTATTATTATTATTATTTTGTTCTTATTTAATTTCTCTCTCTCTCTTTTGTTTGCCAATGGTGCCAAGTAAAGTGAATGCTAATATTGCTTAACGAAAAAAAATTAAGTTATTTTGCAAAGCAGATAATCATAAGAATTCAAAATTGTATCTAGCTTAGCACCATACACTCACTCCAATAAAAAAAAAACACTTAGAATGAACATAAACTTTAAAAAAAAATTAAAAAAAACAAAAAGAAATAGTACGAAAGTAGAAAAAAAAAGTTTCACTTGACCATATTTCCTGCTGAAAGTCAGACGATGTACTAAATTGCACAAAAAAATAATAATTTTAAAGTTTTGAAAAAAAGATAATAATAATAATAAAAAGATGGAAAGGATACGTAGGGGTATCATGGTATATTTGCTATTTCCAGCGCGAGAGAGAAAGAGATATAAGAGGAAGAGCAGCCAAAGAAAACTCTTTAAAATTCATCCTTTTCCCGACAAGTTGAAATGCAGATTGCAACACCGGGAATCCGGTTGTGTGCGGTGGCTTCCAAAGAAGCCGGAGTGCTCAATCCCTCCCATGTCTGCTCCCCCCTCTGCCCCTCCCCTCCATCCAGTGTATATATTGCTAGTGCCAATTGGCCTTCTGGAAAGCAAGTTGGATCTCCAATGATCCCAGTTGCTTCATTCAAACGTTCCATTTGTTTCTGGATGGTTGGTTGTGAGAATCGGTGTCCTCACCATTCTGCACAACATATCTCAACCTGCAACGATGGAGAACCTGGCCTGGCCTGAGATCCAGGTGCCTTTTCTGTCGTTTCTGATTGTTTCTCTCTCTCTCTCTCTTTAATCGCTTCTGTTCACTGCCAGGACCAACCCGAGATCCCCGGGCGGGTGTGTGGTTGCGTTGCTGTACACGCTCGCTGCTCCATGCAGCAATGTGTGGCCATTTCAACCCACAAAACAAACCGATGCAGAATCCCTGCCTTGCCCACGATGCTGAAGACATGTCAAGGACCTTCTTCAGGTGTTCCACCAACCCCCTCCGGACAGCGTCATTGACCCTGCTGTCCACCAGGGTTGCCGCAACATCTGAAGAAGGTCCTTGACGTATGGTTGACCAAACAGGAGACCTACCCACCCCTTGGCCGAGCGGTAGCTGCCACCTTCCTTCGGATGGATGTGGCTTTTCCTGCCCACAAGATTGACTTCAGGAGTGGTTTGACAAAGCCGGTCCTGTTCACTGGAGGGTTTCCAAGATGAGTTGTAACATCTCAAGGTGTTCCACCATCATTCCTTCCAAATACAGACTTGACTGGTGTGCAGCCTGTCTTCTGGTGGACCCCAAGGCTGTCGCAAGACGAGTTGAGTAACGTTATACTACCTGCAGTCCCTTTGCACCACCCATGCCCACATCCCAAAAGAGTTTTGGGGGCAATCGATGACCTCTGGCACGTTCTGTGTAGACTGTGTCATGTTTCGGGGCGTGTCCCTTCTCTGGGGTTCAGGATTCTGCATCAGGATGGGGCCTAAGGTCTCCCTCTCCTGTCTGCTCGATCCTAAAACCAGATCGGGGAACGCTCTCGTGTCTCCCCCCCACCCCACCCCAAAAATATATCCCGAATTGCTCCCTTGTGTGACTTCACTCGCGTGAAACGAGCGACCCTTGCGTGAACGAAATGCAGAATATAACATGAGCCCCCTCTTGCACGCTTCGTGGCCGTTCCACACAGTAGTTTGGTGCCCAAAGCAGAGATTTCTTTTTTTGTTTTGGTTCGGGGGTGGGGGAGAGGGGAATCCCTGAGACTTGCATGTAAAACCTAGTTATAGATGTCTCTTTTTGTAAGTTTTATTTTTGTAACTCTGCATGTTTAAAAACGGAAAAAACAAAAGCATCACTGAATCAATGGATCTGTTGAAGAACTCAGCTGCTGGAAACCATGCAAAATGTTTTTGAATTGCCCTTAAAAAAATATGGAAAATGTTTTCTGAATGCTTTATATTCTTTCTGCTGTAAATTAAAAATGAAAAAAAAAAGGAGAAAATTTTCCCCTTTGAAGCATGTGGGCTTTTTGTGGGCTGTGTGTTATGGGCCTGGTTGTCGCACTCGCTGCGTTTCTAGGAAGTCTCCCAAAACCTCTTATCAGACGTCCCGGAGATTCTAGAAGGTTCCTGTGACATGTTTTACCTGGTAACAAGCTGAGAGATGTTGCGCTTCACAAAACAATTTTGCAACTGACACTTGAGGTGTTTTGTTTTGGGTCTGCCTTCTTCAACTGCCTGATCGGTGCAATTTAAATCGCAGTGAGGGCTACCCCAAGCAGAGAATAGGGATCTATTAATGCAAATAAATATCCTGCTCCTGAAATCAAGTTCTTAGCTTAGTAGATCAGGGGAATGCTGCAGACTTGAGCTTGATACAAATCTTAGTCTCTTGTGATATTCTCCTTAGCTCTGATGATGTTCTCTAGTTGGGTCATGAGACGTCTGCAAGAAAACAATCAAGCTCAGAGATCACCAAGGACCCCTCCCCTCAACCCTCAGCCACAAATATTCTCCTTTATTGATATTCTCCTTAAAACGGTAAAATATGGGGTAGATGAGAGTGCCGTTATAATGGCCTCACAATTGGGCCAATGACCGGAGTTGAAGAACACTATAATTAATGGCTCCACTTCATTTGGAAGGAAACATGTATAACACATTTCTGCTGGGCTGACCAACTTTTGGATTAATGGCTGGGAAAAGGGGAGCGGACAGGAGACTTACAAAGTTTGCAGGTGACCCCAAAGCTGGGAAGATTGTTGGATTCTTCAGAAGAAAGAAAGTGTGGTTGCAATTCTTAACTCTTAGCTTAGGAGTAGCCAATGCATTTGAATGTGGTACTAATCTACATAGGATATAGTCTAGGAAAGCTGTGGAGCTCAAGCCCGAAGACCACACCCATTTGATCGTTATCTTCTGAAGTCGGAGAGTTAGGTTTCCCTTGCTAAGGTGTAACTCTCTATTATGCAAGTTGCATCGCGGAGTTTCTACACCGTCCGATGAGCAAAGCAGGAGGCTGCTTTGGAAGCAGGCAACCAAGGAGTAGCTGAGTCACAGAGAAAACTGCACCGGTGAAGGGAAAAGCTTTTGTTGGAAGCCGCATTGGCAGTCAGGCGTGCTTCCCTAAGTATCCAATTCACACGAGAGATCGAGTATCAGATTCGGAGAGATCGCAACGAAACCCTGAGTAAGGCCACACCTGGAATGCCGCGTCCAGTTTTGGTCCCACCTTACAAAAAGGAGGAGAAGGCTTTGGGGAAAAGGTCAGAGAAGAGCAACTAGGATGATTGGAGGCCTGGAGGCTAAAACAGACGAAGACCGGTTGCAGGAATTGGGTTTGGCTAGTCTGGAGAAAGGAAGGACTGGTGGGGGAGGGAGGGGGCAGGGGGGGGCTGCCCCAAAGAAGAGGGGGTCAGTTTATTCTCCAAAGCACCAGAGGGCAGGACAAGAAGCGAAGGATGGACACTAATCAAGGAGAGAAGCAACCTGGAATTAAGGAAAAACTTCCTAACAGGGAGAAATATTAACCAGTGGAACAGCTTGCCACCAGAAGTTGTGGGTGTTCCAAAACTGATGGTTTTAAAGAAAAGATTGGACAGCCACCTGTCTGAAATGGTCTAGGGTCTCCTGCGTGAGCAGGGGGCTGGACTAGAAGACCTCTTAGGTCCCTTCCAGCTCTATTCTTCTGCTATGGCCAAACGCACAGAGCATGTATTTGCTTGCACAGAAGCGCCCTAACTATAAAGGCGCCCCTGAGGCTTCTCAGCTCAGAGCAAGCTGGCTCAACGGAGACAAGAATCAGGGCGAACGGGAAAAAGGTTATAATATCTAGGATTAAGGAGGGTTTTTTTTCTTTTGACAACTTTTCTACTTTTAAGCTGATCAGAGAGAGATCCCTCTGCATCCTGATAAAGTCTCCAGATACAAACCTGTGAGTTTTTTTTTTTCTCAATTGCTTTTAATAGGTTTCTCGACAACTTTTTCAAAGCCATTGAGATTTGTTGAAGGAGACAAATAAAATAAATACACTAAAAAACAGCCATTTGGTCAGCCTGAGAACAAACACCATCTCTGGCCTTTAAAAAGAGATGTTCCCAAGGAGGTGAATGGATATACAATCTTTTTGGGATGTTCGGTTTTGGGGGGGAAATGGCAGGGTGGAATTCTTGTAACTCTGTGTGTGTGTGTGTGTGTGTGTGTGTGTGTGTGTGTGTGGTTTTCCTGCCTAGAAATATTTATTGTGCAAGTGGCAGCGTTCCTGATTTCCCTCCCTTTAAATATATTGATTTATTAGCTTGATGCCTATGCTTCGCTAGGAAACTATGTGGTGGGGCTTAGTTTTTGGGGAGGAAAATAAGCGGGGGTGGGGGATTCTGCCTCTGCCTACCAGCATCCATCGGTATTCATCTGGCTAGTGTCTTGTCAGAGTGTGAGAGAATTGAGGGCTGTTTGGAAACTGAAAGAGTATTTGCTGTGTGAGCAAGAAGGAGACAGCAAGGAGCCTTGGCATAGCTCAACTGTTCTGTACTAAAGCTGCTTGGTGCTGCTGTGAAACTGAAGCTGAAACTCCTCTGCTTGTGTTTTGCATTTGGAAGAGATTTCTTTTCAGGTGGGGAGGGGGAGTAGAACTCCTGTGCATCAAAGCGTGTTAATAATAATAATAATCATAGGAAATACTCTAAATGCTCTGATGGTCGTTTCAAAAAATCCTTTCTTAGGGAGCCCCTAGAGGAACATACGGGCCAAATTTCAAGTTTGTAGGCTTTACAGTTTTGGAGGTTTTGTGATAATATGTGAGTGGTATTGCGCGGATAGATAGATAGATGATAGATGATAGATAGATAGATAGATAGATAGATAGATAGATAGATAGATAGATAGATAGATAGATAGATAGATAGATAGATAGGTAGGTAGGTAGGTAGGTAGGTAGGTAGGTAGGTAGGTAGGTAGGTAGGTAGGTAGATTAAATAGATAGATGGTAGATACAGATGATAGATAGATAGATAGATAGATAGATAGATAGATAGATAGATAGATAGATAGATATAGATAGATAACCATAGATCGATATAATAGATACATAATAAAGATAGGTAAAAGATAGATAGATACATAACCATAGATATACATAATACAGATGATAGATGATAGGTGAGAAAAGTCTGCCCTCCAGTGGCTAATTTTAGTAATGCAGCATATATACTATGCACATTGAAAAACCTGCCCTCCAGTGATGAATTTGGGAACTGCAGATTTAAACATTGGGAATGGTCGGCCATCCCAAGGTATACATAATATACAAACACCTTTAAATGGTTAATTTAGGAACTGCTTATTTATGTAACTGTAGTCTGTTATTTACTTATTGGCAAAATGGCCACGAGATGGCAGGCTATTCTTAATGCAATTTCCCATAGAGTTTGAAAACCACGGTTTTCATTTAATGTGAGGATAATTTCACCCCATTTTCCCCTCTAAAGTGATGGGGGACTCAGAGTAAGATCCCTCGTCGGATTTCGCCTGATCTGTAACCTGATTATTTTTATTTATATTAACTTTTGTGATTCCTTCTCTGCACCTGCCATAACCAAAAACCTTCACCAGGTGGCAGACTGTTATTGCTGGGCAATTTCTGTGCTCCACTTGGCATAACGCAACATGGCCACGAGATGGCGGGCTATTAAAAACCTCCACTAGGTGGCAGGCTGTTATTGCTGTGCAATTTCTGTGCTCCACCTGCCATGCGCAAAATGGCCACGAGATGGCAGGCTAATTATTGTTGAGGCAATTTCCCATAGAGTTTGAAAACCCCGGTTTTCATGTAATTTGAGGTCTATTTTCACCCGGTTTTCCCCTCTAGAGTGATGGGGGACTCAGATATTTTCCCCGAATTACTTCGATAAAAGGCGGGTTACAATCAAGGCGCGACATCTCCCCCTTTAGGCCCCCTTGCAATCGCCCTATATTTTCCAATAGAACCGAATTTAGGCGACCGGTTGACTGCCTGCAAGGGACAACGGGTTGGGGCAGGGAAACTATCCAATTGCCGGGCCCGGGGAGGAGGGGAAGGGAAATCATCAGCACACGAGAGAGAAATATCATGTTTGAAAGTGGTCCAGCTGGTGTCTTCGAGCGGGACAGGCAATCGGATAGACACCTCCCTGCAAGGGGCCTTTATCTCCAGGAGCCTAGAGCGTCGAAAAAAGTCCTATTAGGAGGAAAGGCAGCAGCTGGGAGGTTGCCTGGTTCCATTAATAATCCACTTTCAAAGCCTAAAAAGGGAGAAAAAGGCATTTTTAGAGGCGAGCCTCCACATTTGCAAATAATACTTCTTTTGCTGGAGCCAGAGCCGCTTCTGCCACCCCTGGGCATGAGTTTCTTTTCTTTTGCAGGTGCGACTATCAAGTCGAAATTGCCATTTTATTTTTTGGGGCGGGTGCAAAACTGCAACGAACTCGGCCAGAACTCGCTACTGGATTAATATTCTTCCAGTACTTCGGGGCCAAATTGAGGTAAGGTGAACCGCTTGCATGCACGTTGCAGCCTTTTAAAAAAGGGTGGTGGTGGAGGGAAATAAAGAAAAATTCAGAGAAAAGGGAGGGGGGAACCCACAAGGGAGGAAACCATGTTTGACGTCCTTGGGTCATCGAAGAAAGGCAAGAAATGGAAGTTTTTCATGGCGAGGGCATTAAGTGCCCTTACTCCATCCTATCCTTTATTCTATTCTATTCTTCTTGGTGTTCTGTGTTCTATTCCTACTCTTCTCTACTCTAATTCTACTCTTAATTCTAATTTACTTCTACTCTATACTTCTACTCTACTCCTACCCCACCCCACCCCATTCTATTCTTCATCTATTCTATATTCTGTTCTATTCCATTCTACTCTCTATATTCTATCCTATCCTATTCTGCCATAAATTGCCTCCACTGTGGCCTTAGCAGGCTGGCTGAAAACTAATTCATGGTTTCATCCTGGCTTTGTGGAATGCATGGATCCAATCTGGGTTTGCTGCCCAGGTGATAAACCATTTGGCTTTAAACCTTGGAAGGGCCTCCCTTTGTGTCTTAAGACTGAATTTCTGAGGGTGCCACTCCCCCAAATCTTGGCGCCCCACAATCCCAATTTCTCCTTGTGTGCAGTTAAAACCCACCTGGGCAGGTGCCTTGAGCCAATCTCTGCATGTCAAAAAAAGGGGCTTCCTGGTTGTTTTTGGTCTCTTTATTTCTCTTTTTAAATGCTCTGGTTTCCAAATTTCCTCCCGCTTCCCCCCTCACTCCGTCCCTTTGCGTGTCCCTCTCCACCCCTCAACAAAACCAGACAGAGATTCCCTTCTAGGCCTGTTTTAGATCCTGTAGATCTCTCACAGGATTGCACTGGTTCTCCCTCCTTTCTCTGAATTGGGGTTATTTCCAGCACAAATTGTTCCGCAGGGAACCATTGCCCAAAGAATCTTTTTATGAGATCCCTCTAAAGAGCCCAGGCTTGGGGGGAAAGTAATAATGCTGCCCTTAGCGTTTTAACATAATAAAACAAGTATTAATGATGGGGAGGGGATTGGGTGGGCTGGAGAGCAAGGGTTATTTTTCTTTTTGTATTGGTAAAGAATGTTTATTGCTCTGTGTGAGATTTGCAACCATTTAGAGAGGGCCAGAAAATGCACCGTTTGAGGTGCAGGCAGTACGACGTGACCTGGAAGCTCCCCCTTCACCTACAAGCAGTTGAAGGGTGGCAGTTCCCAGGGCCCCTTCACCTGTCCAGGTATAAGACCCAAGAAGGCACCAATAACTCCACAGTCTTCCCTCTCCCCTCCTCCCCCTCTCCACAAACCCCATTTCCTTCCAACACTGATGATGTTACTTAGCTTGGTTTTGAAACGTCTACAAGGAAACCACCCAGCTTGGAGAGCCCCAAGGACCTCTGAGCTACAAATCTTCTTATCGATATCCCAGAGTTGCTTTTCCAAGAGAGAACTGGACTTTTCTGGGGTTTCTTTGAAGACGTTTCGCTTCCCATCCAAGAAGCTTCTTCAGCTCTATCGATGTCCTATCGATACCTTCCCTCATTCTCCACTTGGAGGTTGAGTCCCTTAAGGTTTGCTCCTCCCTCTTCCTCCCATCAAGCTTCCCGTCCTGCAGAGGGCACGCGTAAGGCTTTAAAGCCCGTGGCACGTACCACGCGGGCTCCTCCTTAGTGCCAGGGCTGTTAACTCCTCTGTGCTCTGGAAGAAAGGTTGCATTTCAGCTTTTCTGTTTGAAATGGTTTGCATCCTCCACTTGGTTCGGCTCTCGGGTTCCCAAATCCCCGGCTCTCGGCCCTGTGCCCGAATCCTCCCAGGTGCTTCATTTGCTTTCCTTGCTGTTTTTCCTCCAGGTAGCCAAGAGGTGGGCCGGGTGTTGCGTATGCCCAGTTTCCCGGCGGCTTCCCCAGTGCAACCTGCTGACTACAACCTTCCTTCCGCAGAGCTTCGCCCAACCCTCCACCTGAAGCGTGGCCTCGTCCCCCTACGGAGGGAAGCTTCCCCCCAGCCGGGTCTCCCCCAAGCAGGAAAATGGGACCTCTCTCTCTCTCTCCCTTGGAGGCTCTGGGCGATGCCCCCAAGCCCCCTTCGTGACGCCTGGATTCTCCACCGTCGGACATCTCACTGGAGAAGGAAGTTCTCTCCCCAAAGAGACTGCAGGGAAATCTGCTAAAATATTCGTATTGGGGGGAGGAAATAAAGATTCGGCAGGGTGGGGTTTTTATTTATTTATTTATTAGGGAGGCTCCAAAGAACCTTGGAGGTAAGACACACCTGGAGAAGGAGAAAGGGCTCTGTAAACCAGCCATGGAGGGAATCCCCCCTCCCTCTTCCTTTTTTGCAGGGGGGGGGGAAACACCTCCCTGGCTGGAACCTATAGAGTGTTCTTTCCTTGTGGGGGGAGGTCTATGCATTGCTAGCAGCTTTTGAGACAGACAAAGTGATCCAGTGTCCAAACTCCACATCCTTTTTTAAATTTTTATTATTATTATTTGAATGGTAGAGCACAGCCTGCCCTGTGTGGCGCTATCTTCTTCCCTTTTTTCCTCTCCTTTGACTTTCTGCGTCTCTCTCTTTGTTGGGCATCGTTGGCTGGTTTGCTTGCTCGTTTGTTGTTTCCATCCTGGCCTTTCTGGGCATTTGGTTGACTTGGACTCCCGTCCTTCCGAGGTCGGTAAAACGAGGACCCGGATTGTTTGGGGGGTGCAATGCGTTGCTGACTCTGCAAACGGCTCAGAGAGGCCTGTAAAAGCCCTGCGAAGCGGCATAGAAGCCTTTTTAAGTGCTGTTGCAGCTTAGAGGCTGCAGGGAGGCCCATCAGCTGCAGATTGGCTGCCTGGGAATTGTTGGGAAGGAGAAAGGAAGGATATTGTGCTTGGGGGAATGGGGGTAACCCATTGCTTCCCTTCTGGAAGTCTCTGTGTGTGTGTGAGTGAGGGGTCCTTGGTGCTCTCTGAGCTTGGTTTTCTTGCAGACGTCTCATTAACCAATTAGGTAACATCATCAGTGCAGTGAGGATGGGATTATCAGGACACTGATGACATTACCAAGTTGGGTGATGAAACGTCTGCCAGAAAACCCAAGTTCAACCCTGAGCTATATTGTGTGTATGTGTGCGCATACAATACACAGGTATGCTCCATTTTAACTGGCTTTTGTGCACAAAAGATGCAGTTTTTCCTCTTTTTTTAAGGCAGGGCAGCCTGGGTGAGATACACAATTGCACATTTCCACACCCAGGCAACCACTTGGAGCCCTTGCCAGCTTTCAACCAACCCTTGTGTGTATGTGTGTGTGTGTTTGCATAGTTTGGGGTGGGGGACAGAATGCAGGGGCCGAATTTTGAAGACACACCCCTGTTGTGTCTGTGTTTTTTCCCTCTCCTGGTGCATTTTCACTGAACCCAAGATAGCTCAGTTGGCACTTGAAGGCTTTCCAGCAAAGCAGTTGAAAGAACAATAAAAACCAAAAGAGAATTCACTCCATTTGTAAAACAGGTGGGGTGTCGGGGTGCGTCCTTCAGAACTTACAATTCCTTTTTTGGGTGGGTGGGAGGCATTGAAGTATTGGTGGGTAAACAAAGCCCAGTTTATTAGATGAAATCCTGGCCTAACCAGCCAGCAAAGGGGTAAGTATGAAATAATAGTGTTAGTTCCAGTTGTGGGAACCACCAGATGGCAACGAGGACAGGTAAGGACAGGTAAGTGGAGGGCACAGGTGCTGGGAAGGTGGGGGGGCAGGCAGGCCTTGGAGAGCCAGAGTGGGTTGGCAAGAGCCCCCCAACAGCTGGCCTGCCTGCAGCCCCCATCTTCCCAGCCCCTGCCTTTCCCTCCCTCCTCTTGGCTCCCCCCATCTTTGGCCTCAAGGGGGACTGAGGGACGGAGGGGCAGGCCCTGGGTGCCCCCCCTCCAGGTCTGCAGGGTTGGGGTGGCCCCTGCCATCTTCCCAGGGCCATCTTCCTCCTCCCCCCCTCTGCCCCAGGAGGGCTGCTGGGGGCTGAGTGGAGGTGGGGAGAGGAAGGCACTTGGGAGGATGTTAGAGGCTGGCTGGGGAGGGGCTCCTTGCCAAGGCCCCTCCTCTTCCCTTCCCAGCTCCCCCTGGTGCCATGCAATGGGGGGAATGGGAGGTCCTGGGCTGGAGGGGGGGACATTGGCAGGCCAGGGTCACCTGCCTCCCTTGAAAGGGGGGGAGAGCCTGCCAATCCCCCCACCTCTCTGGGCCTCCCTTTCCCTGCCGAGTCTCTGCCAGCATGGCACCAAGGGGGCTGGGAAGAGAAGAGGAGGTGGGCCAGGAGCCCCTCCCCAGCCTGCCTCTGACATCCTTCCAGGGCCTTCCTTGCCCACCTCCAGCAGCCCTCCTGGAGGGGGGGGGTGGCGGGGGAGAGGAAAACCCTGGGAAGATGGGGGCCTCTCAGCCAAGTAGACCTGGGGGGGGGTGTGCCCAGGGTCTGTCCCTCCCTGCCACCCCTTGGGGCCACAGATGGGAGGGGAGGGAGGGAGGGGTGGGAGGGAGGGAGGGGTGGGTGGGAGTGGGAGGGAGGGGTGGGTGGGAGTGGGGCAGTTAGGGGGAAAAAAAAAAACACCCAGGAGGGCAGAAGAGACCATCTTTATTAGAATTCAAAAAAACAAGCAATACACCCCCCCTCTGATTCCCAGCCCACCCACCTGCCCCCTCCCCCCAAACTCCCCCCACCCTATACCCCCCCCCCACCTTTGGCTTCAGTCCTGGCTTAAAGGGGGCCCAGGAGGAGGGAGGTCCTGGGAAGAGGGAGGGAAATACCCCTCCCTCCTCCCAGGCCCCCCCCTTCCCCCTCAGGCCCCCTTTTAGGCCAGGATTGAAGCCAAAGGCACTGATGGGGGCTGAGGGAGGCCCATGGGACATGGGGTGGCTGTGATGGGCCAGAGAACGGATTGCCAATGTCCCTTGGCTTGGAGTGGCCAAACTGCCACCCTGAGAGCCAAGGACAGTGGACAGCCGCTCTCTGCCCAGTTGCACCCCAGCCCCACCTCTCGGCCTCCCCCAGTCCCCACCAACCCCCAGCTTCAACCGTGGCACAAGAGAAGCTGGCAAGAGGCTCTGGGGATGACCAGGGCTGCCCCGGGGGGCTTGGCTGCCCCAGACCCTCCTAGGGCCTCCCTGCCAGGCTCCCTGATGTCATGGCTGGCTCCTGGCCTTTCTCCCCACTCCTGAGGGTGACCCACCATGCACAGAGATTTCTCTGGGCACCCCTCGCTTTAAGCAGGCATGCACAAATGGAGAATATTTGAAATTAACTG